>VBSM01002608.1:131878753-131910163 GCA_008086735.1 Cheirogaleus medius
AAAAAAAAAAAAAATACATATTCAACTTTTTACTTTTACTGGAATTCTCTAAGTAATTGCATTGTGTTTTTATTTGTCTTTCTTTATATGTGTGGTATTAAATTTAAAAAAAAACTTTTTAGGTTAGTCATTTAGGATGAACAGAGAAGAAGCCTTCAAGTAAGTAATGAGGACTTCATAGGCAAAAAATTAGAATAGAATTTTTTGCATTTAGAACAGTTTGGTTTTAACATTCTGAAATAATTTAAAATTCATATAATTATGTTTTGTTCTGAATTGTGAAGTGTTTTACAATTATTTGAACCTGAATTTTTAAAAATGTATATTCAGTCATTTATTTAATTCATTCATTTACTCATCAAGTGTATTGAGTGCCTGCTTTGTATGAGGCTCTGTTATTAATCTCATTTCTATTATTGAAATCTCAACACACCATTTACTCCGAAAGCAGGTGCAGTTAATAGCCAAAGTAGGCCACAAAGCCACAGCAGTGGAGAATTTAGCCTGCTTCATGATCATGAGGCTTGGTCCAGCAGTGGTAGCAGTCCAATCCAGTACTGGAAAAGACAAACCAGATCAAGTCCAGTGCTCCAGCACAAAATGCCTGAAACGTCAGAGAGTCGAGCACATCACAGGATCAAAACTGGTTCCCCTGGAAGTGAAATTGTTACTCTGCAACAGTTTTTGGAAGAAAGCAACAAGCTTACCTCAATACAGGTTAGTTTTATCTATGGTGACCTTAATTTAGATGAACACCTTAAGTTAAATTTCTATGATTGAACTTTAGAGCTTTTTTCAGTTAAGAAGTGTTAAGAAATACCAGCAATTTTATATCGTCCAGTCTACTGTATCAGAAAATTAAACATGACTTATGAACTTTGATTTTTTTTTTTAAACAGATAAAGTCATCAAGTCAAGAGAATCTTTTAGATGAAGTAATGAAAAGTTTGTCTGTCTCTTCTGACTTTTTGGGAAAAGACAAACCAGTTAGCTGTGGTCTGGCCAGGTCAGTAAGTGGAAAAACCCCAGGAGACTTCTATGATAGACGGACAACTAAGCCTGAGTTTGTGAGACCTGGTCCTCGAAAGACTGAAGAAAGCTACTTCATTAGTTCTGCAGGAAAACCTACACCAGGCACTAAAGGAAAGATAAAATTGGTAAAAGAAACTTCTCTGTCACGACAATCAAAAGATAGTAACCCTTATGCCACTTTACCTCGTGCAAGCAGTGTGATCTCCACTGCCGAAGGAACTACACGAAGGACGAGCATCCATGATTTTTTGACTAAGGACAGTAGACTGCCTGTATCAGTTGATTCACCACCCACTGTTGCTGATAGCAACACCACTGCAGCATCTAGTGAGTACCGTTTATACCAGTGGTCCTCTCACACACTTCACAGTTCAACATTTGCTGTAGGTTCTTGTGCCCAAGATGCATTAGCTACAGGTGTGCCTGAGCCTCTATATACACAGGCTAGAAACTTAAGAACAGAAAGGTCACATTTTCTAAACCAAACTTTTGCCACTGTTAATGTGCCTAGTGATGCATTTGGAGTATCAGCAAAGAATAGCATAGAGTCATTTACTGTGGCTCATTCATCTCAGCCATTTTTATCCCTGAATACAGAATTAGTTAGTAATATAAGTGGGTTACCTCCCAGGCCAGTCACCAGAGTAACTGACCAGGCTTCTGCCTTTTTGGATAAAGTTGCACAGAAAGATAATGAACAGTTTTCTGATAATCAGAACTCCCGTAACAGTAAGCCACAGTCTTCTGTAAATAGCAATAATCTTGTCACTCCTGCATGCCTCTATCCGGATAACACAGAAGCTGCATTGTTGGTTTCTGAGGATAATCAAACTGTTTGGTATGAATATGGTTGTGTATGATCAAAACTGCACAATATCTTATATTGATGTTATTTGATATACACTGTGCTTCTCTAATCTGATTTGAAGAGCTGCTGTTGAAAAGAATCATTTGGCTAGGTTTATATTTTTTATTTTAAATTGTTGCATAGTGTTCACTTGTACATGATAGCATGTATATAAATGTGAATGTGTAACCACATCAAAGTCTGCATGAAATATTAATTGCACTGTACATTTTCTGCATGCCTTGAAAAACCTTAACCATACATGCTTTCTTCTTTCACATTTTTTGTTGCCTGATAAAAGATTGTTACTTTGATATCCAGAAGCATGTTAAAACAGTTGCATGCTACCTTACCAAGAAGGCATTTCCAAGTCATAATTTGCTTTGTTGCTTCCAAGAAAGAATGTTCATATTCTCTTTTCCTCTCTCTTTCTCCCCTTCCTCTCTCTTGTTCTTCCTTTTTTTTTTTTTCAGAATGTGTACTTTATATTGCACATGTACAGTATTACTAAGGAAAATATGTAAAAAATGTCATTTTCTTTTGCCATTTAATTATGTCATCTGTCCTGTTTTATTTTCAAAGAAATAGTTAATAATTCAATTTAACACTATATAGCAAATATTAACTAATGCCATATTTATAAAACATTGTTCAGATTTAAAACATTGTTAATACTCATAAATTTAGTGTTATTCCTAGAAAACCCTATCAGATTTAAATGTGATTTACACAGTCCCTAGGAGCATTTGTGTTACTTTTATTTCTTTGCGCTTTTCTTCATCTGATAAATATGAGAGCTCTTTCCTTCAAGACAACTTATTTACTTGGAAGCAGTTAACAATAGTTTTTCTAGTTCCTTTTTTATATAAAGTCAAAAAGAAATAAACCAAATCATATTCATTGTGTTGAAAATTTGTATTTTTACTTCTATTCCAAAATGATACTAAGTTTACGGAGTGGTGAAAATTGTTACCTCTATAATTAATTATTAGATTATATATATATTTCCTTAAAACAATTTTTAAAAATACATTTTGCTAAAATGTAAAAGTAGGACTTGTAACCATTTAAACAAACAAGTATGTTTTTAGTAGAACAAATTTTAGATGATAAATACAAACTCTTTACCTTGTCATAATAAATATAAAGTCTTTAGCTAATAGAAAAAACCCATATAAGATAGAGAAAATATTTGCTAATTCTAATGTCATAAAATTTTAAATGACCTGTGTTCATAGCATGAAAGTTAACCAGCTAAATTTGAATCTCTAACTCCCAGAATATTAAAAAAAAAAAAAATTGTAACCCTGATTCACTTACTCCTAGAGGAATGTATCTTAGCTCTGTCTCTAGAATGTTTTTGCCATTTTGATTCAACCTGAATATTACTGATAACCTGGCACTTGGAAGGAATGTCTTGAAATGTAACTTTCTAAGTGGGGAGGAAACTATTATTTTATACTTGTTATTGTATTAAGTTGTTATTAATTGAACCTAAGGAAATAATCTCTAGAGAATCTTTGCATAATGAAATACCTGTCCTTTGTAAATTAAGATATCCTCTTCTACTTACACAAGATCATTTTGGGGACTGGGCCCCTTCCATTTATATCTTTGACCACACTTTTTTTCTCATAGCTGTTACTAAAAATAGTTCTAGTGCAGGTAATCAAATGAACAGAATCAGAAATTTTTCATATTTTTTACTACCACAGTATACCTTCTGCATGAATACATCATTCTATCTTATTGCCAATTGTTGCCCAGTCCTAACATTTTAAATATTTTTGGGGCTAATATTCTCCCTTTTCTTTTTCCATAACCTAGTAATAAAATATAATGGTAGATATAGCTGAGATTAGATGGGGGCCATATATGACACAAATGTCAATTAGTATTATTTCTTTTCTACATTGAGTCAAAGATTATTTCACAGTTGTTTAAACCTTTTAGATATTATAAATCTGGCCATAACACTTTACATTTAAAATATTGACTGTATTCATTCAGAATACATTGAAAAATCACACTACTATATTAAAAACTGAGTGATTATTTTACAATATTAGACTTATAGGAAAGAAGTATTTTCCATTCAAATGGCTACAGGTACATATACAGTATAATATATTCCAGGATCAATGGGACATGGTAAAACAAAAAAGAAAAAAGGAAAATTATTTTTTTTAAAAAGAAAAAAAAAAAGAACATATATACTGTGCATGTAAGACAGATATATAGCATGTCCATATGTGTTGAGGACTGACCAAGAATAGAGTCTAGCCTTCCTCCAGAAACCACCATCTGCTGTGGAGTCAAAGTTCCCCCAAAACAACAATAGTTCATTACCTACATTTTTTCCATAACCCCTGGAATCAAATTTTTATCAGTAGCAAAAACCTTAAAAATCATGGAACCAGTATTTCACAAACATTAAAAAAAGTCACAATACTTTCTGTAAATGAAATCTTACACAGATGGCCAAAATTAAAAAAAGAAAAATCCTTAAGATAAAAGTGAATCCACTCTGACTCAATTAAGCCACTGCACTTATTTCTTCTAAGACACCTCCATAAATATCCTACAGCTTCACAAATGATCTGAAAAACTATCTGAAGATTTAGTACCCTAATTTTAAATATGATGAAACTGAACAGCTTTCAAGTATTCCTGGCTTAAGTTCTAGAAATTATACCCAATATGATTTGTGTAACATTGTAAAAATATTCCTATGCATTGTGTCCCCTTTGACTAAACCAGTTTTTGCTATATAGGTAAGTATATTATTTTCCTACAAAACATGCCTCAGTCCTGGTTTTCTTAGTAAATAATACAGATATTTCATGGTAGATGTTTGTGCGGCTACATGCAAGATTGTTTTTACTTTAAAATGGTATGGTGACCATTCAGTAAATAAGCATAGTAAGTAAGCCTGTCTGATGGTAAGAGGGGAAAAAATATTAGTGTTACAGGTTTTTAAAAAAATTATAGCTTTCCTAAGAATATTATTTATAGCTTTCAAATGTAAAGATCAGTCTTTAAGTATCGAGATGTCTGTCAGATTAATAAATTTCCCAGTTACAGATTTCCTTCTCCTTGCCCTACTCAGTGAGAGCTCTTTAGTTTCTTCATGAATTGTATTATATTTAACCTTTGATTAAGTAACATGAAATACTTTTCTCCTGCAGATGTGGACAAAGTACAAGAAAGCAGAAATTCAAAAAACAGGTCAAGGGAGCAACAAAGCTCCTAATTCTATTACCCCACTACATGACATGTGGGCCAAGTGGTGAGTTTCCTGCTTAAAATGCAAATGAGATTAGTCTCATTTATACAAACTAACCGAATTAAGTATGAGAACAAGTGCACATTGCATTAACAGATGTAAATATTGCTTGCTTCATTCATTGACTTTCTGTCCTATTTAACGGAATACAACAAGATTAGCTGGTTGCCGCAAGTTTTAACCTGTCAGTGCAGGGAACAAATCTTTTAAAATTATTTCTTTCTCAATTTAAATTTAATTTTACTAGTGAATAATGTTCAAGGAATTCCCTTTTTTAGTTTGAAGTCTTTTTGTGGTAGGAATACAACTTCCCCACAATTTTCTTGATAATTGATGAGAATAAACTAAAAGCCTATTGTTTGAAGATCCACTCAAAGAAAAATTATCTCTGATTTCTGTCACTGTCTCATTCCCATAGAAATATCTGGTGCATGCTGTTCTTAGAGTGGCTGTCCTATATTTTATCTCTCTCTTATCTCTCTTATATTTTCTTTCTTCTTTCTACCTTCCAACTAAATACAGAGAGAAAAGTGTCCTTCAATTTCTCAATGTGAAGCCTTTATTTCTGAAGTAACAAGACACCTAGCAACTATAGGAATCATTTTAAAAAATCTTTAAGGAGACTTTTAACAATGCTTCGTGAATAGAGCAGGCAAGAAATACAAACCTTCATTTCTTCCTTGAATCAAGGAGCACTACTGGATTCAACTGCCAAAATTTTTAGAAAGTTTTAGGACTTACTATACATTGTACTGTTAAGATCTACGGAATAAAGGACATTCTCTCGCTAAGGACCAAGCATTTTAAGGTCAAGTGTTTCAAGAAGTACTCCAAGAACAATCTGCTTCTTTCATCATTTGTTTCATGAATTTATCTATGTTTGCTTAATGCTTCTGCTAAGTATTAGCCAAAATCTAGCCATTTATATTTAGTTGTATAAATCTAAATTAAATGCTGTAGTATTTTGTGGAATGTACTATATATCAAGATACAGAGAAAATTGTTTTGGCATGTCAGAGCCTTATTTGGTTAGCAGACTGCATGTGTTGGTACTTTTTTTTTCTTAAAGCCAATTATTTTGATGCACTTCAAAAGAAATTCAGTTTAGAAGATAAATCTAAAAGATCCATAATTAAATAGGAGTTATAAAATTACAGTGATATTAATCTTTCCATATTCCCCATTAAGCAACACTAAGCATTCATACATGGATCCAAGGTAATTAGGGTGTTTTTCTGAAACTTTTTTTAGTAAGATGGTTTTCCAGCAAATGTTATTCCTAAGATAAAGCTCTTCTGTTTTAACTCATTTCCCTTTTTTGGTATTGGGTTATGTATGTGTGTTAGTTTTTTTAACTTGAGAGCTGACTGTTGCTTAAGAAGTTTTCTTATGGCAAAAATAATGTAAATAATTTACTATAATCTGCATTTTGCCAGGAGCTCATTTATTATTAAGGTTATCATTTATTAATAAGAATTTTTCTGTTTTTGTCCTTTATAATACATTAAAGTTGAAAACTCTTATTGGTACTTTTGAAATATTTGTATGCATTTGTTACCTTTAAACATTTGGAAGAAGCACAAAAAAGTAGATTTAGTTAGTCCAGGGAAACATCAATTTTTTTAGTAGTTCCAATTTTATATCACAGTTTTATTTTCTTATGAAATCCAGAAAAATGCATTGATACTCATTAATGCAAATTCATTATTAACATAAATATCAGAGTAATCTTTAAGGTCTACAGTGAAAAAGATATTGACTATTTTTTATTTTAACAGTATACTTCTTAGGCTTTCATTACCAGCTCAAAAGAACTTTTTGGAATAATTAATTCCATATTCCATAGTGTGTGGTTTATGAATTGTGTTTCATCAGTAACCCAGTAGCCGTGGGAAAAGTCAGTGTCTGTCTCCCCCAACCCCTTGGTAGGCAAGTATCAATGTTGTGTTCATAGTCTGCTTTCCAAAAGACCATCAATAAAAAAGAGAGATAGCATGTTTAGTTGACCAGAAATCGTTGAAGTGGAAGTTAGAGAACTTGAACTTATTTAACTCAATGCCCCCATTACCTGAGGTTTCACCACCAAATGCTATTAAAATTAAATAATTTTAAAACTCTTGGATGAAAGGTGCTATGTAAATGTAAATACAAAGGATTCTTACTAAAATACAAATATTGCACACAGAAATATTTAAAACCTATTCTCTAGACTTTGAAACATCTTTCTTTCCATCGTGACTCCCTGGATTCAAGTATCAAATTGGTAATGGGTATCAGGGCAGTCGAGAGACACTTGCATGTAAAAATGTAAATTCATTTTTAGGTGGATAAATTGAAAGTAAATGTAGAAATTATGTATTAGCTAAAAACAGTAAGTAGGTAACTTAGATTTATATTAGCTAGCATCTAATTTGCACAACTAGGATACATCCAGAAAAATTACTGAAAGTTGAAATTTAATGAGTGTGAGGTGGCCCTATGAGGGTGAATGATAACACAGCTTGCCTCTCCAGGACACTAATATCCTAAAATAGAGAACCTGCTGAGTTAAGCACATTAATGCTTGAAGTAGAAAATGCTGAAGGACAGCCTGTAAAGTACTGAATCTGAGTAGGTTGACTCTGAGAAATACAATTAAAGAGACAACCAAGGGAACATGTTGAGACTGCAAAAATATGAATATTCTGAATTATGTTCATCACTTTTTCAGACCATTTCAAGAAAGTACTGGATAATAACCACATGAATATTTTATTTTCTCCAAGATACCTTCAGAAGCAAACTTTGTAGGAAGCCACTCTTTTCCCTTATTTAAACTGTTGATGCTGCCAAACAAAATAATAAAGCCAACTGGAAACTAACTGGAGCCTGACATGCTTTTAATTATCCGGCTCTATTCTAAATCAACACCTAAACCCCCAAGGAAACTAAAGAATTCAATATACAGGGTAATAGCTTTGGCCCAGAGCTACAATAATGTGCTTCAGATCTGGCCGTGTGGAAATGTTTTGGTCCACGTTTTTGAATTGGTGGTTACCAAAGAGTTCACAAAACAGGTTTGTATGTAGCACCTTTCATGCAAGGCATGGTAAGAGCCTATTTAAAAATCACTGTGCATATTACAGAATTGCAGCCACCTCAAAAATGAAGTACTGCAGCCTGTGCTGTCTTAAGGGTTTATGTCAGGAAAAGAAAAAGATACTGTACCTAATCTGGAATTACAATGGGGAGTAATAATGTATGCTAAATGACTTTTGTATCTTGTTACATTTTATGAGAAAAGTGGTGAATTTTTCTGTTTTTCTTTTCAGCTACACTTAATCCTGAGATGTATTTTTTTCTTTAAGTCTTGAATGAGTAATACAAAAGGAGCCCATTTTATAATATAAACCTTGATGTACATGTTGGGATATTTGGACAATGAAAATGCCTTAAAAGGAATGCTTATGGATAAAGTTGCACTTATAACACCCTTCAACAAAACCTGACTTTAAATTGTCTTTTTCTTTTTTACTAAGGGTTTTCTTTTTCAATGTTTGCCATTGTACTTGTAACTGTTATTAAATACCAAATCAAATAATATAAAATCTGTAACATTTCCTTTAAAACTAATGCGAATGAGGGATTCATAGTTGAATGGCAAAATGTTTATTACTTGGCAATACCTGATGTCAGCCACAGGCATCCAACTCATAACAAAAGAGACATCATTGTTTGATTTGTCTTTTAAAATTTTTTTCATTTTAATTTTTAACTTTGTTTCTCCTTAAAAAATTAAGTTGGATTAACATTCACTTATCAAACTGATATAAAAATAAAACCAAGAGGTGATTTTTATAACAAGTGGTTAGTAATCATTTAAAAATAACATCCCTTTAGCCAAGTGTTATTCTTTTATTCCTATCCCTTTGCTTTGGAGAACTGTTGTCAGACATAACCTTTAACTTTGTTTAGCTAATTCTGTCCTAATCTTGGGATGAGTATTAGAGGTTTGGGGAGAAAGAAAAGAGACATTGCCAATTCTGTCAATCCCAAAATAGGTTTAAATATAATCGAATAGCCTGCACAAATTAATCTCTTTTATTTTCACTTTTAGACTTTGGGAGGCAGAATATTAAAGACAGCAACTGGCCTTGTGTCCTTGGGCAAGTCAGACTTTCTGGGGCTGTTTTCACCATAAGGTGGGGAGGGCAGTTAGACCAGATACCTAAGATGCTTAATTTCTATGATTCTATTCATCAGTACCTTCATTTTATATGCAGAGCAACCTAAGATTGCCTCTTTGTCTTAGAGATACAATACAGAGTAGGTTAAAAACATGGAATCTTTAGAATAAGGTAATCGTAATTTTTGCCTTTTAGTAACACATGCTGGCACAAATTAAGTACGGTATCTGTACCAGATGTGAATTATTTTTTGATTGATCAACTTAGGAAAATGTGGTTCTTTTAAGAATATCCCATTGAGGCCGGGTGTGGTGGCGCATGCCTGTAGTCCCAGCTACTCAGGAGGCTGAGGCAGGAGGATCGCTTGAGCCCAGGAGTTTGAGGTTGCTGTGAGCTAGGCTGACACCACGGCACTCTAGCCTGGAGACTCTGTCTCAAAAAAAAAAACAAAAAAAACAAAGACTATCCCATTGATTGTACAAGAGGAAAATATGAGAATTGAAGGATTTTGTTTAAGTGAGGTGAAAAAAATATGTCAAATTTTCTTACTCTGTGTTTTTGAAATGGTTTCTATATGACAAATGACTCCAGATTGTCCTGGGTTTTTATACTGTTTCGGATGTCATAATTGAAAGGTGATGATAAAATGTAATACAGCCTAGAGAACAGAAGAAATCTGTACAAGTATGTTCACATTTCTAATCTCTGAACAAAGACTAAACAAATCCTTTTTAATGGCATAATGTATATTCCACAACTGAATTTTAAAATGTCATTTTAGGCCAGGTGCGGTGGCTCACGCCTGTAATCTTAGCACTCTGGGAGGCCGAGGCGGGTGGATTGTTTGAGCTCAGGAGTTCGAGACTAGCCAGAACAAGAGCGAGACCCCGTCTCTACTAAAAATAGAAAGAAATTAGCCAAACAACTAAAAATAGAAAAAATTATCCGGGCACGGTGGTGTGTGTCTGTAGTCCCAGCTACTCGGGAGGCTGAGGCAGGAGGATCCCTTGAGCCTAGGAGGTTGAGGTTGCTGTGAGCTAGGCTGATGCCACAGCACTCTAGCCAGGGCAACAAAGCCAGACTCTGTCTCAAAAAATAAATAAATAAAAATGTAATTTTAATAGTATATTATGACATAACATTTTCTACCTCTAGTAGTTTTTCTAGACTAAAATTTTGTAATATTATTATAAATAGTTAATTAGCTTATTCTTCACTGAAAAAAAGTATCACTGGTTTAAAAACAAACACCCAATAATGGAAAGTTTTTACCCTTGCTCCCATGTTTGTTTTAAGTATCTTATGGGGTAGGAGGCTCAGTCACTCACAACTGTAATCCCAGTACTTGGGGAGGTTGAGGCGGGAGGATCACTTGAGGCCAGGTGTTTGAGAACCAGCCTGGGCAAGACCCTGTCTCTACAAAAAATCAGTAGGACGTGGTGGCACTGGCGTATATTCCCAGCTACTTGGGAGGCTGAGGCAGGAGGATCACTTGAGCCCAGGAGTTCAAGGTTGCAGTGTACTATGATGATGCCACTACACTCTAGCCTGGGCAACAGTTATATCTCAAAAAAAAAAAATCTTGCTGGTAATTCTTAATCTCTACTTCCCCAAAATAACCAGTATCAACATTTAATATATTCCTATATTCCTTTTGATTTTTTCCTCTGTATTATGTACACTATCATACATAAAATTTTATACAATTTCACAACTTGCTTTTTTCAAGTACAATAAACACCCTAAAGATGTAAGCTAGTTAATAATAGAAGCATTAATTATTGAAGGTATTTCTATAATGAGCAATTATCATAGAAGATAGGGAGCTGAATCTCTAAGCTAAAACTACCTCAATACTTTTTTTTTTGAGACAAGAGTCTCACTCTGTTGCCCGGGCTAGAGTGCTGTGGCATCAGCCTAGCTCACAGCAACCTCAAACTCCTGGGCTCAAGTGATCCTCCTGCCTTAGCCTCCCAAGTAGCTGGGACTACAGGCATGCGCCACCATGCCCGGCTAATTTTTTCTATGTATATTTTTAGTTGGCCAATTAATTTCTTTCTATTTTTAGTAGAGATAGGGTCTCGCTCTTGCTCAGGCTGATTTCGAACTCCTGACCTTGAGTGATCCGACCGCCTCTGCCTCCCAGAGTGTTAGGATTACAGGCGTGAGCCACCGCGCCCAGCCCTCAATACATTTTTAAAAAGAGCTCTTTTGGCCGGGTGCGGTGGCTCATGCCTGTAATCCTAGTACTCTAGGAGGCTGAGGTGGGAGGACAGCTTGAGCTCAGGAGTTGAGACCAGCCTGAGCAAGAGTAAGACCTCATCTCTATTAAAAACAGAAAAGTTAGCCAGGTGTTGGGCACTGTGGCTTGAGCCTGTAGTCCCAGCTACTAGAGAGGCAGAGGCAGGAGGATCATTTGAGCCCAGGAGCTTGAGATTGTAGTAAGCAACAATGACGCCACTGCACTCTACCTAGGGCAACAGAGTGAGACTCTGTCTCAAAAAGAAAAAAATAAAAAGAACTCTTCTAAGATTAAATAGTGTATTCCTCCTAAAGTGATTTAGATAGTCACCAAACCCAGAGTACTAAATATTCTTAACACTTTAAATGCCTTTTATAAATTACAAGAAAAACAGCTTTTAGAAATAAATTTATTCTAAACATTAGCCCATTTAGTTGTTTTTATCAAAGTTTAGTATTATGGGATCATGTCCTGTCTTCTTCACAAATGTGAGAAAGTCTTCAGGGCTCAATCCCATGGTTGCAGCATTGGTCATTGGATGAAAGTATACTTTTTCATGTCCACCTTCCAGAAAAGCAGAATCCAGAACAAATTTCACATCTCCATCATCACAGAAGAGTGCCAAGGGTGTGGCACAGCCTTGACCAACTTTTAGTTTTTCTAGCATGGATGTTTCATCGGCAAACCGAAGATTTCCACTCCCGACACCTAATTGCTTTGCAAGCTCATTTAAATTAATTTCTCTGTCATGAAGAACTGTCACCAGCCAATAGCTTTTTTTCTTTTTATCTTTAAGAAATAAGTTCTTACTATGTGCTCCTTTCAAATGTTGGATATGTGGCATCATTTCTTCAACTGTAAATACCTATAAAATATCACATAATGAGAAGTGTAAGAATAAACATGCATGTACATACATGCACACAGAAACACACACTTACATGTATTTTGCTTGCTGGCTTCAAAAGGTTAGGGAGTAAGTACTCATTGCCCTGAATTTTACTGGTAGAAACCTATCTCCAGCCCATTACCAAATAATTATTTTTAGTTTTTTGTTTTTCTAGTTTGTTTTTTGAGACAGAGTCTTGTTCTATCACCCAGGCTGGAGTGCAGTGGCTCAATCATAGTTCACTGCAACCTTAAACTCCAGGGTCCATCCTCCTGCCTCAGCCTCCCAAGTAGCTAGGACTACAGGTGCTCACCACCATGCCCAGCTAATTTTTTAAAATTATTTTTTGTAGGTACAGGGTCTTGCTGTGTTGCCCAGGCTGGTCTTGAACTCCTGGCCTCAACTGATCCTCTTGCCTCAGCCTCCCAAAGTGCTGGGGTTACAGGTGTGAGCCATCACGCCTGGCCCAAATAATTATTTATAAGCTCTTGCCATCTCAGTTTCTCACTTAAGAACCTCAGACAGTTTCTGTTAGGCCAGTCTTCTATCCAATGTGCTGGCCAAGCCCTCACATTCCTAAGAAACTTTTGCTTATTTTTAAACTTAAAATTTTGGTATTGAATGTTTACAGCAGCCCTAGACTCCTATTCCTTAGCATTCCATTACATCCAGACCATGTGACAACCACCACTCTACAAATATGTAACCGTGGGGAGGGTGAGAGGGCAGGGAATAAGACCCTGGACTAACAGAGACAGAACATCAGAAAAACTGGCAATATGCATCGGTAGAGAAGGTGGAGAGTATATGACTATATGGGAGGGAGGAAAGTAAGAGAAAATGATATAGTTTTGATATTATGTTTGTAAAGTGAAGAATACTAAACTTTTAATGTATTTCTCTATTCTGAATATCACCATAATTTAGCCATTATCAACTGTCACTGAACCCTTAGGTAAACTTTATGTCCCTGCACCACTCACATTACACATTGGTTCTGTGAAATATTTGCAATACACTAAACCATGTTAAAACTTACTAAAAATACAGGGGTGAACATTTTTGTAACCACTTTTTGGGGTGATGGTGACTTCTACCATGCTGCAAAAGGTTAGTTTTGACTCCTGATCAAACTGACCAAAATAGTAAAACATCAAATCTGAACCTTGGTGTCCTGCTGTATGTAAGGTGCCTGCTATTGTTTGGTAACTTAGGTACGCATAAAGTGGACAAGCTGACCAACACCCCTGACTCATTTAAGATGCACAAGTTCTCCATATGTTGCACTAGTTCTCAAGATGAGATGTGATCAAATCACTCCCAGGAGTTAAAGTTTCCTTGCAATTACCTCATAGTCCCAACAAGGGAGGTGTGGGCGGTCCCTATCAGGTCCCTTTTGCACTCTTGAGACCCACGAAATGCTCTCGTAGCTTCGTTTCTACGGTACGTTACCCCTGAAACACCTGGTCTTAGCTGCCTCGCCTGATGTACGCTGCAACGCAGACCATCACTCCGACCAGGGCTGTCCCGGAGGTCACTCTTAGGACCGGAACCTCACCTCAGGGTGCTCCACGACCTCCGTGCGAATGGCCAGCGCGCCGAGCCGCTGCTCGAGCGCCGCCCGCAGTTCCGCACCCGCCATGCTGCTGCTGCCGTGGCAGGTAGCGTAAGAGTGGGCGCGGCCTCCGGCGACCGTACCGCCCAAGCCTGAGGCGGAAGTGCCTGCCCGGTCCTCCGCCGGCGCCGGAAGTTCAGTGCGCCGCAAGCCGACTGCATTGCGGCGGGGCGCGTCGCTTGGTGCCATTCCCGGGGTGGGGCTAGCGAAGACGTGCAGGGGTCCTTGTCCGGCGCTCCACCAGAGCGAGGCGCCCGCGTTCTCACAGCCCTCCCTGACCCCACTTCAAGTTTCCTAGGTCAGCATCTCTTCCGTGTGAAGAATCAAACCCAGGTAGCAGCGTACCGGCTTAGTGTGGAGAGGGCCAAGACCCTTATCCTTCTGAAGCTTTTCGACTTTAATTTGTAAATTATGATTTTACATTTTACCATTTCTGACAGTTTTTGTTATCAATCCAGGAGTAATTGGCTGTGCCAACCATGACTCACCTTTTCCGAGGTAGTTTGACTACCTCTTGGTAGTTTTCAGCTATCCTAGGAGAGAAACACTCCCCACTTGAGTGAGGCCTGGAATTCAAAGGTTTCACTTAGGAATTTAGATTAAGGCTCGAATCCGAGATAAAACATCGATATACCTAGGGACGTTTAACCTCAGTGTGGATGAGTTTGGGTCATTTTTGGAGTGAAGATTGAAGGCCTGGAGAAGGAATCCTCTTAGGAAGACACAGCAGAAGTTTCTGAGTTCTTAGTTCTTACCAGCACGCAGCCTTGGAGGCAGCTGCAGAAGAGGAATTCCGAGTCAACAGTTTCACCCAGAATTGGCCCTGGATATCGCAATTTTAAAACCTTAGTTTAACCCACCTCTTAAACTATTAAACCATACTTCCCTTCAAAGATTCCATTCAATTCTTTGATCTCTGATTTTAGAACCAATAACAGGCCACTTCCATGGCCTCCTAAATTAAGATCAACAACAAAGCAACATACCACATTACAGAGTGTTTAGAAAACAGGGAGAGTATCACTCAGAATCTGATAGTGTTGGTGCAAAATTGCCATTTTCGTTTATCTTTCCAGTCTTGTTTCTTTTATTCTTGATATTCTTGATATTTTGGCTATACATAATTAGTTTTTCAGATAGTTGAAGTGCTCCTACACACACAATTTTGTATCCTGCGGGTTTTTTTTAACTTACAAGCATTTTCCTCTGTTGCTATAATGTCTTTCTATTTTAATAAAGATATATCATGTAGCTGGATCATAATTTCTTAACTATTTACATATTGGTGGATATCCTTGTCGTTAATGAATCATGGTATTTTAAGTTGCTTTACAAAATAATTATTCTAATTTATAATTTATTAGCAATGTATGAATTAATCCATTTTACTATATTTTTGCCAAAATTTGCAGGATACATTTTTTGTGTGTGTGTGTGCTATCTGCTCAATTTTCTGTAAACCTAAAATTGCTCTAAAAAATAAAGGCTACTCAGGAGTTCAAGACCAGCCTGGTCAACATACTGAGACCCTGTCTCTACAAGAAATTAAAAATTAGCCATCCTTGGTGGCAGATACCTGTAGACCCAGCTACTCCAGAGGCAGAGGCAGGAGGATTGCTCGAGCCCAAGAGTTCAAGGCTGCAGTAAGCTGTGATCTCACCACTGCACTCCAGCCAGGGTGACAGAGAGAGACCCGGTCTCTTCCAAATAAATTAAAACATAAAGTCTACTGAAAAAAAGTGAGAGAGAATTACCACCTTTACCATGCAGGAATCCCTTCCTGAACATTTCTGTCAGGTTGCTATGAAATTATAAGATTTTAGAGATAAGAGGTTCTTAAATTTTTATCTTATCCAAAACTTTCATTTCATAAAGAAACTGAAGACCAGATAGAGGAAGAGTCTTGCCCCAAATCACACAGCTATTTAGTTTTCAAAGCCAAGATCAGAACTTTTTTATTCAAGACAGTGCTGTTTGTACCACATTGCTTTGTCTGTTTTCCACCTTTGGAATTCTATGATTATTTTTCCTTAAAATGGGGTTAACTAGCCTAGTTTTAAATAATGAGTAATGTTCCTTCTAAAGAGAAGAACTTCCTAACTGGTTCTTGCTTCCCTCTTCCTGAAGGCCTACACTCTCCTTTTAAAAGACGGAGCTGACATTCTGGCCCCTTACAGATTCTGGGGGGCTATCTAGACCTGCAGGGACATCATGGCTGGTGAAAACCTCTGGCTCTTTGGTTGACTGGGCCAAATGCAGAAATGTTCTGTGGGTAAGGCTCACGTGCTGTCACTTTAAAATGCTGCTAGCCTGATAATCAGGCCAGTGAGAACCTATGCAATATGTCACACCTGTTTTATTCTTTGGCCAAAACTATTATCCCATTAGATAAATGGGAGGCTAATAAAACAAATGCCTGAGAGATGAGATTTCATGGTCCCCATGCTGATGGACTTATTTAGTCAAAATGACTTTTATGATTTAAGTAGTTTTGGTCCCTTTCTTTAAGGAGATTACAATTTAAAATCACACCCCTAACTGTAACATGTCCCCCCCCCCTCAGTGTTCTGGTAGGTAAAACTAGAATGGTCTTTAGGGCTTCACCCAGCTCTGATGTTCTAGAATTTTACCTGTCTTATGCAACAGCCACATAGCAAATGCGGTGAGTCAGTCTTATCTCTTGCCCCAGTCCTTCACCATCCACATCCCAGAATACATATTTTTTAATTTGCAAATTTAACAGACAAATTTAATGTACCTTGTTTAATGTGTATTTCTCTGATTACCAGTGCCTGGGCATTTTTCCATGTTTATTATTTTATTTCCTCATTTGTGAATTAGCTTTGTTCATGTCTTAGCCCATTTACCACTGACTGAATATTAATGGCTTTCACATTTATATACATGAGTTCTTCATATAATGAAGTTATGTGCCTTTATTGTCATAAATCCTCTGAATAGTTTTTCTTTTTTTTAGTTTTGTTTTATCTACACAAGTTATCCATTTTTATGTAACCAAATGCCATTCTTTCTTTTTTAAGTTATTCTGATCTATGTTAACCTCCAGCAGTAGAATATTCAATCTATTTTTTTCCTTGGGAAATTTAATTCATTGATTTATTTACTGTTTACTTTGGCATATAAGTTATGGTAGACTCAAGTTTTTCAGTAGATTTTCCTCTAAAAATGAAGTTAAAATATCAAAGACGATCCCTTTGAAGAAATAGAATATCCCAAGTGATTATTCTTAAATGTTGGAATCTTTCAAGAATACCCAAATCCAACTATGGTGACCTAAGAATAAACAGGGGAAAGAAGAATTGCAATTTAATTGTAACTAAGAAAATGTAATTTATGCCTAAAAGTAGGAAAACATTAACCAAGGATAGGGTCTCCATGACAGCAACCAAAGAACATAAAAAGGAAACACTGGCAGTGATATTCATCACATTGTCCAGGCTAAGGGTGTTCTGACCTAGAAATCTCTTTGGAAATGAACTGCAATCATCAGTTATATAAGCTATGAATCCTTCTTCCCTCCACCCCCATAGCTAATCCATCACAGTTCAGATTCTCAAATCTTCCATTTCTCATCACCTCCATCACCCTATCCTAAACTATTAGCATTTTCCCCCATGGTCTATACTAACAGTCTCTTAATTTTAGCCTACCTGTGACTGAATGACCAAGTACCCTGTACTGAAAGTTTTACAGCCAAAGGTTTTTGTTAAGAAACAGCTAAGTCTGCCTATCATGAAAAAACTTTATATCACTGTTCAAAAACTACTGTCCTAACTCAGGTTTAATGTAATATTTATTTATCAAACATATGTGAACAGTGTATTATAAACAAAAGTGTACCTGGCAACCCTAATGCTAAAAAAAACAAAAACAAAACAAAAAAAACAAAAGTGCTGTCCTTGGCAGGGTCCTTTGTCCTCAAAGCAAATACAATCTCAGATTTACATGGAAAACAACAACATGAAACAGGTTAAATTCAAAATTATGAAGAGTGAACTTGAGGTAACAGTTACCTAATCACAGGTCTTGAGTGTAAAATCTCATGATTCTAGGAGAGGAGTAGCATCTGATAAATGTAGGTTGCCAAATTATTTAACCAACAAGAAAAAGCTTAAATTAATGAGAAGTCTTGTGGCATTTCCACAAGAATACATTGAGGGAAAGATTGTTGTTATTGTTAGAAAGAGTGTGGAACTTGTCATATAAGAACAGACTCTGGAAAGGAGAATTGAAAGATGGAGTTATGCCGGGTTCATGACAAGGGACCCTTATCTTACATCTGCTCAAAGTGAGGAAACAGGTACAATTGTAGCCTACCTGCTGAAGGAAATAAAAAGGCAAAAATTGCAAGATATTTATCAACACCAAGGGGAGTGGGCATCATTGCATTTATTAGGTAAGGAATGTTAGAAATCCCCACTATTGGATGAAACAAAGGGCAATTCTAGAACAGATAAGTTGAAAGCCATGCTAAGAAGCTATATGCATACCCAAAACAGCAAGGGAGATAATAGAAAGCAAAATGCTTGCTGCAATCTGTGTCTCTTCAACAAATCTTTTGGAGCCTCTCTATATACCAGGTATGCTATATGGTACATCTATGTGTGCCATGCTTTAAAAGTAAGGTTTCTGGCTGGGCAAGGTGGCTCATGCCTCTAATCCCAGCATTCTGGGAGGCCACGACTGGAGGATCATTTAAGGCCTAGAGTTCCAGGAGACCAACATAGACCGAATCCCTACAAAAAATAAAAAGAATTAGCTGGGTGTGGTAGTGAGCACCCGTAGCCCCAGCTACTCAGGAGGCTGAGGTAGGAGGATCACTTGAGCCCAAAAGTTTGAGGTTGCAGTGAGCTAGGCTGATGCCATGGCACTCTACCTCAGGTGACAGAGTGAGACTCTGACTCAAAATAAAAAAAAAAAAAAAAAAAAAAAAAAAAAAAAAAAAAAGGATCAATCTCTCATGAGTTTAGTTAGCTTGAGATACTCTTCAGGGCATCTCTATGTGTGCTCATAATTGATGCTATTTGCCTACAGAACAGAGCCCCAGAACCTAGAAGGCAATGACCACACACTAAGCTCTCAACATCAGGGAGCAGAATGTCTAGACAGCCAGCTGGTCCTCTTAGACAGTATCTCTGTGTTTTGTTCTGTGCTGTTTTCAAACTACACAGAAAGGTGAAGCTTTTAGGCCTTATTATCAACGTGGCCCTTAGGCCTTTATTATCAACGTGGCCCAAAATCCTGTAAGAGGAAGACAGATATCCTAAGGCCAATGTATGATTCTTAACTGTCTAACACTGGTTACATTGATTTCAAAAGTACCTCTACTCAAGCAGAAAACTGTCTGCACATACCATTTTAAATATTGTGCTCTTTCTGTCAGTTCTACATGACTCAAAAAAAAAAAAATAAGTATATAAAATTTTTTAAAATACATTAAAAAAATAAAAAATAAATATTGTGCTCATTTGCAGAAATTATTTCTCATTTATATACCTATACCTACAATAATGGCTTCAAAGGAAATTTTAGAACATGGAAGTACAATTTTTTAGAAGTACAAAAAATGATGTTTATATATATTCTTTTGTATCATCTGAGTTCTCCTTTTTTTCCCCACTAGGACAGTTTCCCCTAGTTTCCCCACTAGGACATATATTATCTGAGTTCAAAAATTTTACTGATATTTTCATAATTATTCCAAAGTTTAATAAGTCATTATTCTTATGATGTTGAATTTAGATTGTCTATACATTTTTTTCAGAGACCATTTTTCTTTTTGCTTAGCACATCATACTCTAAGAAATAAAAATGTGCCACAAAACCTCTCTCAAGTTTCAGTGACCAGTTTCTAACACTCTGTACAAAATAGACTCTGTGAAACTGCTGTACAAAATATTAAATATAATATTTAATATGTAAACTATTAAATATATTTATTTATAAAATTATTTATATGCCTAGTATATAACTGGCAGTGTATAAATGATAGTTATGATTATAACTATTACTGACACATTCCAATTTATCTTTGAATAACATTAATGGGAAAAAAGATTAAATATTTCTCTGCATTGAGACAACATTTTGCAATCTTTTAAATCTGCATTACCATGCCCATGAGGCCTCCCAAGTACATCAAAACTAGATCACATATATGGGCATGTCCAACAATCATGAAACAGGAAAGGACATTTAAAAAGTTAAAGATTAAACTGAAAAATAAACTAAGCAGGAAAATAGTCATTTATTGACATAAATGACATACGGAATGCATAGAGTGCCTACTTCACACATTAAAAGATGTAACTGTGTAAGAAGAAATCAATGCAGTATAATTTGATGGGATTCAAGAGGAAACTCAAAGAAAAGTTTTGTGTAATGAAGCTGCCAGTGGTAAAGAGACAACTATCTCATTGCCGATGAAGAGCCAATGCTGAATATCATTAAAACTTTTTTTTTTGAGACAGAGTCTCACTCCGTTGCCCGGGTAGAGTGCTGTAGCGTCAGCCTAGCTCACAGCAACCTCAAACTCCTGGGCTCAAGTGATCCTCCTGCCTCAGCCTCCTGAGTAGCTGGGACTACAGATGTGTGCCACCACACCCAGCTAATTTTTCTATTTTTAGTAGAGATGAGGTCTCACTCTTGCTCAGGCTGGTCTCGAACTCCTGAGTTCAAGCAATCCTCCCACCTCAGCCCCCAAGAGTGCTAGGATTACAGGTGTGAGCCACTGCGTCTGGCCTCATTAAAACTTTTATTAGAGATTTTATTAGACATTACTAGAGGTTAATGTATGTTTTCTACATACATTAACTTTAAAATACAACAATCTCTTATTAGTGTTTTCCTTAGGGAGAATTGTTTGAACAGTAGCTACAATTCTAATGGAAACACAAAGATTTACTGTATATCATGGAGTATATAGGTTGATAACAAATTTAAGCTTAAAAAATGCTTATATTCATATGTTCCAAAGGTAAAATCTCAAAGCTGGATGGGACCCTGAAGATTTTTCATTCAACTTCTTTGAATATGAAAGTGATTAAGAGAGAGTCCTGGAATCATACAGACTTGAATTTAGTTCCCTCAACAATCACTAGGGATGTGACCTGGCAAGTTACTTAACTTCTCCAAAGATAATGCATCCCCTCTGGTTTGTTGGCAGAATTGACTTAGATGATGACTGTAAAACAACTGAAATAATGCTTGACCCTTTGTAAACATCAAATGAATGGTAGCTATCATTTTCATTAAGGTTTCATGATTTCCTTTGAAACTACACATTGAAAATAAATTGACCTTACCAAAATTTAACCCCTAAAGGCCTCCTTTGGAGAGGTGGGGCTGCTGGCCTGGGGGGAAAAATTTGACCTCTAGATTGCCAATTACTCACTAGGAGGTTATCAAATCAGAGTCAATGAAACCAAACCATCAGTGAGCCCCAAACCTGCTAATATGCTAAGAATAACTGCTGTACAAAATATTAAATATAATAATGTATGTGCCTAGTACATAATTGGCAGTGAAAAATGATAGTTATGATTATTACTGATAATTTTAGAATGCCATGATTCAGGCTCTCAAGTCTTTTCTAGTTCTAAATTCCTGGCACTATTTTTCTAGCGATTTATATTGCAGGGCTTTTGCTTTATTTTGTAAAGCCAACAAGTGACAGTTGAGACAGAAAACATAACACACATAAATCTTGCAATTTTGACCTGCTTTCCTGAAGCCTTGATCAACTTCTCTTTGGGAGAAGCTTAATGCCTGTGTTGTTCCTTGTGATTTCCTCCTTGTTCTAGGAAACAAGCCCAGGAGAGATGGCTGTCGCTCTTTCTAGTACTGTCTTGCCAGCATGCACTGGGCAGCAATTTGCCCCTTTCCCCTCTTGCAGAAGGCACCACTTACCCTAATTATCACCAATAACTATAGTTGGTCTAGGTATTGAAGAGATCTATGCCCTTAAGGGAGCTTTTAGCCAAGACACTGAAAGGCAAGAAACAAAGTTGGTAAAGGGAGCAAGGGGAAAGGCAGAAATAAGCCTAGATAGGGAAGAGATGGCTGCAATATAGCTGCTTTTCTGTTTCCTTTTTCTTTTCATACTGTTCTTCAGATTCAAGTTTGCTTACTGGGTGTGTTTTATGACCTATCATTTAATACATTTCTGAGAAATGGCTTCTCACCAAGATGGCAATATGAAACTTATTTGTGGGTAAACCTGACTCCTCCTGTGTTCAAACATAGTATGTCCCATAGTTAATATGATGAGACTTTTAGGTTAACAAAGGACATGAGATGAAGTGAGAATGGGAGCTTTCCTTACCCCAGCCCTTCCTTAATAATTCAGTCCTAAAGCCACTGGGGGAAGAGCAACGCTGGCATCCACAGATGTAGGGATGAGTATGGGGGCTCCAGTGGCTCTACATGGGGTATACTTTTAGATTACAGAAGAGCTGCAAAGATAGTGGAGAGAGGTCCTAAATGCTCTTCACTCACTTTCTCCTACTGTTAACATCTTACATCAAACCACAGTGAGGAGGTTATTCCCTTGAAGGGGTGGACTGGCCTTGGAGTCCATGCTGGAGAGAGAAGGGCATGAGCACAGGAGAGGGGGAGATGCCCAGATTGGAGATTGCTTTCATACAGAGGACTTGATTAAATAAATATAGTAAGCCTGAGGAGAGTCAAGTTTCTTACTGTTAGAAATGACAGTTTATGAGGCTGGGAACAGTGACTCATGTCTGTAATCCCAGTACTTTGGGAGGATGAAGTGGGAGGATCACTTTGAGTCCAAGAGATTGAAACCAGCCTGGGCAACATAATGAGCCCCTGTCTCTACAAAAACACTAAAAAAGAAAAATTAGCTGGTGTGCTGGTGCACGCCTATTGTCTTAGCTACTGGGGAAGTTGAGGCAGGATTGCTTTAGCCCAGAAGTTTGAGGTTGCAGTTAGCTATGATGATGCCACTGCACTCTAGCCACTAGAGTGAGCCACTATGTGCAGCCAGGAATTTATTCTACAGAAAGAACTGGACAGGCATGCAAAAGTGTATGCCCAAGGATGTTGACTACAACACTGTTTATAATTTAAATACTGGAAACAATCTATTTGTTATAGACAATGGAATCTTTTGCAGTCATTAGAACGACATGGATCTATGTTTATTAGCAGGGACAGTTTCCATTATATATTGTTGAAAAGGCAAAAAGCATTTATTGTATGAATCCATTTACATAAAATTGTATATGTGTATTTATGCATAGAGCTTAATGGAATGATGTTCGCCAAAATAATAAAAGCGTTTACCTCTAGAGGTGGGATTTAGGATTTGATTCTTTTATTTTTAAATCAACTTTTAATTTTGGAATAATTTTAGATTACAGAAAAGTTGCAGAAATAGTGGAGAGTTCCCAAATACCCTTGTTCCAATTTCCTATGTTAACTTCTTACATGAACCATGATACACTTGTGAAAATTAAGAAATTAACATTGGCGTATTTCTATTAACTAAACTATATTCAAATTTCACCAGTTTTTCTACTTTTCTGTTCCAGGATGCTCTCAAGGATACCACATTGCATTTAGTTGTTGTGTCTCCTAAGTCTCTTCTGATCTGTAACAGTTTCTCAGTCTTTTCTTGCTTTTCACGACCTTGACAGCTTTGAAGAGTACTAGTCAGGTATTTTGTAGAATACTCTTCAATTTCGGTTTGTCGGATTTTTCCCCACGATTAGAATAGGGTTGTGGGGTTTTTGGTTTTTTTTTTTAAGAGACAGGGTCTCACTCTCTTACCCAGGCTGGAGCGCAGTGGCTCAATCATAGCTCACTCCAGCCTCCAACTCCTGGACTCAAGCGATGCTCCCGCCTCAGCTACTTACACTCTCCAGAGGTGGTGATGGTTCTGGTGAAGAGCACCAGCCGAAAGACATAAAGGCCAATCAAGGTGAGGAAAAGCTCCGGGAGGAGGCTCCAATAACTGTAAGAGCAAACACTGTGAACCAGGAGCTATTGTCAACACTTTATTAACTCATTAAAACTTTACAGTGAACCTGTGAAGTAGCTACTGTCATGGACATATTGTAGATGAGGAAACTGAGGGACAAAGAGTTGCCCAAACGTCCCCAACCACACACTAGGAAGGAGCTGGGATAGAAACCCAAGTACTCTGACTGTACTACGAGGTGTCTTCTGAAAGAAAAAATAACTGCGGTTATTCCTCGCACAGAACTAAGTGGCTCGTCCTAACACCACGGTCCCTTGCATTTTTTCCCTCTTGGTCGGTACACGTGTCTTTGAAGGGCATACCTACCATTTCACCCACAATTCCCCGTTTAACTTTTCCTCGAGTGTAGGCACCGAGGTTGCTCATCTCCCCAGAGAAATATTAATCATTTGCTTCCTAGAAATGGAAGGTACCTGCAGAAGCGATTAACCACCGCGCGGCAAGCCGGGGAGGAGACCACGGGGTGAACCAGCACCTAGCCGGCGGCTCGCAGGTGGGGACACCTCAAGAGATCCCACCACTAGCGGCGACTGCAGCTAGGCTGAATTCGGGAAGAACCTCTTCCGGTGGGACCGGAAGCCCGTCGGGGACTGTTTATGGGACGCACTGACCGACAGACAGTTCTCCGGGTCCGGAAGGTGATCTCTGCCCGGGCTCAGAATCCAGGCGCATGGGGCCTTATGTGTGAGCTAAGTGATTGGGGTCCCTTAGCCAGGGTCGTCCGGGTGGCGTGTATTGTTTGGCCTAAAGTGTCAGTGGCACAAACGACGCGAATTCATAAACATTGCGTATTTGGAAGCTCTTCCAAGGTGCATTTAGTTCGAGCGTAACCCCAAGTTAGGCATTCACGAAAGCATGTGCATTGTCCTCCCAGACGCGGCAGGCTTGCTTCCTCTCCCCGTGCGCCGCTGAGGGTGCGGGCCCCCGCATCCAGCCTCCCCTGGTCCCACAGCTTTCTGGACTCGGGGTTGAGGCGAAGCCACCCTAGATCCGTAATTTTTCTACAATGATTTATTTTTACCTTTCAGATAAGTTCCAAAACTTCAAACTCCTCAGACGTTTCCACTAATGCAACTGCAACTACGTATTTCCAATATCCTTTTTTTTTTTTCCAGATTCCTTGATAAGAATATCCTAGCGGCGAGACAACACCCAACTGGGAGCCAGAAAGCCTGGGTTCTAGTCCTGACTGCCATTAATTAGCGGTATGACATTGGAGAGTTCTTTTTAACCCCTCTGGATTCCAGATTCCTTTTTTGTAAAATGAGAGGTTTGGAATAAGTAACAGCGAAGGTTCCTGACTTCTAGTTTGGACATTGGAGTTGTTGCCCCCAATGTGTCTGAGGTTTGGTGTGTGTGTTTCTGCCTCAGTTACATATCTGTGCTTTGGGTAACCTGTAGGGTCCTTTCTCCCACTCCATTAATCTGTGTCCTTGTCAAATCTGGGTTCTAATTCGTTTAAAAATAATTTCCTAATAAATCTTGTGTTTTCTGAGCACTCTTTACTCCTTAATCCAGGGGCACACACTTAAATAAGACTTTTTACATATGCCATTCTTGAAGTGTTTAATGTGTGTAAATGCTTGGTTACTATTGAATGAATTTTTTTTTTTTTTGAGACTGGGTCAGGTTGTCACCCAGGCTTGAGTGCAATGGCGCAATCAGAGCTCACTGTAGCCCCAAACTCCTGGGCTCAAGCGATCCTTCTGCCTCAGCCTACCAAGTAGCTGGGACTACAGGTGCGTGCCATAGCGCCTGGCTAATTTTTAAAGTTTTTGTAGAGCGGAGGGCTCCCTGTGTTGCCCATGCTGGCCAATAACTGCTGGGTCCAAATGATCCTCCGCCTTGGCCTCCCAAGTGCTGAGATTAGAAGCATGAGCCATTGTGATCGGCCTTGAATGAATTTTTAAATCTTAATGTGTTTATTTCTTTGAAAGTAAGCCAGATGTTTCTTTTGATCTTTACTTGAATAAATCTTTTAAGGTAAAATGCTTGCTATGTTAAACACACACACAAAACCTCAGAATTATCCATTAATAAACAATGTAGTGACTTGTGAATATTTTAAACTTAAAAGTAGTGAATCCTCAAAGTAGATAAGCCACCACTAAAAAGCATGTAATATGGTTTTAAAATAGCTAATGATAAAGTATATACGTCGTCCCATTTTCTCCTTAATGCCTTGGTAGTAGAAAGGACAGATATTCAAACACTTCCACTTTCTTTTTATAGAGATCAGAGAAATGAGACCCATAGGAAAAAAGTAGCTTGCTCAATCAAGATAACACTTGCTGGCATATGTCAGAGAGGGTGTCCAACCAGGGTTCTTTTGTTGCCTAGTCAGGTACTGTCTTCACGATACTGTGCCTATTTCAGTTATTGTTTCTTTTCTTTCTTTTAAAAAATATTCAGTATACTATGTCAGGACTGTAAAATATATTTGGGGAAAATTGGTTGAAATATAACATTTGATATTTAATGTCCAGTTATCTATCAAAGCTCGCCTCCCGGAATCTCAATTTCTTTGGTCACGTCAAATAACTATTATCATTTGTGAATAATTTTAAAGAATATCTAGCAGAAAATATATTTATATATACATAATATATAATATATGCAAATGCATTTAATATAAATAAAAAATGAAAGCATATTGTAGAAATAAAAATATAAATAAAATATAAAATGAAAAAATATATAATATAAAATGAAATATATTAATATAAAATGAAAGCATATTGTAGAAATGCTGTATTATGAGAGAAATAGTTATAAAATGTTAAGCCTTTGTAAAAGTTTAGAATTTTGTTCAAGGTAGCTTTATATGGTTAAGGTAAACACATTGAAATATTCCATAAGTTTTATTCTTTTTTTTTTGTAACATTGAAGAATCCCATTCCTCCCCATACCAAAATCAACAGATGCTTAAGTCTTTTCTGTCAAATAGTGTAGTATGTGCATATAACCTACATACATCCTGTATACTTTAAATCATTTCTAGATTACTTATAATACCTAATATAATATAAATTTTATGTAAATAGTTGTTATCCTGTATTGTTTAGGGAATAATGACAAGAAAAAAAAGTTTACACGTTCAATATAGGTGCAACCACCCATTTTTTGTTTCTTAATATTTTCAATGCACAGTTGTTTGAATCCATGGACAAGGAACCCACAGATATGGAGGGGTAACTGTAATATTTTATGACATAAAACAATACTCACAATATATTCTTTAATGGAAAAAGTTATAAAACAAAATATAATATGACTTTATTTTTGTAAGTAAAATAGATAGAAGCACAAAGAAAAGGGTTGAAAAGATATATATTAAAATGTTAACTAGAATTATTTCTGAGTAGTGAGTAAAAGAAAGTTTATACTGAAGAATCTAAAAGACCATATCCACTACTTGGAAACTTACTCTCTATTAATTAAAAAACCTTAAAATGACTTTACAATTTACAGAAAGAATTATGCATATTGTTACAGTGAAAATGCTACCCTTGAAAGCCTTATTAATACCAATTCAAGGTTGTAATCAGTTACTGTGTCTGGTGTACCTGAGAATCATTTTATTGGAAAGCTTAAAGACAGTGAACTCGTTGTGGAAGGGACTCTGACTTATTAAACTCTGAATCAACAACATCAAGCACAATGCCTAGCGTGTGGTACTTAGGAAATGTTTCCTAGGGAGAAAGTATGTATTTCTTACGTTATTTTAGTTGTTCCTGTCCTTAAAATCTGAAAAGCAAAACTATAGAAATGCAGTCTTGAGAGCAGAGGAAGGTGAGGACTCTGCGAGGAAAATAACTGTATTACTAATGAGTTCTGTTATAGTTTTCTCTCAATAAACTCTTCTTTCATTGCAGGAATAGCATTCAAAAGGCATTATTCAATAAATATTTGGTGGCTTCTTCCTACTATAAAGCATCTTGTTTTCGGGGATGAGGTGGGGAGATGGGAAAGTTTTAAGAGTTGCAAGACAATTCCAGCTAGAGGAAGTATATGCAAAGTTTCAGAAATGAGATGGCAAACCACTGGAGATTATATGTGGGTCAGGATAACAAAAGCTTGGGAGGTAGGTGTGGGGAGAGTGTAAGAGTGTCAGAAATGATGTGAGAGGTTAGCAGAGGTCAGATAATGAGTCCTTATATAGCATGTTATGAAGCTGTACATTAAACTGAGGATAATGGAGAGCCATTGGGAGGGTGTTTAACAGAGGTGATAAGTTCAAATTTGCAATTTAAAAATTCACTCTAGCTGTGATTTGGTTAGCTGATGTTTCAAGAGTGAAAAAAGAGCATTTTATAATGTTCGTTATTGTATTTCAGTTCTATCATAGTAGTAACATTAACAATAATGATAGCAAGTATCTAGGGAGTCCTTGGTATGGAATCCCATCTCTTTGACTAAACTGTGAGCCTCTTTCAGGGCAGGAACCCAGTTTTTCTCATTGTTGTAACTCTAGTACCTAGCACAGTGCTTTGCATGTAGTAAATATCCAATTATTAATAATATTTGCTAACTTGATTTGAATATTAACCGAAGTATTTTAAAACCTTTTTTCTAGGAGGAACATGAACCAGAAGCTACTGAAGTTAGAGAACTTGCTACGATTTCACACTGTTTGTAGACAGCTGCATAGCCTGGGTCAGAGAAGGACATTGGCACAATGGAGGCATGGATTTTCATCTGCTTACCCAGTGTGGGCAGCTCAGCTGTACGCCCAGCCCTTGCAGATAGACATGCTCATTGGGGCTGCTTTATCTCAATATAGGCTTCTAGTAACAAAGAAGGTAGTTACAGATTTCATCAGTTACTGTATTATTTGGTCTGAGATAAAAGTGCTAAGAACCATGAGTAGAAATCCATTTTGAGTATTTTATCATTTACACAATATTTATTATTACTTAATGCTATACTCCAGGCAATAGATCTTTGTGAGGAGGGGAAGTTCTGGTTAGTTGTGTGGTAATGCTGATGGATTTGATTATCTGGAAATTAGTGAATAACAGTGAATTATGGATGCAGGATTTTTTATTATAGCCTAAGGGTTAACTACTTATGACAGTGTTTGTAGATTGTGGTTGTGGTAGATATTCACTGTCTAAATTGGCACTTAAATTGTTTTCTTCTTGGGTATACGTTCTGACTTTTTAATAGGAAGAAAGACCACGGAAATCTCAGTTATCTTCAACAAAATCAAAAAAGGAGATAGACGTATGGCTTGGAATGACTGTTGAGGAGCTGGCCAGGGCAATGGAAAAAAACACAGGTGAGCCAGATAATTTTACAAGGAAAAATATGGGAACATGGAAGACCTGGAATTTTATTTGCAGTGAAATTAAGGCATTCGTGGGTAAAAACTAGACTTGCACTTTAAAAAGTGCATTTTTTTAGTTTAGGTCACAAACCCTAGTTTCTTGTCTCTTTGCCACATGTAGTTCTCCAAGATTTTACTTTTAATAAAAGTGGAAAGGACTTTCTTATCTGGATTAACCTTTCTTTCTTGGAAATTTTGTGTGCTATTAGAATAAGTCCAGAGAATGTTTTTGGACTGAGAAGTTATGCTTATACTCATTTACTTTCCCTTTGTTTTTTAAATAATTTTTTGATTTTCTTTTTTTACTTATTTTGACAATATCTGTAAGGCTAGAAGAGAAATAGTTATAGTTATAACTATAACTTTTAATAATACTATTTTTATATGTAGTGATTATAGGAGCATGTGATTATCATTTTTTAATTCCTTCATTGTGCCATTGATAAAATTATTACCAATTTAGGATTGTTGAAACAAAATTTGAGTTTTCATTATAAACTGACATTAAGCATATAAGAAATAGCCTATTATTATAGCAAAGTAAAGTGACAAATGAAACAGACTCTTGGAAAAAAGAAAGAATTATAATAATAATGCACATGTATTGAGCTGTTAATATGTACCAGTACTTTATAAGTATTAACTCTTGTAATTCTTGCAATGCCCTCTAGGTAGGTATCCCTGTTATAGGTCAAGAAAGTGAGACATGGAGAGGATAAATAATTGCCCATAATTTCACAACTAGTTTGTGGTAGGGCCAGGAATTGAACCCAGGGAGTATAGTTCCAGAAAACATGCTCTTATTAACAGACCAAATTATTTTGAAAGAATTGTTATTTTGTAAATTACAGCAGAGCTAAAATTTTAATGTGTTTCCTGCTTGAAAGTGTTACCACTCTTTGTGCATGTATATCCCTACAAAGAATAGAAAATTAGAATACTATCTTATATTTTTATAACTTTGCAGTTGGATTACACAATCATTTTATAATTAAAAAACTATAGGGAAATAAATGGATATGGCTATATCATTCTGAATTTTTCCAAGGGAAACTGTATTGATATAATTTTATAAATAACATTGATCATAGACTAGATTTTTAAACTTTTTATTATTGGCCATTGTATTTCAAACATATATGAAAGCAAAAAGAATGGAATACGCTTAAATGTATGTATAAGGCAGTGATAATTAATATATCATTTTTATCCATAAATACTTCAGTATGTATCTCCAAAAGATGGGTATTCCTTTTTATTAAAAAAAAAAATTACCTCCCCACACATAGAGGAACCTATAACCATAATAATTCCTTAGTGTCACCAAATAAATAGAATAATTAAAATATAAATTTATTCCCATGGAATAGTACTCTAAACCCCAAACTGATTTGCTATGATTGAAATAAAAGTTATCTATTTGAAGCTTATTTAATATTATTAATATATATAAATCTCTTCTGAATTAAAGCTAGTTTTCATGAGGTAATTATTTTTAACTACTATATATATTAGGAATATGAGTATATATTTTTCTTCCTCCCCTGGATTAGTTAAAATAGCATGATATAATATTTCTGATTAAAGTGCTTTGGATACTTTTCTACCTATAAATATTTATTTACTTAGATAAAGATAAAATAGTATGTCAGTACCATATGCACTGAATGCAGAGAGGAAAAGATTATCCTTATGTATAAACTACTTAAAAATTCAGGATAATGTATTAGAAAACTGTAGTAACTAGATTATTAGGAATTTTTACCATTATTAGAAACAGCATTGCACTCATTATAATGTTTATGTTTTAAAAAAGTTTCATACTTCTCTAAAAGCATATGCACAAAGAAAATTTGAGTTACATCATTTTTAAAATGTGTTTTCTTGAGAAAGGATGTGGTGGGAAGATAAACAGGAAATGGTTTCTTGGCATTATTATGGAATAGGATCAGTAGCTTGCTGAGGCTGGCTTGCATCAGT
>VBSM01002608.1:131926444-131938200 GCA_008086735.1 Cheirogaleus medius
AAAAAAAAAAAACCACAGAACAATGAACAAAGTCAGGAAATTGAATATTTATTTATCAGTACTATTATCTAATATACAGTCCATATTCAAATTTTATCCATTGTCCCAACAGTGTACTTTATAGTATATATTTTTCCCCTGCTCCAAGATCATGGATTATATTTAGTTGTATCTCTCTAGTCTCATTTAATCTGGAACAGTTCTTCAATCTTTGTCTGCTTTGACCTTGGCAATTTTGAAGCAAACAGGCCAGTCATGTTGTAGAATGTACCTTAACTTGGATTTGTCTGATGTTTCCTTATAATGAGATTTAGTTTTGCATTTTGGGTCCACATACAGGCTTATTTTAGGCTTTTCTGACCTCAACATGATCATGTACAGATTTGTATGTTCTTGTAAGAGCAATTTGGAAAACTATTGGACTCCAAAACAATTTGGAGTTTAAAAAAATTTTTAGTCAAGTGAAAAAAATGGGACTCTCAGAATTAGTACTCCTAAAGTGGATATAAATTACTAGTGGTGAGATTAAAAATAAATCAGGTTATGATAGATGATCTACTCTAGAAAATATATTGAAGGAAAGCTGAAAACTAGGTTTTCATGAAGCAGACAGGAATAGCTAAGGATTTTCATGCATTTTTACTCCTAATATCGATCAAGAAAATTAAGTTGGTGGAGTCACAGAAACCAGGACTTCTATGCATGAGTTCACATTTTCCTCATACCTTCAATTCTTATACTGCAGAACGTCAGAAATTATGTATTTCTCAGAATATTTAGGTTTCTGCACATTAATTAAGTTCTCTTCTTCTTAAAGGTGAGGCTTCTATACTAGCTACCTTCTCTATAACAGAAGGGAAGAAAAAACTTCCTGTGGCTGGCTGCAGAGTCCAAAAAGGACAGTTAGAAAAACAGAGAAAATTTAAATTAATCCGTAACGGAGATGTTATTTGGAAGGGTAAGCAACATCAAAATCTATTTCTATAATATAGTGACCAAAACCTGTTGATTGTATAACCATCTGAAATCTGCTCATCTTTCACTCCCATGATCCCAGTTCATGCCATTTCTTATTGCTATTATAATTCATAACCAGTCTATAGTTGGTGGGCTTCCTCCCTACTGGTTCTGATGAGTCCTCCAGGATTAGTTCACTGGTTAGATTTTCCAAGCTTTAAAAAATTGGCCCCAAACTGCCTTTCCAGCCTTATCTCCTACACTCTCTATATCATATACTTCCTAACTCCCATCCTTTTGTAACTGGACCTTTTGCCTGTGATGTTTACATTGGCTTTTCCCATTCAAGTCCTGAGTACAATACCATCATCTGCAAAAAGTCTTAGCCTATCTTTGAAGTGGGAGATTTAGGATCTTTGGTTACAAGTCAAATGTTGTTTACAGCAAACTTTATACTTTTGGGGGGGGTTCCCTAGAATTTAGTCTCATCATTAACATGACTATAAAACTCTTAAGAACTTAGTGTAAATTTCCTTGCAACACCATACTTACCATTTAGTACTCATTATTTGTTGACTATACTAACTTTACTTTTTTTTTTTTTTAAGGCTTGTTAACCTCACTGAAACACCATAAAGATGACGTTTCAGTCATCAAAACTGGAATGGACTGTGGTCTCAGTTTAGATGAAGAAAAGATAGAATTTAAAGTGGGAGATCAAATTGTTTGTTATGAAGAAAAGCAAGTCCTAGCCAAGACTTCTTGGGATCCAGGATTTTAAGATACATTAAAAATGTAAATGATAATGTTTTGTTTTATAGAAGGCAGAGATTGCCACTACTGGTCAAAAGGTACCTATGTTGTCTTACCAAGTGTTAATATGCATTAGTACAAACTGTCAAAGCGCTACAAAAATAGGAATCCTTATCTAAGGATTCCTCCAACTAGAAATCCTAGAGTATAAAGCCTAATAATATGGTAAAAGGGAATTGCTAATTATTAGCATATCACTGAATGTAATAATCAGAGTTTAATAAACTTCCTACAAGTGTATGTTTAAGAGTGGTATCAAATGAACCAATCTTCTCTGAATTGAGCTCCATGGGAAGACATGGTACCAATCAAGTACCACTTGAAACTGTCTCATTTTCCAGTATTAACAGTAGTGAGCAGTCCTTCCTTTACAGGGACTCATCCTGAATAGAACATTAAAGCTTAAATTCCCAATATTTCATGCTCAACACTGAATGGCAAAGCATGTTCCCTTATACTGCAGAGAATAATCATTCCACTGAAATCACCCAGGGACTCCGGATGCATTTTTTTGAATTGGCAACTTGAACCAGCCTTTAAATTTCCCCTGTATGAAACAGAAGCATGCTATAGCCTTTTTAAACCAAGGTCTTAACACTTTCATACAAATCAGTGGTTCTCAATGGGGGATGGTGAGAGGACAGGGATGCTGTTCATTATCCTATGGTAGCCCCCACAACAAAGAATTTTCTGGCCCAAAATGTCTATAGTACTGAGGTTAAGAAACTGAAAGAAATATAAATTAGCTTATATTATGAAGTGAAAATAGCAAGACTTTCCCTTATGGTTGGCACTTGGCAGGTATACAGAACCACAGTATCACATAACCAATTTGAAGCTCAAAAAATCCCAACAATTAAATAAATGTTAGTTCATGTCTTTTATTAACTCATATACAATTACTTGTCTTCTGGTTTATTGAAGCAGTAAGTTAGACAACATTTGCCACAATAATGTCTATCAAAGTGGCTGGCCATAAAAACTCCAGCGCCACATTCATCTGAAGGACACTCCCGACGAAGGCGACTAATTTTGCCATTCTCATCCACCTGGAAAGTACAAATCTGCTGTAAGATAATTTTTACAACATATTCTGAAGTCTAATGTAAGTGACTGAAAATATTTAAGCTTTTAACCACAAAATGCTGGTAGTTCTTACTATTTATAAACCAAAGCACTCCAAATTCGCATATTACTACTGCAACATGAAAGTTCAGAAGTATTGGGACTTTTATACATTGAAGGCCAGCTTTTTGAGCTGGTAAATGAAGCAAAGACCTGAACCCAGATCTGACTTCAACTCAGAATCCTAGTTTAGAATAAGCAGCTAAAGGTGACCCTCATTATATAAGCTCCTTCAAACACCAAACAGGAAAAAAACACAGTAACTTTGAAATTCTCATTTTTGGAATACCTCATTTAAACCAGAAGTATTGAATCTCTTCAATGATGAAAAAATAAATAAACCAGAAGTAGGTAATACCAGATATTCAAGCCAAATTACTCCATGAGAAAATGTTGACAAGTTACCATAAGGATCGTTTCCAAATAAACCATAACTCTGCTGATATTCTGCCCGTCACCTTAAAATGGCTCACCTTATAGTATTTCAGGACAGCCAGCTTAACCTTCTTTCTCTTATGCTTATTCTTCTTGGGAGTGGTGTAAGACTTCTTCTTCCTTTTCTTAGCACCACCACGAAGTCTCAACACAAGATGAAGAGTGGACTCCTGTTAATGGGTCAGAGAAGGAAAGAGGCTTTCATGCTGCATTAAAAACAGACAAACACCATGTACCTTCTAATACAACAGTAGTACACAATACCACCTATGAAGGAGCCTTGACCCCTGCCCCAAAAGAAGAATCTGATTCTTGTAACTATTAGTTTATATGGAGATTAAAGAACACATTAAATTACACCATAGAATGCAACCTGCAAAATCCAGAACTTGAGAGCTTATAGCAGTGCTTTAATGTTAGTATGGCAGTTACCTAGGAATCTATTGCTTATCTCCCCACTTTTGTGTCAAAATTTTCAAAATGAGACTGATTTTTAGCCATGCTTTCTCCCTAAACAGACCTTTTGAATGTTGTAGTCAGACAAAGTACGCCCATCTTCTAGTTGCTTGCCAGCAAAAATCAGTCTTTGCTGATCAGGAGGAATCCCTAATTAAAAAACCAAAAAAACAGTCACAGCAGAACAAGCCTATGTGCTCCAGACTCACAAAGTAACCCTGAATCAAATAAACGGTACTAACAGCTGCTAGTGAGGTCTTACTACAGGCTAGGCATAGTTCTAAATGTTTGTAGACTTTACTACGTTTAATGTTAAAAATACTTAATATGTGTTAATACATCAATCTTTACAGATGAGGAAACAAGTATAGAGAATTTAAAAACTTGTCCACATTCACAAAGTGAAATGTACTGCAGGGATTCAATCCAGGCAGCTCGGCTCTATGCACATAAGCATTTACCGTGTTATTCAAATAGTATTTCACTTTGTCAATATGACCTCTTTTTCATTCCACCCTACCAACAGCAGATATACCTTGGTAGGCTGGCAGCCCTACAGGTTAATTTTCCTAAACTACAAAATATTACTTGCCTTCCTTATCCTGGATCTTGGCCTTTACATTTTCTATTGTATCCGAGGGTTCGACCTGTTTATTTTAAAATACAAGCACATTGGTTACACAATACGGAACTACAATTTACTCACTTAATTCGACAGTTACCACAGAACCGACTGGGTGGTGAGTGAGGCTGAAGCCTACTCAATCAAACTGATCACCCCCCCAACAGGCAATCTCCCAGGGGTGCTAACACGTCCCCTCTCCACCCTAGGGCAGGCGCAGCTGCTGGGCCACACGTGCTCGCGCCCGCCGACCGGGAGCGACCTCTTTCCCACTGCAGGTACTCTGCTTTGGTTAGTTGGCTGGAACCACTCTAAACGTGGAAAAGCAGCCCTTGCTCACCAAACTACCCTCAAGTCTGGGCCAGGCTTCAGAACTCAAATTCGGAATCACATTCTAAGGCTTGGAAAACAGCGCCAGTCCCCAAATCCACCTCGGGACCTTATTCAGTCAGGCCTTGGCTTCCCCACACCACCTGGTCCGTACCTCGAGAGTGATAGTCTTTCCTGTAAGGGTTTTTACGAAAATCTGCATCTTGGTGGCGGTTCCACCTGAGATTGAGAGAAAGGAAGAGATGGATTAGACCTGGGGATACACGAGAAAGCGACACATAGGTCACTGGTCGCAGAGCAGCCAAAGAGCACACACTCACCGGAGATGGCGGATCCGAAAGGAAGAGCGCTGCGCCGGCCCACGGGGTTTCCCGGCGCTCCCGCCGAAGGTCCCACCCTTAGGCGACCACACAAATGCCTGACTGTCGTCAGAGCGACTGTCTAACCCAGTGCCAGACTAGGTTGTGAAACCCACTTCTCTGTAGCCCTGGTCTTATTTCTCACTTTAGCCTTCAGAATGCTCTCGAAATGGTAGGTTTAAACAACCTTAAAATGTTTTTTAAAAGTCTTTCCCATACCGTCGACGTGGCTAAGAGGGTCTTTAAAAAGTAGTGGGTTGAGAGGGCCTCACTGGGGAAAAGGGAGGAAATGGAATTGTATTCTGGGAATTGTAGTTTTCCATTGCTTTCTTCTAGCTAGGACTACTCGTCCCAAGATGCAGTTCCACACCCCCAGATTCCCTGGTTACTATCTCTAAGCACTGCTCGCAGAAAGGGATTCAGGTGAGGACGGGAGGAAGGGTGCAGCAGAGCAATGGTTTCGGGGAGGGTAGGAACGGGGGAAATGACTAGGAAGAAAGGTTAAGGGGCGAGAAAGGGGTGTGGGAAACGAGAGCGTCGCTTACCGATTTACAGAGCTGGTGAAGATCAGCGATCTACCGGACACTCCCGGAGAAGGGAATCTCAGTGGCCTACTGCAGCCAAACTGAGAAATAGGTGGAATCTTCAGAAGCGGGGATTCAGTCTTTTCTTGCCTGTAGCCGCTCCCCGCCTTCAACCCCCCCCCCCCAAGTTTCTCCTAGCCTAAGGAAGGTGTGTCACTTGTCAGTGTGAAACGGTTTTAATATGTTGAAAACCTAGTTTTCAAATTTTAAAATGAAGCCATACGGAAAAGAAACCTGCAGAGTGGTTATTTAGTAATAGAATTTCCAAGTTTGAACATTGGGAGTGTTGGCGAAGGTCCTGAGAGAAAGTTTTTAGAGTATATATATAGGGTGCTCTCTTGGCAAGGCAGGCCAATTAAAAGCAAGTTACACTCTTTCCCTGTCTTTTCTCCATGCCACAAACCAGAGTCCTTTCTAATGTACCCTCTTAATGTCTTCTGTATGTATCTATCCATCTTCTGCATCCCCAACCCCAAATTCAGACCCTAATTTTCTCCTGTAGGGATTCAGAATCTAACATACTTACCTGTCTCCAGTCTTTCCCCCTTTCTAACCGACTTTCACTATTGCCTCCAAAATATTCATTCTAAAATGTAAAAATGATTGTGTCATAATTCTTCAAATACCTCACCTTCAGGATAAAATACAAATTCCTTAGAATGACATTCAGTCTCTGCCATCCTTACAGCCTAATCTGCTAAACCCAGTACTCACTTTACATTTTAATAACATTGAGCTAATTGAAGTTCCTGACTTATGCCCTCTCATGCTTTGGCACTTTTGGAGAATCCATTCGTTCCCTCTTCCTGGAACATTCTTCATCCCATAGTCTGCCAACTAGTCTCTACTTTTACAACAAAACTTCTTAAAGAGTTGTTTGTACTTACGGTCTTCAGTCTTTATCTTCCATAACCCACTCTCGTCAGGCTTTTGTCCCCACCGTTCAGATGGAATAGCTCTTGTAATGGTCACTAATGACTCCATGTTGCTAAATTCAATAGGCATTCTATCTTTTTTGTTCTGTCAGCAGGATTTGACACAGCTGATCATTCCCTCCGTTCGAAACACTTCACCTCACCTCCAGGATACCTATTTCACTTCTACCAGCCTGGATACTCTTTTCCAGGCTCTTTTGCTGTTTCCTCTTGATCTGCCAGACTTCTAAAACTTGGAGTGCCCCCAAGGCCCAATCTTTGCTTTGCTCACATTCCCCCCAACCACATTTTGTCTAATTTTTAAATACCACTTATATGCAGATGATTCATAAACTTACCTGACTCTCAGGCCACTTACCTGAACTTCAGCTTCACATATCTAGCTGTCTACTCAGCATCTCTAATGGGCCGGGCTTGGCGGCTCATGCCTGACTAGCACCACCATCATCTTTTGCCCAGATTATTGAAATAGTTTCCTGACAGTACTTTCAGCTTTGACCCTTGTCTCCTATAATATATTCTCCACAGAACAGCAAGAGCAGTTCTTTAAAATGTAAGTCAGCTGTCACTCTCCTGCACACAGCCCTGCAGTGGCTTCCCACTTCACTCAGGGTGAAACCTAAATTCCTACAGGGGAGGCTGTTGCTCCAGCACTGAAGCAAGGGGAGGCCACAATCCAGCTTGTTGCTCCTCTTGCCAAGTCTGCCCAGGAAAAGGACACCCTCATGGCCCTACATCCTACATGATCTGGCAGTAACCTCTCTGACTTCATCTCTTCTCTCCCTTTCTCATTTTCTTCTAGCCCCATGGGCCTTCTTGCTGTCCCTCAAACATGCTGTCCCACCTCAAGGCCTTCGGACTTGCTGTTCTCTTCACCTCAACTGTTCTTCCAGGAACCTACATGACCTACTTTTTTTCATATTTCTGAAATGTCACTTTATCACTCTTTCCTGACTTAACTGCCTTATATAAAACAGCACTCTTCCACCTTTCTTACTCCACACCCTGTTTTATTTTTCTCCATACAACTGACCCCCATCTGCCATGTTATATTTTTTACTGGTGTGTTGTCTGCCTGTCTGTACTTGAATGTAACTTTGTAAAGTTAGGGACTTTGTTTTGTTTTTTAAAGACAGGGTCTCACTTTGTTACCTGGGATAGAGCATAGTGGCATCATCATGGCTCACTGCAACCTCAAACTACTGGGCTCAAGGGATCCTTCCGTCTCAGCCTCCCAGGTAACTGGGACTACAGGTGCATGCCACCATGCCCAGCTAATTTTTGTAGAGATGGGGTCTTGCTCTTGCTCAGGCTTGTCTTGAACTCCTGGCCGCAAGTGATCCTCCCGCCTTGGCCTCCTGGAATGCTAGGATTACAGGCGTGTGCCACTGTACCCAGCCGGGGACTTTGTTTTATTCAATGCTATATCTCCCATGTCTAGACTAGTGGGAGGCACACATTCGGTGACCCCTAAATATTTATTGAATAAATAAATGTAGCACAACTTAAGCATTTCACTAGATATTTTTTCACTAGATGTTTTCCCTAATGTTTCCCTGACCTTTTCCACAGACTAATGAGGTGTACCTCTAAGCTTCTGCAGCCCATTGTGCCCACCTCTGGTACACTGTCTTCTCTGCTCTGTAGCGATGGCTCATTTACAAAACCTGATAGACTTGACTGTAACCCTTGTGACTTGTTTTCTGTGTGTCCCTAAGTGTCTAATATGAATTAATGCGTGAATGGTAATCTTAGTTGGTTTATGAAACTCATTGGCATTTTATAGATGCCAGGAACAATCACTTTAGCTGTGTTCTTGTTTGAGGGTACCTCAAGGCGAATGTCTTCTGAGCAGACCAGAGTGTTGTTCAGCAACAATTTATTCAACATTTGTTTTGAGTACTCAGGGAAGGGATAATGGGGAATGAGAACATCTCGGTTCCTGATCTTGTCAAACTTACAGCCTAACAGGGGAGACAGAAAAGATAAACAGGGAGTCTATGATACAGTGTGATTGAATGGTAATACCATGATAGGGAAAGTACATGGTACTATGGGAAAACATAACAATGGCACCTGACCAAGTCTAAGGGATTCTAGGGAAGCTTTCCTGAAGCTGTATAGGCTGAGATCTGGAGAATGAGAAAAAGCCAAGTGAATGAGAGTGGCAGATGTATGTGTTTTGGGGTGGAGGGGAGGGAGTGGTGACTGTGGGAGGAGGATCTGCGGCGAGGGGGAGAAAATTATGCAGGACCCTAAGGTAAGAGCAAGTTCACGGGAATGGGGATGGGAGCTATGGAGAGAACAGAGACTTGAAGAGGGTAGATTTAGTCAGACAAAATGAGTCATTGGTTCCTAAAGGCTGTTAATAGGCCAAGTAAAGGCACCTGGATTTTATCCTATAGGTATTAGGAAGCCACTGGTGTTCAGAAGTGACCACCCACTCCCCAGTGATTATGCTCATTCCTTCCTCCTTTGACTTTTATCTTTTACTATTTGAAATTACATTATTTATTTATCGTCTCTCTCCTCTACTAGATTGTAAACTCACAGAGTCAGGGACTTTATCTTATTTATTGCTGAATTCCTAGTTGTGAAACACTGCATAGTGCTTAGTAGACACTCAATAAATACTGGTTGAATGAATGAATAAACAAATTGATTTCTCATTTAGGAAAACTGTTGATCCATTTATGGGTTATTACCTTGTTGGACCTACTTTATGTTCTTTATAAATTGACTTTTTTTTTAAATTTTTTTTTTTATTTCAGCATATTATGGGGGTACAAATATTACGGTTATGTATATTGCCCATGCCCCCCTCCCCCCTCAAGGCAGAGCCTCAAGCATGACCATACCCCATACGTTGCACATCTTACTCATTATGTTTGTATATATAAATTGACTTTTATGTTACCCAGTTCAACATGAAGATCTTGGTCTTTTAAACTTCACAATTATTTTGGTGTTTCCTTTTCCATATATGCCCTCTATCTACAGGGTATATATGTTATTTCAGATAACCAGGTATTAATTTTGTTGCCAAAATATAGTAAATTTGATTTAGACATTTATTGTAGTGAAATGTCCAACATTGGGGAAATAATTAAATAAAACTATGGAATATCATACCCTGAAATACTATGCAATCTTTTAGAAGTGATGCCTTTGAAACTACTTAACAACATGGTAAAATGCTTTTAATATTGAGTGGAAAATATTAGGATACACAACTGAATATAGAGTCTGATCCCAATTTTTATAATTATAAAGACTGGAAGGAAATATTCCAAAATATTAAATAGTGATTATCTTTGGGTAGTGGGATTCTGGATGATTTTTGGTTTTTTTCCATTGATTTTCTTTGGTCTGTAGTTTCCAAATTTTATACAATGACTTCTTTATACAATATACTTCTGTAACTGGGAGAAAATTTAAAACGTTTTGCCTTGCCAGACATTTTTAAGCAAGTCAAAGGTTCTCTTTGCTGTTAGTGTGAATAGATCTTAGGAGCCAACTTCTATATCAGGGGTCCTCAAACTTTTTAAACAGGGGGCCAGTTCACTGTCCCTCAGACCATTGGAGGGCTGGACTATAGTTTAAAAAAAAAACTATGAACAGATTCCTATGCACACTGCACATATCTTATTTTGAAGTAAAAAAACAAAATGGGCAAAAACACCCAGCAAATGTCCTCGGCAGGCCGTATGTGGCCCGTGGGCCATGTCCTGTATCCAACTTGGTTGGATAATGATTCTTTACTAAAAGCGATGTAATGCAGCTGCTTGAAAATTATACTCTGAGAGATACTATTTGACATCCTCGATGGATAGATTTTAGCAAAAGTCCTGATCTCTTACTCTGTGGTTACCTTTCATAATAAAGATGAGAATTTTAATAAAGGTTATCATAAAAATAATTATTTATAGCTATTGCGTGCTGGATGACTGTGACTGGGCCAGGTAGGCCCTGGAGTAGAGAAGTATTTGACCTTGTTTGTATCATCAAGAGGCTTACAAACCAGTTATCCCACATGAAACAAATAAAATACTAAACCTTTTATTAGAAAGTGTTGAGTTAAACATAAGAAACCATCATATGATACATATGAGAGGATTTGTGGTTGGTTGGTTAGAAAGAGAAGAGCTTTTAACTGACTGGTGTTTGGTGTGTCTATCCCACAAGTGCTGTAGCACATGCAGTAAAACACCATAGACCTTTAATTCATAGGTTGAAATATTTATCTCATAGACAGATCCATGGGAAATTTTTTTTCTGAAACATTTTTTAGATCAATATTTGACTTAATTTTTTTAAACCTTTGGATTAATTGATGGTCTTTTTTTCTTTCAGGATTACTGAAGTTTTGGCTTTGTTGCAAAAGCAGGTCAAGATTTAACTTTTCTCTGGTGAACCAGTGTGCAGATTGTGACCTATGTCAGTCCAAGAAATAAATAAACATGCAGTTCTCCCTCCTATCATTAGTAGAAGTGACAAGGAATTTTTGGAAAGTATGCAAAGATACATTATTACAGAAATTGAAAGAGTGGGCTGTAATGAGGAAGGACCTGCTGATGAGTATTACATCATATACCGAAACGTTTTTGATAAGGTATCATAATGCTTTTAAGACAATGAAGTTTTCATGAGAGTAGAAATGATGTATCTTGACAACTAACATTCTTGCCTTAGTAACACCACTGCTTGGTTGACCACATTCCATTTGTCAGTTTTGAGAAGTTCATCCAATTTGTCAGAAAGAGATGAATGGGGAAATGCAGTGCCACCTTTATACTACCTGACTGTTATTGAATGTTTCAGTTATTTTAGCTTAAGAGCAGGTCTTTAGTTTTTGACTGTGCCTCTGACAATAATTTTAAGCCTTCCATTTGAAGGTATCGCCTGATTTGTTAGGAACTGGGCTGCAAGCAGGAACCTGGTAGTTCCTTGTTGTTATGGATTGTTTGGTGATGCTATGATTATAATCTTGGTTTAGGCTGGGTGCAGTGGCTTGCACTTGTCATCTCAGCACTCTGGGAGGCCGAGGCAAGAAGATCACTTGAAGCCAGCCTGGACAACATAGTGAGACCCTGTCTCTACAAAAAAATTTTTTTTTTTTTTTTTGAGACAGAGTCTCACT
>VBSM01002608.1:131938300-131957919 GCA_008086735.1 Cheirogaleus medius
CGGCCTCCCAGAGTGCTAGGATTACAGGCGTGAGCCACCGCGCCCAGCCTACAAAAAATTTTTTTTAAAAATTAGCCAAGCATGGTGGTGTGCACCTATAGTCCCAGGTATTTGGGAAGCTGAAGCAGGGGAGGATTGCTTGAGCTTAGGAGTTCGAGGCTTCAGTGAGCTATGATAGAGGGTTTACACTTCATTGTGGGCCATAGAGACCCTGTTTCTAAAAATATTTTTTTTTAAATTCTTGGTTTAGATTTGATCTAGTATGTTAAATTAAGACCCTTTGTAGATTAGAGGTCTTAGGCATGGTGAACAGAGGTTTGACTGGACTTAACATTGGAAATATGGAGATGAGCTTAGAAAATGCTATGACTGTATATATTTGATTTTGCTCCTTAGGATTTTAGAAATACCTGTTTTCCTTATAAACAATGGCAATTTGCCTATAAATCCTAAATTTTTTACCTAACTTTTTTTTATACCCCTTCCTGCCCTGCCTTTGAAAAATACCATGACAGTAAAATAAGTAAATTCAGCATCCTTTTCTCCTTGCTTGGAGGTAGTACTACCTTAAGATTTCAGTAAACTATTGGTTTCTTAAGTAAAACATCCACAGGCAAAAGAGAAACTCAGTCTTTTGTTTCATTTTTAAATATTACATGCCATAAGTCTTATTTCTACTCTAAATAAAAACCTAGTGCCTCATTCAAGGGGAAAGTGAGCACAAAATAATGATATGTACCAGTGGAATTAAGAAAATTGATACATATCCATAAGTATATAAAATAGAGAAATGGAGTCTTTTTTCCTTTTAAGTTATCCAGAAAATTTATCTTTTAGAATTGATACATTTGCATGTTAACTTCATTTATATGTTGTTACAATCAATGATATTGTTCTTGGTGTTTTAGTTATTAAGGAATGTATTAGGTGAGTGTTTAAATAATGGTGGTATCTTGAATAGGTTTCGTAAATATCAAGAGTCATGCTGAGACTCTACCTGTGTGAAATCAGCAAAGAAAAGTTATCATAACTGTGACATGCATAATCTTTGTATGCCCCAGTGCTAACACTTGTCAGAATTTTTCTGTTTTTTCTTTTTTTTCTCACCTGCAGTTCCAGGAAAGTATTTTTCTTACATGAAGAGCTGTCTGCTTTAAATTAGTATATAGTGAAGTAATTTTGGAGGTGGCATTGGTAAATTTAATTCTTAGAGAAAACACATGGGATTAAATAAAAAAACATACCTATTAATACATCTACAGTCCATGCTCCTTTTCTCCCCACCCTTCAAGATTTCCATCTGGACCATTTGCACATTGTGCAATTGTAAATTGTACATTTGCACTTTGTTAGGAATCCTATTCTTCAGGATTGAGAGGGGATCTGAAATGGAAATCATTTGGTATTTAGAGAAAATTTTCTTCTAGCTTTGCAGTAACAGATAGTCTGCCTCTTTCAATTTCATGTTATTTTAGCACATTTGATTTTTAATGAAATATTAGTGACTGTCTTTTCTGATCTTCCTATTCTCTGGAAAGGATGTAGTTGGGCAGAAAATAAAAGTGTCAACTTGCAACTCTGGGTACTTGGAACCAAAGAACAAATAGCAAATTGTGTTTAAAATCAAACATAGATGGTTTGACCTGGAAAATCATGTCCGAATCAAAACAAGGAGAGCCCGAGACTCATACCAAGAGTTGGGAGTAAATTGTAGAGCAAGCCAAGAACCTAGTAAGCAACGAAGAACAAAGCTAGGAAGAGTGAGCCTTTCTAGAAATGGGTGACATATGGAGACAACTGGACTCTGGAAAGTGGCTAACCTTTTGTATCCCTGTAGCATGTTGTACAAATAGTTCAGATCCATCTTTAGGAGCTTAGGTGGAATGAATACCATTCCTCTTCTTTCTCAGAGTCCTGTACCAGGTAATTATAGCTATGGTTTTCTTGGGTTTAATGGCATCCTTAATATAGGGGTCTCAAACTTGAATAACTGCAGAGGCCAGGCAAGTAATATAAAAGAGTTAAGTGGGTTGGCTATACTAGAATAAGGAATGGTGGGGGATTTTGGTAAAAGGAAAAACCAACATAATCTAAAGCTTCTGCTATTGTCATTAAGGAATGAGGGTTCCATGTTGCTAGAGTTTTCGGAGTTTTAAGAGAAGCTGAAAATACCTTTTTGGGATGAAATTTCCTAAGTGTTAAAGTATTTTGTGGGTCAAGCAAAATTGCCAGCTGTTTTCTGCTGGTTTGTAGCATGCCAGTTTGCATCCTCTAATGCATTTTCTGTGCATCGTTAAAGGTTCCCATGAGTGCTCTTCTGAAATCTGTTTCTTCTAGCAAATAGACATGAGATCTGATCATGGTATCACTATAAATCTATTATCAACCCATTAATGTATCTGAGTTTTCTTGGATTATTGGAGCACATCACAAGTGTACTTGAAATGGAAGATGGCCAGGAGCCGCAAGGTGCTTAAATTAGAAGCCCACAGATTCATGACCTCTATTTTATTAAAGGTTCCTGAAATGGATAGGTAGTATGGCCATGTCTAAAAGACAACCATATCTCCCGCTCAAGTATCGTCTCCTGTTATTTGCCACTGATCAATAACCTCCTTATATCATTTCTTGATAAATCAGGTGTCTTTCTGGATAACTTTTTCCAGATAATTGTCTAGGTAAAGCAAACCAGTGGAGGATACCAGAGGCTAGAAAGATATAGCAAGAATAGAAAGCAGCTTTTAGAGAACATTATGGATTGATCCTATCTATTTCAATGTATTTAAAAAATGTAATGACTTATTTTTACATGGGTAATGCATATACAAGATTAACAAAAAATAAATGAATAAATAAATAAACCAATAAAGGAGTGTACCATGGAAAGGCAGGCCCTTCTCATCTCAGACCCTAATAACCCCTTCTCTGCAGGAACTTACTGTTACTGTTTTTGTTTTCTTCTGTTATCCTTCCAGAAATAGTCTGTGCTTAATCACCACTGAAACCATGAATATATAGTGATGAGGTTTTTTGTTGTTTTTTTTTTAATGGTTGCAGTTGACATCTTGGGAATAGAAATGCAGTTAGGAATTGAAAGTATTGATCAGCCAGTAGGAGCTGATAGGTTAGAAAAATAAGGAAGTGAAGGAAGTCTAGGATTTTAAGGTTTAAATGAAGTCAGAGACTAGATTTGGAGGGAGTAAGAGAAGATATATAATTATATTTAAAAGATCCAGAATTGGGAAAATTAGAACTAGTATTAGTTTTAACTGACATAATGTATGTGTTCATACCAAGTAGAACAAGAATATGGTCTTTTTCACTCTGTCTCATATTTAAGCTCACAGTATCTATTGTAATGATCCACAAAGAATACATATTTGGTAAATACTGTCTTCAGTGTCCAGGTATGTTTGAGCTTGCTGTAAAATTTTTAGATTTCTAATTGCTAATCATGTTTCATTTTAAAAATAATCTATAATGCTATTTGTAAGCCTTTTGATCCATAGTCTTTTAGTAAAAAATTCAGTACCATAGGCAGAAAAATCGTATTTCAGGTAATAGAGTATGTCACTGCATACAAATCCATTCTTACTTCAATCAAAAAAGAATATGATGCCTTTATTGAGACCTTAAAGAAAGACCAAAGAGCTGCATTTTATCTTCATGGAAAGCTTAAAGTTTTGGCAGCAGAGCCTACAGCTTTGGTATATCACAGGAAAAGAATAATCCAACTTGAAGCAAAGTAAGTATATTAGTGACTAGCCCAAAAGGTGATAATTGTTGCTTGATTATAATACCAGCCAGTGTAACTCTAGCCAGTGGCTCTTAATCTTTTTCAATTTCAATTTTATTTTAAAGCCATGTTTTTATGTTACCATCTCCTACTAATTTGAAATTACTGTATTTGTTACTTATTCCAAGTAAAAAATATTAATTTTGTTTGAGAATTTTATGATACCTTAATACAGTGGTCCCCAACCTTTTTGACACCAGGGACTGGTTTCATGGAAGACAATTTATCCACAGAAGAGGGCAGGAAGATGGTTTTTGGATAATTCAAGTGCATTACATTTATTGTGCACTTTATTTCTATGTAATACATAACGAAATAATTATACAACTCACCATAATGCAGAATCTCCCATCCAAGTACTAACCAGGCCCAACTCTGCTTAGCTTCCGAGATCAGATGAGATCAAGCGCATGTTCAGAGTAGTATGGCTATAAACCATAATGCAGAATCTAATGCTGCTGATCTGACAGGAGGTGGAGCTTATGTGGTGATGTGAGCCATGGGGAGCAATGCTAAATATAGATGAAGCTTTGCTTACTCGCTCACCACCCACTGCTCACCTCCTGCTGTGCGGCCTGGTACCTAACAGGTCACAGACCCGTTAGGGACTGCAGTTTTAGTATATTTGGAGGCACATTGTAGTATCATAAAATGAGGGACGTAAGTAATTGCTCCAGGTAATTTCTTGCATGGAAGATTTGACAGTACAATTTCATGATTACTGTCTAAATTAGAGCACCTGAATCCTGTGATGCACAAAGGTAAGTAACCTATTGAGATTGGATAAAATGCTTACTCTTGTAGAGTAGCCTTACATTTTCAGTGTACATTTGGTAAATGATGGATAAATTATTTTTATAGATAATTCTAAATCAACTTGGAAAACTATGCAAGATTTGACTCTATTTCTGGTAATACAACTGGCTAGATGTTGGGATAGACCTTCCTCTTGGGGAAAAGTACTACATAAAATATTTTTTAAAAATCTTTCCAAAAACTTCAGAAAGCCAATGAGATAATAAGAGATTATCAGGGAAAAATCTAACAGAAGACAAAAGATAAGCAGAGCAATAACTCTGCTTCGGGCCTGAGAGCATTTATTAAAACTAGTGACCATAAGTTTCAGGTTTTACTGTGGCATAGGGGATAGAAAACAAAGCCCGGGATTTGCCCACGTGGTATAGTCTATTAGGAAACTCTCACCATACATAGCTAGGATGATAAAGGGCTACACCCTAGTAGGGTGAACCAAAGGTAAACTTTTCCACCCCTGGAGAATGCATGGAAATTACCTTCTGCTTAGCAGACTGCTGATGGGTACAAGGCTTATTTTGGGGGTGATGAAATGTTCTGGAATTAAATAGTAGTTGTGGTTGTGTAATTGTGAATATACTAAAATTTACTGAATTATATACTTTAAAAGGGCGAATTTTAAGGTATGTGAACTATATCAATAAAGCTATTACAAAAAATATGAAGGATAGAGTGAGAAGGTCATATTATATCTAATTACAACTCTGAAAGAGAAGAGAATGTGGGACAGAGACAATATTTGAAGAGATAATGGCTGAGAATTTTCTAGAACTGGTGAAGGATACTGATTCACAGATTTAAGAAATCCAAAGATTCCCAAGCATGATCAATGCTAAGAAATACTCAACTAGATTCATCAGAGTGAAGTTTGTCAAAAATAGAGATCATAAAAGTAAAATAGAAAGGCAACAATTAGATACTATCTCATTCTTGTCATAGCTTATATTGGAACTTCATTCCTTTTTATGTCCAAACAATCCATTGTATGTATATACTATGTTTTGTTTATACATTCATCTGTTGATGGACACTTGGATCATTTCCACTTTTGGCTGTTGTGAATAATGCCACTCTGAACATTCATGGACAAGTATCTGTTTGAGTCCCTGCTTTCAATTGTTTGACAGTCTGTTTACTTTTAACATACTTTTCTTCTGCAAGCACAAATTTATTTGGAATAAAGCCAAAAGCTATTTTATTTCCACTGTCCCTCTTTTATAAATGCCACAGGCTCTTACTGTGAGCCATCTGTAGTTACCAAGAACCCTATATAATATGCAGAAGCAGGTAGCAGTTATCTACTGACAAACTGGTTTTTAATTTGCCCAAAACTCTGTGACATTTATATATTGACAGAGATTCTCTCCCTGATCAAACTCAGGTTCACCTGAACCTCTTTCTTTTTTCTTTTGAGACAGACTCCCTCTGTCACCCTGGGTAGAGTGCAGTGATATCATTGTAGCTCACTGTAACCTCAAACTGCTGGGCTCAAGCAATCCTCCTGCCTCAACCTCCTGAGTAGCTGGGACTAGAGGCACCTGCCATGATGCCTGGCTAATTTTTCTGTTTTTAGTAGAGATGGGGTCTCACTCTTGCTCAGGCTGGTTTCAAACTCCTGGCCTCAAGCGACCCTCCTACTTTGGCCTCCCAAAGTGCTAGGATTACAGGCATGAGCTACTGCACCCAGCCCTTTTAAGCATTATTTGAAGTTCACTTCCTAGTTCTGTTGGCCCAGGGGAGAAATAACAGATTAAAATAGATACTCTTACAGAAAAATTATTTATGATACTTTAACTTAAAGCATGGTAAGGAAGACTTTATTCAAGAGGGGCCATAGCGATAGGTGTAGGGACAACTGCAGTGGGGTTTTGCAGTGGGAGAGAAAGACTGGCCTCAACTCTGAATATAGCATGGGCAAGTGGGAATTTATAGCCAAGAAACAGGGTAGTGGGTTGGTGGATAGAAAATTACTAAGAAGGGGTGGGCACAGTGGCTCACACCTGTAATCCTAGCACTTTGGGAGGCTGAGGCAGGAAGATTGCTTAAGGCCAGGAGTTCGAGATCAGCTTGAGCAAGACCAGGACCACTTCTCTACAAAAACAAAAGTTAGCTGGGCATGGTGGCTCATGCCTGTAGTTCCAGCTATTCGGGAGGCTGAGGCAGGAGGATTGCTTGAGCCCAGGAGTTTGAGGTTATAGTAAACTGTGATGATGCCACTGCACTCTAGCCAGGGTGACAGTGAGACCCTGTCTCAAAAAAAAAAAAGAATATGCTTAAAAGAAGTTTATACTACTTTTTTGTCTTTAAGTTCCCTGTTTCTGGATGAACTCAGTTTTATCCCTGAAGTGCTGTCCTTCCTTTAGTTCTAGGATCAAAATTATTACAGTAGACCGAATAATGGCCCTCAAAGATGTCAGGTTCTAATCCCTGGAACCTGTAAATGTTAACCTTATTTGGAAAGAAGATTTTTGCATATGTGATTAAATTAAGGATTTATTAAAGGATTAAATTAAGGACAGATTATCGAGGTGAGACCCAAATACAACCACAATTGTCCTTATAAGAGAGAGGCAGACAGAACTTTGACACAGGCAGAGAAGAAGGCAGTGTGACCACTGAGGCAGAAATTGAAGTAATGCAGCCATAGAACGCCTGCAGTCCCCAGAGGCTGGAAGACACAGGGGACAGATTCTTCCCTGGGGCTTCTGGAGGAAACATGGCTTTGACAACACTGATTTTGGTCCAATGATACTGATTTTTGGACTTCTGGTCTACAGAACTGTGAGATAATAAATTTCTTTTGTTTTAAGTCACTGAGTTTGTGGTAATTTGTTATAATAGTCACAGGAAGTGAATATGATTACTTACAAAGATAATTTGTATTAAATTGCAAAAGTACTTTTCTTCTTCTTTTTTTTTTCTCAGTATCCCCTTGACTTATTACCAATAGTCTCTAACTGACCAGTGAGGAATCAGATTCAGAGAGATCAAGTTCCTCTCTAAAATCACAAAGCTGGAAGTGGTAGAACTTGGAATCTAAAGTGTAACCATTTATTTTATTTTATTTTATTTTTTTATTTCAGCATATTATGGGTGTACAAATATTATGGTTACGTATATTGCCCATCCCCCCCTCCTGCAAAAATACTTTTCTACTGAAGGGAATAGACAGTATTCTGTGACCAGATAATTATGTTTGACACTTATGAATTTCCATTAGGGCTAAGAATCATAGTGAGTATGAGATTTTATTGATTTTCTGAAAGAAAATTATTCCTTATTTGTAAGGTTAGTTAACTTTTCAGGACATTGTGTTTTAAACTTCCACCTAGTCTATATTGGTTCAAAATGATGATTGGTCAAAATAAAGTCATGATTTAATGGGCTTTATTTTAAATCTTATGATTCAAGAATTAACCTAGTTAAAAGAAATAACAAACTCTTTCTGTTTTTCAGAATGAGGATTATTGAAAATAATTCCTCAGACATTCAATCACAAATAGAAAAAGTGAAACAGATTAGGGCAGAGTATGACACAGAAGAAGTAAAATATACTATCTCTAAAGATCCTTCAAAACCTATTCCAGGTACTGTATTTTGTTTAAAATATCTGAGAGAAGTCCTAACTATTTCCAGTTATTACCTGTTACATACATTAATATAAATGTGCAGATATGTGTGCATCTTCCAAGCGTATATATAAACAACTTTAGTCAAGATTCTAGTTAGATACAAGGGAATGAAAAAACTTTAACCTAAAAGATTAAAAGAGTTCTAGTCTGGCCAGGTTATATAAAGCGTAAGGCAGTGGCTCTTAAAGTGTGATTCCTGGGCTCGGCACGGTGGCTCACGCCTGTAATCCTAGCACTCTGGGAGGCCGAGGCGGGAGGATCACTCAAGGTCAGGAGTTCGAAACCAGCCTGAGCAAGAGCCAGACCCCATCTCTACTAAAAATAGAAAGAAATTAATTGGCCAACTAAAAATATATATAGAAAAAATTAGCTGGGCATGGTGGCGCATGCCTATAGTCCCAGATAGTCCCAGATACTCGGGAGGCTGAGGCAGGAAGATCGCTTGAGCCCACGAGTTTGAGGTTGCTGTGAGCTAGGCTGACGCCATGGCATTCTAGCCCGGGCAACAGAGTGAGACTCTGTCTCAAAAAAAAAAAAAAAAAAAAAAGTGTGGTTCCTGTATCAACATCAGCATCACTGGGAACCTATTAGAAATACAAATTTGGGGGCTGCATCACAGATTTACTGTGTCAGAAACTCCATGGGTGGAGTCCAGCGGTCAGTGTTTTAACGAGTCCTTTGGGTTATTCTGATGTTCTCTAAAGTTTGAGAACCACTGGTGTAATACGTGGAAAAACGGTAGTATATTAAGTTCTGGTGAGTATTGTTGATTCATGCTGATGTCAGTGTTCACTGGTTCTACATCTTCAATATAATACTGTTGCCACATTTTAAGAAATTGGAATATATCCTGGAATTCATCGAAGATGTTGAGAGGTTTATATGATAAATGGATATAAGAGTTGCAAATATTCAACCCGGGGAAACAAAAGACTTTGAGGATAGATAACAGTATTCAAAACTTTTAAAGATTTTGGCTAGTGTTTATTCAGAGGCAAGATTAATAGGTAGAAATTTTAGGAAGCCAGATTTGGTTTCAATAGAAGCATCTCTGTCTTGAGGTAATGAGCTACTCCAAACTAGAGGATTTCAACTAAAATTGAATGATCATTTTGCATTTGGCGAAAGTAGGGACTAGAATCCCTTTCAAGTGTAAAATTGTGACTATCAAAAACAAATAAGGTATATAAGTTAATAAGTACAAAATAACTGACAAGTTGACTAAATGCTGAGAAGTTTCAGGGTAAGAGAATGGTTAAAACTGAGTAGAATTAATTCAGGGAAGTTTTTTGAGGTGGGGTATTTTGAGGTATGTCTTAAAGTCAATAATCGGCCCAAGTGAGAAAAAAAGGCATTTAAAGTGTGTGTGTGTGTGCGCATGTGCACGCACACACGCGTGTGTTATGAATAATGAGTAGAGGTGACAGTGAGAGGATGGATGACAGAAAGGATGGAAGATTTTTGGCATGCATTTATAAGTTCTGTGTTAGAAAGAATAAAGTGATTACCCTGGGCTCATCTCTATTAGAATAATGGGAGTTTTGGTTAGAAAGAAATCTAAAGAATCCTGAATTATTAGGCAGAGGCTCTTGGCTTTATTGAGTAACAGTGATATATAGGGGTTTTCAGGGTGTGGGGATGAGGTCATTAAAAAAATTTTTTTTCAGATGCTAAAGTGTGTGTTTTCTCAGAACAGTCTTCACTGATGATATTTAAAATTGCTAGCCATTTATAATTTTATGCTGATTCTACTTATGTTCAGTAAGCTACAAGTATATGCTACCATTTCTGAATTCTTTCTTAACATAGTGAACTATCTCACCTATGTTGCTAAGACTTGCTGTTTGAGCACAAGAGTCTGTGGCCTGTTTGATTTGTTCTCTTTTCCCTTAGGCATGACTCTCCAACAATCCGTCAATCTAGATGCTCTCACTAAATACATGAAACGTCTTGAAGATAAATATGCAGAAATTAAACAAGCTATGATGATAAAATATATACCAGCTCAGAAGAAGACCGATTTAGATGAGGAGATGATGATGTTATTAAAACGGCGAGATGCAGCTGAAAGTCTGAACAAAGAATTACAGTTTCGGTGTGAAAGTTGATTATATGTTTTTAAAGTTTGAAGCTTTTATTTGTGTTTATTATAATATTCCACCATTTGATTTTAGACTCAGGATGTTATTGATTTTTTTTATCTTTATAGTCATCAAAGACTGCGGATAATCTCATGTGCACTTACTTCATGGGTAAAATCTGATATGAGCAGCTCATTTGAAGACTTTGTGGAGGAAATTCAGAAAACCAAAGTTTTAAATGGTAACTTATCTGTATTTTTTAATTAGCACAAATAATGGAAGACATTATTTTTCCCCAGAAAGTTAAAGAATGGGGTTTTCTTAGGCTGAGTTTAAAGAAAGCAAAAATATACTTACTTCTGCTAGTTCTCTGTTACCCTATGGATTTCTTCCTTCAACAGCTGACAGGTAATTGGTAAAGCATAGATTTGGTGAGCCAGAGGGAGAATGCCTGGCAATGTACCTGAAAATAAAGAGGAAAGGGCCAGGGAAGCTACTTAGTTTAGGAAGAGGTTCGTGCTGTTAGAAACCATAGTAATAACTTGGTGGTATTAAACACATGTATATTTGTTATTTTCTATTAATAAATAACCTTACATGTCTTCCAGTAGTACTTTCAATATTTACAGATGACCAAGGCATTGTTGAGGAAGTACTAGAAGATGATCCAACCAAAGCAAAAGAAGCTGAAATTACACTTTACTACATTGACAGGCAAATATTTTAAAAGCTTTGATTTCCCATGTTAAAATGACCATATTTACCATTGATTTAGTATCTTGATGAACCATAGTCTCTAGCTTTTATGTCTTTACAAATTTGAATATGAAGTAGAATTTTGTTTTTTTCCATAGACTCTTTGTGAAAAAAAATCCCAGATTGAGAATCTAGGAGATTTTTCAGAAGAGATAAGAGGATTGTAGTGTTGATATAGGTTTTATTTATGCAGGTTGAACATCCCTAATCCAAAAATCCAAAATCTAAAATGCTCCAAAATCCAAAACTTTCTGAGTACTGACATGAGATAGTGACATCTTTGCTTTCTGATGACATAAACTTTGTTTCATGTACAAAATTATTAAAAATATTCCATAAAATTACCTTTAGGCCATGTGTATAAGGTATACATGAAACATAAATGAATGCCATGTTTAGACTTGGGTTCTATCCCCACGATATCTCATTATGTATGTGCAGATATTACCAAATCTGAAAAAATCTGAAATGCAAAACACCTCTGCTCCCAAACATTTTGGATAAGGGAGACTCAACCTATAATTTTTCTACATTTCCTAGCCATCAACCTAATGTTACAAAATGTTTTTGAAAATGTCTTCTTGATTCAGATTATCCTAGACAATTCAGTCCTTTCTCATTATTTCTATCCTATGACTTATTAAGAAGGCATATTTCTCTCTAATACTTAAGTTATTATATATAGTATATACTAGGCTTAACAAAATCTAGGACTATATTCTTTAAGAGGTTAATTCATAGGCTCTGAGGCCACTATATAATGAACATATTTAATATTCCTAGTCTTATTTGTTAAACAATTTTTAACTGTTGATTTGCTGTTGATATGTTACAAAGAAGAGGGTAAAGATAATTTGAGAGGGGGCACAAAAGCCTGTGTTATTTCCTTATTCTGTGTGCTTCTCTAAGTCTACTGGTTTTGATATGAGAGAAGAATGCTTATTGAGATTGAAAGTTTTATGTATTTTGCTTAATATTACTTTAGTGACTTTTTCCCCCTGGAGTTCCACATTCATTTGCAACACTATGTAAACCCTGTTTGCCATAGTTTTATTAATTGTGAGATAAGGGCTGATTTGAAGACTTTTTGCCATAGGAAGAGGATTAGAGGCTTAGGTTATCCTATTATCTTTCCTTCTTGTGTTAGTCTGATATTTAATTGAGAGTCTGATGTGTGGCAGAGCAACGTAGGCAGAAGAATACCAAGGACACCTCTCGATCTTCAATTTGGCAGCTTCTATATTCAATTAATATTTCCTGTAGGCTGAATTTCTAGGCACATTGCCCTTCTTTCCCGATACTGGTACTTTTTCATATGGCCATGACATGAGAGAATAAAATCTGAAGTCGTCGTAATTTCATTTCAGGCTCTTTCTTTCCATTATGGCTTGCTATAAGTACTATAGGAATAAAGTATAGGATCAGGTTTAAAGAAAGCTGGCAGGTGAGAGTTTTATTCTGAAACTAAAAGAAACAACAGAATTTTAGAGAAAGAATTTTTTTTTTTTTTTTTGAGACAGAATCTCGCTCTGTTGCCCGGGCTACAGTGCTGTGGCATCACCCTCCCTCACAGCAACCTCAGACTCCTGGGCTCAAGCAATCCTCCTGCCTCAGCCTCCCGAGTAGCTAGGACTACAGGCATGTGCCACCATGCCCGGCTCATTTTTTCTATATATTTTTTTTTAGTTGGCCAATTAATTTCTTTCTGTTTTTAGTAGAGATGGGGTCTCACTCTTGCTCAGGCTGGTTTCGAACTCCTGACCTTGAGTGATCCTCCCGCCTTGGCCTCCCAGAGTGCTAGGATTAGGCATGAGCCACCGCGCCTGGCCCTAGAGAAAGAATTTAAAGAACATCTTACAGAGTGAATGAATCTAGTTATTTCTTAGAATTGCTCTTTGTTTTTTACATTATTATGCCATTATATTTAGTCTCTCGTAGACATTTTAATCATTTTTCTCTCTTTTTCTGTGTATCATTATGATGCATTATAAAATGCAATGGCTATAGGTTTAACGAATTAGTCTCACTTCGTGAATATGAAAAGGCAGCTCATTTTGCAGCCAATAGTCCTAGAAGAATTCTTCGAAATGTTGCTACAATGAATAAATTGAAGGGTAAGCATCTCTCTCTAAACCTCGTATATGTATGCAAATTATACTATTTCTCTGTTAGAAGGGAAAGAGTATTAAACTGAGAGACTGAAGATCTAGTCTCTAGCCCTGTTTACTTACTGTCCTTAGCTCTAACACTAAGGGGATTGATTAGTTTTCTAGATTAAATTATGAAATATTTTAAGTATATAGGAAAGCATGGAGAAAAACACTAACATCCATATACTTACTTTCAAGATTTAACTATCATAACCTAGCTACTGAGATACAAAAATTAGTAAGACCAAATTCTCGCTGTCAATGACATAAAAGACTAGTTGGGAGGAGAGATAAAGAGACAGACAAATGTGGAACTAGCTCATTTAGTCATTCAACAAAATTGATTGTCTGATATATGCTAGACATTGTTCTAGGTGCTGGAGATATAGCAGAAAGTAAAACCTTCACGCTTGCCATTATGGAAATTACATGTAGTGTGATTCTGGTGATATGAACAAAGTTCTCTGGAAAGTTAGAAAAGAATTAATAATAGTTTGGTCTCCTGCCCTCAATTGTACCTGTTGTCTTCGTGCAGACACTCTTTGTTTTATCTTTTTTAGAGAATAAGCCTTAGTCTCTTCTAGGTACTGGAAGGAGATGTCATCTGACAGGGTGAGGGATGGCTTTTTAAACATCATTTCAACCAAGATTTCTAGTTTTAGCCCTATCTCATTCCAGAGGTTTCTGGTGCTGGCAAGTCCTGAGACTTTCTGAGTCCAATGGTGTGAATTGGATTGCTTCTTGGTTTTCCTTGTTAGTAGTTCAGAAATCAAACTTTTAAGGATGTGTTATGCCAATTTCCATTCTCTGCCCATTTCCTAGCTTCTAAAACTTTATCTGCTTTTAAATTTGTTCTTGTGAAATCCCGTTAGTCAATTTAATGATTTTAATGAACTAAAAGTGAGTATCTGTGTTCAATCTACCATCCTTACCTGAAAGTCTAATTGAATTATCCTCTGCCATGTGCGGTGGCTCACACCTGTAATCCTAGCACTCTGGGAGGCCGAGGTAGGAGGATCGTTTGAGCTCAGGAGTTCAAGACCAGCCTGAGCAAGAGCGAGACCCCGTCTCTACCAAAAATAGAAAAAATTAGCATGGTGGCATGTGCCTGTAGTCCCAGATACTTGGGTGGCTGAGGCAGAAGGATCGCTTGAGCACAGGAGTTTGACATTGCTGTGAGCTAGGCTGACGCCACGGGACTCTAGCCCAGGCAACAGAGTGAGACTCTGTCTCAAAAAAAAAAAACATTATCCTCAAGCTATATGTTAATCTGCACTAAGTATAAGAAATCTTTTCTCTTTTGCCATATATATATTTAATTTATCACAGAGGGATAAATGAAGGAGATAAAATGGTATCAAATGTTAGATAAGAAGCATGATACCTCTGTTTCAATTTTGTCTTATCATACACTTGCATTGCGTTCTTTGGGCAAGCTACTTTATCGCCTTGAACCTCTGTTTTATTATTTGAAATCTAGAAAGATTAATGATACCCATATTGTAGTGTCATTGGATAAGACCATTTGATAATCAGAAAGCACTATACAAGCTTTAGGGGTTTTAGCAACATGCCACTAATTTGGAATTAATTTTATTTACAACATATTATATCTGAGAATTGGGAAGTAAGGTTAAAAAGTCTGTGAACAATCAAAAGTATGTATTACATATTCTCTGTGTAAAAAGCCATACATTTCATTAATATACCCTCAATGAGAATCAATTTTTTTAGGATTAATTTTTTATTTCATACCTGGTTTTACCAAGCTTTGGTATCTGTAAAACTGGATCATCAAACAAGCTAGACTTGATAGAGTACAACGCAAGAAATAACATTCTTTCTCACCATTGCCTTTTAAAAGGGCTATGTTGACTTTCCTATCTGTTTTACTGGACAATATCTTGATAATGTCACATAGCTTTTTTTCAGTCACTTTTAGATATTAACAGGTTTTTTAGGTACCAAAAATCCTAGTCTAAACTACATACAAACTATAATCCCTTTTTTTTTTTTTTAGAAAGAGTCTGGCTCTGTTGCCTGGGCTAGAGTGCCGTGGCATCAGCCTAGCTCACAGCAACCTCAAACTCCTGGGCTCAAGCAATCCTTTTGCCTCAGCCTCCCGAGTAGCTGGGACTATAGGCATGCACCACCATGTCCAGCTAATTTTTTCTATATATTTTCAGTTGTCCAGCTAATTTCTTTCTATTTTTTTAGTAGAGATGGGGTTTCACTCTTGCTCAGGCTGGTCTTGAACTCCTGACCTTGAGCGATCCTCCCGCCTTGGCCTCCCAGAGTGCTAGGATTACAGGCGTGAGTCACCGTGCCCAGCCTATAATCTCTTAATTTAAAAATTCTTCCCATTTTCCTGATTTGTTCTAGAACCTATTGGGGCTCAGGAGACATATTGCTTCTTCTGTAGTCTTCTACTCCCCCTCTTCTAAACACTAGGCAGCTTTAGGGTGGGGTTATATAAGGTCAGGAAAGGCTTTACTCAACTAGGACAATGGTAATCTGACCTTGGGGCTTCCTAGGTATAGCAGATGCTCAGTGTTGGCTCTTGGCTGCTTTAGTCTTTGCTTTTTAGAGCCTCTCCTTACTGGGGACTTTCCACTGTACCTTTTATTGATTCAGGAAGTACTGATTTAGCTAGCTGCTTATGACTCCCCTTCAGCTATTAGCAGTGTGTCCCACACACTTTCTGATGGTATGTACCCACTTAGACCATCTCAGGCGGGGTCATCTGGTCTTATACGCAGACCTCTCTGAGAGGGCCTATTCAAGGCAACTCCAGCCTACCTACCTTCCAAGGGTACCTTCCTTTACCCTTGAGGAACGTGCAGTCTTGTGGAAGTAGAATTTGCTCCTACTTTCACTCTCTTTCCTCACTCTGGTTTTTCACCTTTAAACTTTCCAGGCAAATACCAGGCATTGGTCTCTTTGTTCTCTAAATTCTAAGACACCCATGTCCAGCTGTTCTCTTAAAATTTTTGTCACTAGACTTTGAATAGAGGAGTTAAATAAAAATTTAGAAAATAAGATATGGTGGTAAATTTATTTTCTGCCCACAAAAGGAAAATAATCTGATGGATTATTTAAGAATTCAAATTGACTGTCTTCTTCCCCTAGAAGTTCAAGCGTTGGGTATACATACAGTTTAAATAAAAAATGAGTTGCAGTCATGCTAATTTGGGATTGAGATACTCTATTTGGTCATTGGTTGAGCCTACATGTAAACTTCAAGATCCTAATTTGTCATTCTTGTTGAATTATTTTCAAAGTTAGAGTATGTCAGACTAAATATGTACCTCTAAACGTCCAGTTTTATGTTTCTCTCATTTGATGGGTCTAGAGCAGTATAGTTTGCATTAGGAATTTTATCCTCTGTGTTTATGCAACTGCACCTTTTGTTTTCTCTGTTCATGTCATAGTTTTCTTTGGTCATGGCAAATTTGCACCATTAACAGGAGAATCGTGTGGGTTAAAAGAAATTTACTCTCTCACAGTTCTGGAGGCCAGAGTCTGAAGGTATCAATGGGCGTTATTTCTTTTGGAGTCTCTAAGGGAGATTCCATTCCATGCCTCTTTCCTTGCTTCTGGTGGCTGTCAGCAATTTTTGGCACCCCTTGGCTTATAGACAAATCACTCCAATCTCTGCCTCCGTCTTCACATGGCATGTGATATTTAGTCATTATCCAAAATATAAAGTTTAATCTATAAGCATGAGTTAAAAATTATAAATGTGTAATTTTAGATTGTTAAACTTTTAGAAAATCAGAGATGAAAATAGTAATATGACATAAGAAAAAAATGACTTTTTAAAGTATTTGACTCAAAATTTCTTTTTTCTGTAGCTGTTGGAAAAATTAGAGGAAAGCCTCTTCCATTACTCTTATATTTTGAGGCCATCTTTAGCACAAGTCATGCTTTTAGACATCCTGTTGATGCAGATCTAACCCTGGAAGGAATCAAATGTGGATTATCTGAAAAACGGTTAGATTTAGTTATCAATTGGGTTACCCAGGCGAGGTAAGCAAAGTTAAGCTTTTAACTTAATTTTGAAATTTGGTTATAAAGTTGTTTATTCTCAAAATTTTAAGTTTTCTTTTCTAAACGTTATTTGAACATTTACTTCAGGTCCTTATCACAATTAATTAGCTTTTGTTTTAGGAAATATCTTCTTCATATGAATATCATTCTTTTCTCTTTGCCCTCTTCTTTCTCTGCCTGGTCACATTTCTACACCCTCCACGAAAAGTACTTGTCAGGGAGCACTGGAAATGGTTCAGACTGTACATCATCAGAAAGTGCATGTTCTTTATCAACACCTGTTATCTAGTACAAAAATACTGCAGACAACATTAATTTCCATATACACATAGTGATGATTTTTGACCCAATCTACTTGTTAGTTGTAAGAATTTAAATTCTTATGCAGTTCTTTGACTGTATAAATTGAGAAAATGCCACCACTTTTAAGCATCCTGAGGTCATATTTCAGGGAATACTTGAGGCAGTTCACATTCTTTATTCTTGGCCTCTGTCTCCTGGTTTCTGCCTCTGATGACCTGGCCTCTACGGCATGGCTACCTTAAAAAGTTTTCCAATTCTTTCCCCAGAAGCTTAGCATAGAGCCAGCCCCAAAGCAGCCTGGATTATAGACTAACCTTGGCTCTCTTAGTTATTCTTCCCTAAGAAAAGTCTAATCACTTGGCCCAAAAAGCCAAAATTTAAGAAACCATGCTTTACTGGTATTACCTCTCTACATTGCAGACATTGCTCCTAGAATAGTATAAATATCCTCTGAAATGTTAACTTTGCAAACCCAGCCCTGTAAAATAACAGTAAATAAATGCTATGCATGGATGTAGTTATTGTATGTTAGCTTTCTTTTAACATTAAAACTCTAAAATCTGATTTATAATCAAATATGCCTTAGTTTACCATGGGGTTAAGCATATTTTCTTTTCTTTCTTTCTTTCTTTTTTTTTTTTTTGAGATAGAGTCTCACTCTGTTGCCCTGGCTAGAGTGCCATGGCATCAGCCTAGCTCACAGCAACCTCAAACTCCTGGGCTCAAGTGATCCTCCTGCCTCAGCCTCCCGAGTAGCTGGGACTATAGGCATGCACCACAATGCCCTGCTAATTTTTTCTGGTTTTGGTAGAGATGGGGTCTCACTCTTGCTCAGGCTGCTCTCGAACTCCTGAGCTCAAATGCATATTTTCTTTTATTAGTTATTCATATGCTCCAGAGCTAGCCTGCTCTCAGATCCACTTTCAGAAGTTACTGAAAGAGTCCTCTTGGAGTTGGGCATGTGGATGGGGAGAGCCAACAAGGGGACTTACGGAAAACAGAAAGAGGGTATGATTAGATGACTGCAGGAGAGAAGGGGGAGGAAGGTTCTTTGGCCCATCTCCCAGCCCTAGCCTTCTCTCAGGTGGAACAGCATTATGGTGATGATCCTCAAAAAATAAATAAATAAATAAATAAACTAATAGTATCAATAAGAGAAATAAATACTGAAGTATGTATTATCATTTTCCTTTGGTATTGCAGTCACTGCATAGACTAAAACATAATTACTTGTTGAACCTCAGGAAATGTGACTGTAGCTACTAAAACCTATGTTTTAGTATTAAAGTGTGGAAGTCAGGGAATTGCTTAACTAAATAATTGATTTGTACTCAAGCTGCCTTCTGATTTTAGACCCACCTGTCTCTTGCCCACCCAAATAAGCACAGAAGGTTTTACTTACTGAATTTTCAGTAAAGAGACATTTTGTAGGGGTTTCAGGATTTCATTTTAATGTTATCAACATTTTTTTAGATGTATACAAACACCAGTATTATAGGATTGCTGTTATTTTGTACCTATCAATTTAAAATATAATTAAAACACAATTTTCATACAACCAGTAATTAGCTGTGATATATTTAAGCATACCCAAGTGTTCTTTTGGCTTATGCTGATAGTTTCCAGGTGGAGTTACTATAATAGTACATCAGGTGGATGATTTCAATTGTGTATGAAGGTGGTACATTAAAATATGCTGACAAGTGAAATCTATTCAGTTGAGCCATCTCAAAAGAATTGCTTCTTCAGTCTCTCCTAATAGGCACAATTATGTCCACTTTCCCCCTGTTGCTTCTTATAATCTATAACCAATTTTAAAAATAACAGTGCTGTCACACTTTCTCTGTTTTCCTTTTAGTACAAACGCTTGCAAGATGTTGCAAATTATGAGCTGAAATTGTTGTCACTATATTTAACCACCATTTAATAAGTTTTTACATTCTACAGGGCTTAGAATCTAGATAACTGTTGAAAACATTGAGATCCCCAATTATAAAAGGATTTTTGTTTACCTTGTACTTTTTTTTTTTTTTTTTTT
>VBSM01002608.1:131973835-131992494 GCA_008086735.1 Cheirogaleus medius
GGCTGATGCCACAGCACTCTAGCCCAGGCTACAGAGTGAGACTCTGTCTCAAAACAAACAAACAAAAAAATCGAAGACCTTTCTTAGTTAGGATTTACTATAATGCCAATTTGACTCTGTAGATGGCAGCAGAGATCCCAACCAGACCTTCAGTGATTTGCATTGTTTTCGTGGGGAAAAAGTGAGGTTGGTTCTATTGTTTCTAGTCATATTTTTTAAATACAGCATTCTGGTTGGAAAGCTTGGACAGCTGGAGGACCATTCTTGGGTGATTTGTGTTCTTAAAAATATGGTCCTTTAAAGAAAAAGACTATTCTACATTAAAATATTTAAAAATTGTAACACTTTCTCTTTTTGAGCTTTTAGTCAAAGCAGGGAGGAGAGTGGGGTGAGTGGGGTGAGTCTGGCCTGGGGAGGAGGGCTTTGTTTTCTAGACATAGGATTTCTTTTCAAGGTACTTCAAAGGCCCCATTGTAGTAGGATCCTGCTGGTTCTGCAGTGATCCCACACTGTCAGAAGCCTGAGCAGGCCCTCCTGGCCTGGCTGACTTTCTGTTTCTGCTGCTTTGGGTTGAAGCACAGGCTGGCTGAAAAGCTGTTGCTGATGCCATAACTGTAGCTTTGAAAAATGTTGCCATGCCCAGTCTATTCTTCAGGAAAGTAAGAAATGTAGACTTAAAAATATCCCAAGCTGGTCAACTTATTGTCAGGTTGTGGGGAGTCTGTTTTCCCAAAATCACTGACATGGTTTCAAAACTAATTGAAGAGGGTACCTGGTTACTCTGCTTATACAGTGTTCAACCCTTGATTCAAAGTGGAAAAATGAGATTATTACAGAATTGAAAGGAAGAGGCATCTCTTTCTGCCAGTAAATATGACCCCGACTTAGGAAGTAATTCTAAGACTTCCTCATTATTTTCTGACCAGGTCTGTGGGCTCACAGATTCCCACCTCACACATAATTTTTGGAGGGAGCCTATGAGTCAAGATTAAGCTTGCTCTCACCTCATAGTTGGGGATTCACTTGTCCTCTTTGTTCCTTAGCTTTGACTCTATCAAAAACAAGAAAGGCCTGTAATCCTAGCACTTTGGTGGGGTGAGGGGACAGTTTGCAGATTGCTTGACCCAGGAGTTTGAGACCATCCTGGACAATATAATTAGACCCTGTCTATAAAAAAAAAAAATTTGTTTTTAATTAGCCGGGCATGGTGGCTCACACCTGTAGTCCTAGCTACTCAGGAGGCTGAGGCAGGAGGATTGCTTGAGCCCAAGAGGTCAAGGTTGCAATGACCTATGATTAAGCTACTGCACTTCAGCCTGAGGGACAGAATCAGATCCTGTCTCCAAAACAAACAAAAAAAGGATAGTGAGCTTATGGTCAAGCAGCTCATAATTTCTCTAGGCCAATTGAGTGTCTAGAGGAGGAGAAACAATAATGCCTGAAGATTCCTGGAGAGGTAAATTCATTTAGGAGAACATAGAATTCTTTGGGGGTTTTTTTTGTTTTTGTTTTGTTTTTTTGAGACAGAGTCTCACTCTGTTGCCCAGGCTAGAGTGCCGTGGCATCAGCCTAGCTCACAGCAACCTCAAACTCCTGGGCTCAAGTGATCCTTCTGCCTCAGCCTCCCAAGTAGCTGGGGCTACAGGCATGTGCCACCATGCCCAGCTACTTTTTCTATATATTTTTATTTGGCCAATTAATTTCTTTCTATTTTTAGTGGAGACAAGGTCTCACTCTTACTCAGGCTGGTTTCAAACTCCTAACCTTGAGCAATCCTCCTGCCTCGTCCTCCCAGAGTGCTAGGATTACAGGCATGAGCCACCGTGCCTGGCCTAGAATTATTTGTAAGTCAGGGTTTCTCAACTTCAGCACTACTGACATTTTGAACTGGATAATTCTTTGTTGTTTGAGGCTGTTCTGTGTCCTAAAGGATGTTTAGTTGCATTCTGGCCTTTATCCACTAGATGCCACTTACTGCCCCCATCCCAAGAAAAAAAAACACACTCTCTAGTCATGACTATCAGAAATGTCTCCAAACCGTGCCAAATGGTTTAGATACACTGGTCAGGTGTGGTGGCTCACACCTGTAATCCTAGCACTTTGGGAAGCCAAGGAGGGAGGATTGTTTGAGCCCAGGAGTTTGAGACCAGCCTCGCCAACATAGCAAGATCTTGTCTCTACAAAAAATTAAAAAATTAGCTGGGCATGGTTGGCACGTGCCTGTAGTTCCAGCTACTCAGGAAGCTGAGGTGGAAGGTTCACTCGAGCCCAGGAGTTTGTCAGTGAGCTATGATGATGCCACTGCACTTTAACCTGGGCAACCAAGTGAGACATTGTATCCAAAAAACAAAACAAAAAAAAGATTCTGCCAATCCACAGTTAAACATAATAACTACTGGGTGGTTCTTCGGCAAAGAAGGTAAAAGATAGCAAAATAAGTAAATGTACCTCCTTTTTTCCCCCTCTTGTATAAATTATTATTTGCCATGAAGATCCAGAAAGCATCCTGAGCTAAGTTCAGGGAAACAAACAAACAAATAAGACAGCGCTTATCTTACTTTCAACTCATAACTCAGAAATCTAAATATCTCAAGGATTCTTGACAAGAAAGACGTCACCAATATGCTCAGGTATCTCTCATAGGCAGAGGCATATCACCCCCAAGCATGAGCTGCCTGCCTTGAGTTCTGCAGCCCCCATCAGCCCTGCCACCACTTTGTTCCTTGAGGCACATTGGCTTCTTTGTTCCTAGGTTTGACCTTTCTTCTTCCCATCTTTCTATCCCTTCCTGTCTGTTCAGTTAGAAGTGCAGCCAGCGTCTTCAGGCTGGGAGAATGCCTACTTTGAAGAGTGGGAACCAAGGGAAGTGCCCTTGGTGGCTTGTAGATGGTGACTTGTTATTGCGCTGGAGTGCCATTTGCCACAGAGGATGAAAAAGGCAGCTCTAACCGTGGGAAACTGGCATAGCTAACTGAGCAACATTCAAACCAAGGTTTTGTTTTGTGCCCTTTATGGAAAGCCACAGAGATAGGATTGAGAGCATGACCTTTTGCCCAAAAGCTAGTGGGAAGTGGGATTATTCACCTTGAAGAAATATTAAAGATAAACCATAAAGGGTCATTTAACAGAAAACCTCATAAATGTTTCCTACCTTTGCTTAAGATAACAAAAAGAAATTAACGTGGGATGTGAGAACTTTAAATTATTGCATTGGGCTGCCTGGTGGCTCACGCCTGTAATCCTAGCACTCTGAGAGGCCGAGGCGGGAGGATCTCTTGACGTTAGGAGTTCGAGACCAGCCTGAGCAACAGTGAGACCCTGTCTCTACTAAAAAAAATAGAAAGAAATTAGCTGGACAACTAAAAATAGAAAAAAAAATTAGCCAGGCATGGTGACGCACACCTAGTCCCAGCAACTCAGGAAGCTGAAGCAGGAGGATCTCTTGAGCCCAGGAGTTTGAGGTTGCTGTGAGCTAGACTGATACCACAGCGCTCTAGCCTGGGCAACAGAGTGAGACTCTGTCTCAAAAAAAAAAAAATTATTGCAGGGGAACATTTTTTTTTTAAGCCAGTCAAATTTAGCAGTGGAGGGTTGAATATCAACTTTAGTGACATTAATGTTAATAAGTTCTGATAACCCACTACCATCAGACCAGCCTAAGGGGAACATTTTTGATAGTTAAAGTTTATCAGCTTTATAAGGAGTGCCAATACCAAGGATAGTTTTGGAGTCTTCTTTAAAGGTCTTTAAGAATTGCCTGTGCCTATATTTGGCTGACTAGTCGAGGCAGGGTGTGGTGCTACAAGGTAAGAGATGACTGTCTCAGTCCCCGCTTTGGTGTTTGGATGGCCCAATGCATACGTTGTGGTTGACAGTGAGGAGACACCTAACTTTATTCTCTAAATAAGGACTTGGGCAATGTTCTTTCACAGATGTGAGTTACCTGACCAGATTCAACAGGTGGAGGTCTTCTCTCTGCCTTCAAGGGGCTCTGCACATTACTTAATAAGTAGTATTGTGGATTGGGCTCCCCCAAAGCTGACTCTGAGATGGAGATTTGTGTGCAGGCTGTTCATTAGTCAGTGCTCTTGGTATCAACACCGTGGAAAGGAAGGGAAGAGAACAGGATTGGGCAGCCCTGAAGCAGTCCCAACAAAGACCTCAGCTGACCTCATGGAGTGCTCTGAAGGGTCCTCCTGAGGTGCCCTCAGTTGAGGCAATGGGGAAGAGCCTTTACATTCTGTGGGTGAGTCGCTGGGTGGGGGCTGCCACCAGAAGAAGGCATGACCTTGGGCAGGTTTCCTTCAAAACGTTTTCCTTTTGGGCACTCCACAAAGCGGGCTGATGGCCGAGGGTCTTCTGGCAGCTCTTCCACCATGTGGGGAATAAACCCTTCATTCTTGGAAGAGGACCCTGGAATATCATAGCGTCCACTACAAGCAGCTTCTCCTGGTTTCTCCTCAAGTCTGAGTCTTGCCTTCATCCCTTACTTATTTGCTCAGGGAGCATTTTTCCTCCTCCAGGAACATATTTCCCTCACCCTCATTCCCATCCAACCTTTTGCCACCCCAGTACATGGGGTAAATGCAGAGTCACAGATTCTGTTTTATTCTTTCCTCCCTCTCTCTCTCTCTCTCCTTCCTCGTTTTCCTCATTTCCCTCCTTCAACTCTCATCAGGCAGATTCACAGCCTCGTGACAGCCAGCCTAGATGGCAAGCTAAATGTCAAGCTGATTTCTTCCCCTTTGGAGAGTTTCCATTATCCACTTAGGGGCTGCTTACTCCTGCTCTGTCCTCTGCACATGCCTTGTGGATGAATTCCCAGGCAGTAGTGCAGCCGACAGACAACAGACGCTGGACTGGAGCTGGGCGAGCCGAGGCACGAGCTGCTGGGACTTTGATCAAGACCTGTTTTCTAGTTTAGCTCTCTAAAACAGAGAGGCCTTCCAACTGAGTGATCTCCAACACCCCTTCTCAATCCAGCATTCAATAATGTTCTGATTTAAAGAATTTTCACAAAGGGAAATGGCAACAAAAAGGATCCCGGGTTCCCTATTTAGTCTTTGCTTTTTATCTCACCCACACAGAATACTGGAATCTCCTTTCCCAAACAAATGCAAGATGTGGGATTAGTGATGGCGTAGTCTGGAGTGTTTGGGGAGTGAAATTTTAAAATCCCTAGAACATTTTGGAAACCAGTCTGAGTTGAAATCAGAAAGTTCTTAGCAGCCTGTCTTGTAGCTGCACCTAGGCTGCCTTCAAGGCTCTGGTGTGAGGTAAGTGGAGGTGAGTCAGGGCTGGTGTTGGGTTGCACAGGGGAGCACACTGAGGCAAGAGACGTTTCCTGTGGTGTCATTCTCCTGGCCGCCTTCCCCTTTTCTGTCTACATGGATTTAGACAGAATACTGTTGGTATTTTCTGTAGCAATTTTTTTTGCATGAGGCTTAGCCAGGGTAAACAGTAGCCTCTTTGAAGGAACTCAGGCTCAGAGAGCCCAGGTAAAGACCCTTCAGATTGTCCTTTCTGCTCCAGGCTGGTTGTCTCATTCAGTAATGACAGACTGTGATAAAAGAGTGGCACAGAGTAAAGCTAGCACAGAGGGTGGAAGCTGGAGAGAAAAGGCTAGTGGAAAAGTGAACTTGGCCGTTCAGAGAGCAGAACTGAGCTTATTTGCATAGTAACTCAGGTGTGGTTACTTATTTATGAAGCAGACTTCCTCTGAGGTGTGGAAAATAGGCTAGCTGTAAACCTGATCCCAGCCCTGGAACGTTCAAGGTCAGCAGGCAGAGCCCAGCAGGGACCACCTCCCCCCTCCAACCCTCCCATTTCACCTCTGTAATTCCCTGTGGAAGCAGCGGAATCCCAAATGTCTGTCTCCTTTCCCCTCCCTACGAGACTGTGAGATCCTAAGAGCAGGGACAGTGCTTGGCCACCATTGTTTCCCCTGGCATATGGCAGGCCTTCAATAAATAAATGGGTAATGAATGAGCATCAAAGCAACCTGCTGAGTGACTTGGCAGGGAAGATTGCAGCAACCTGGAAGTCGGAAGAAGGTAAACATAAAAGAAGAGGAGAGGGGAGCTCCCAAACTAGACACTCACCCAGCAGCGAGAGGAGGAAGTAATGTCCGAGCCTGAAGGACGGAAGTGGCACCATTTGAAGAATGGGTCAGCTGTGGACATATGGCAGGAGAAAATCCTAAACAAACTTGACCTTCTTCCAAGTACACGGGGCCTGATTTCTCCAGAACAAGGCAAAAAACAAAAACAAAACCTAAAAAAATGCCTACGCCGAACAGCAATTCCCCCAGACTCACAGTGGTGCCCTAGTTACACAGCAGAAAGAACAAAGAAGTGATTTAAGCATCTTGAAATTGAAATAGCTACTGCCAAACACTAAAGGATCAGCAGAATCATTAGATTCCAGAAAATGCAGAACCTCTGAGGCCTTTGTATTCTTCCATCCTGATGTCAGATTGCTGGCAGCCCGCGCCGAGCTGCTTTATAAGAATGTGTAGCTAGGCCACTGCCTCTAAAAGGGTGAGGGGAGGAAGGAAGGGCAAGCTTGCCTTGCTTGGAATCTGGAAGCTCTGGGTCGCAGATAAGTTAACCAGCATTGGACATTGTTGTTTCTCTGCTTCCGGTGATGAACGAGGTCAAGGCTGGCCCTTTCAGTGGATTAGACACAGATGTAGATGTCTCTGAGTATATATATCAGTCAGGGGCCTGACAAGAAAACAGAATTGATCCCAGATAGTTTCTATAAACAGACTTTAATAAAGGGATTATTAACAGGGATGTGGGCAAGATTAAGGGAAAAAATAAGGAATGTTGAGGTACCCAGAGGCTTGCATTAGTGGGGAGAGCCACAGGAGGAAGGAAATCTCAGTACATGAACCCTGAGAGTTGGCACTGTGGCGTGGGCCTCCATGGGAGCCGTCATCACACAGGGACGCAGGGACATGGCTATCGGCTGCTGTCAGAGAGAGGGCACCAAAGCAAAGAGGAAGTAGGGAAGAAATAACCTGCCCATCATTCCTGCTGGGTGCCTCCCCCTGTCTGAACTGACACATTCCTCAGGGGCAGCGTCCGGCCGAGAAGGCATGAAGGTGGGCCAGGTGGACAGAGGCCAGTAATACACTGGCAACTGACACAATAGCCACATACCATATATATTTTAAAATATTTCATGTAGTGTCTTATATACTACTACCTCACTTAATCTTCGAAATTAGTCTGTAAGGCAGGCTGAGCCAGGGGCTCCTGGGAACACCAGAGGCTGACGGGCCCAGTGCACACTCATGACAGCAGGCGTGTTCCAGCTGCTGAGCTGAGAAGAGGGGGCTTGAGCTGGAACCCATCGTCAGGAGCTTCAGGCCACGGAGGCTGTAAACACCAACGGTATTGGGAGTCACTGAGGCAGTGACTGTGAGTGCTTTGTCCACTCTCGTCAGCCCTCGTGATCCCCCCACGTTCACGCTTTTTGTCCTGAGTGTAGGGAGGCTGTCGTCTGCTCCCCAGGCAGTCCCGTGTGGGGAAAAGTCCTGTGGGATGCCATGCCAAGTGACCACACTCGGTGGAGAGAGGAGCAGCTGATCCCCTGCTGCCATCTCTGAGGGAGGAAGGGGAAGCAAGAAGGTCCTGGCAGGGCGTGTGGGCCAGGGGTGAGGGGTGCGTGGCTTACACTTTGTGTCTCTAGCTCCTTGCAGGTGTGAGTCTCTGACCAAGGGCTTAGGACGGCGCATGTGCAAACTGGAGTGAGTGACCCCCCAGTGACTTGGGGGCAGCAGGCAGCAGACACTGGCATCGGGTCTACTTTACTGTAAGGTGATCCAGGCAGGAGAAAACATTTGATCTGAAGTGCAAGTTCTTATCACCAAATAAATATTTCATCATTCGAGTCCCCACTGAGCCGATGCAGGGACAGGGCTTCTGTGCATGCCCGAGTCCTCTGCCTCTTCTCAGAAGTCAGTGACTCCTGCCCAGGGAAGAGGGAGGAGGAGGGCCTGGGGCTGAGCCCTTGTAGGAGGTGAGACAGGGTGGGTCAGGAGACTGCCCAGGGGCCAGGATTCCCCTTCCATGACCTCCACTGGAGTGCTGAGTCACTCAGCTGTCGCCTTTCTTTGCCTTAGTTTTCTTAACTGCAAAATGGAATGATTTTCCAGCCCAGCTCTAGTGTTCCTTTCTTGTTGCAAAAATCAAGTGCCACATGTGAAAACATTTGGGAAGGCAGAAAATGACATAGCAAAATACACCAATTATTAATACTGACCGTATCTTTTCAGAAAATGTCCCTCAGGGGTCTAAACCATAGCTGAGCTGCTTGTATTCATTCATTTAACAGATATTTATTGAGCACCCGCTGGATGCCAGGGGCTTGTTTTCTGCCTTATGGATTGGCAGAGTTCTTTGTACATTCTTCTCCACTCACCAGGCCTGACCTTTAGAGATTTTATTTTAACCTCTGCTCTCTGGGTTGACAGGGAGTGTAAAAAAATGCTTGTCAACGAGTGTGAGGAATATACTGGCGGAAATGAGGTTTCAACGCCTCCTGCTCATTCCCTTTAGACTTATTGGTTTTGCCTTTTTGCCTAAGGAGCTGCAGGCTGGGCCCGCAGTCTGCAGGGCACCATGGCAACCACGCAGGTCTGCCACCAGGGAGTTATGTCAGGTTGTGCCTCACAGCTCATCAGCTGCGGGCTCCCTTTCTGGGCGGTGGAGGAAAGGGGAAGAGAGGCGGGTGTGATGGATACAGCTCAGGCAGGTGCTATCCAGAGGGATGCACTTTCATTTTCGATGGCAGCTCTGCCTGCTGGGACCTCTGGAGGCCAGGCCCAGTTTGGACAAAGGCACAAATGCCAGGCTTGGGTTATTAAACACTGGCACGTCCTGCCAGGATGTTAGTCTCAGAGCAAGAATCAGAGGAGCGGAGCGCTTTCACATGGTGAGGCAGTTCAGGATTCCCTGCCTGTCCTGAAGGGGAACCTTCCTGAGCAGATCCCAGATAAACCACACACTGCCTCCGTGTCCCAGCCCCATTGCTTCTGGGTGGGTAATATTTTGTTGTTCCTTTCTTTAGTTCACAGATCAACCCTCCTACAGCATTCATGTCCTGCTAGGACACGGTGGGCACCCAGCAGAGGCCTGGATTATCTGATGAAACCAGCCCTGGTCCAGAAGAAAACTGTTTGCAAAGTATCACTAAATAAGCACAGAATAGTGTCCTTACTGTAACAGAATAGGAAAAGAAATGGAGGACAGGGACTTGGGAACTGGGTGTCCCTTGGTACTTTCAAAATATGCCCCAGCTCAAGGATCCTGAGTGCTGGTGAGGGAGACAGAGCCAGGCCTTGCTGTGGGCCCTCCCACTGTCTCCCTCTTCCCAGTGGAAGGGATTCAGTGGAGTCTCAAATACTTGGTATAGCAGGACCTTGTCCGCAAGGAATCTGTGCTCCTGCATCTCTCATCTTCTATCCTTTTTTCTTCTCATCCCCAAACCAACATCTTTAAGTAAATCTAACCTCCTTATTTGCCCCATCGACCCACAGGCAAGCCAGGAGGCTGAGTAGGAGCTGCGTCTGTTGGTTAAAGTGGGCCAGTGTTAGAGCAGTGGTCCCCAACCTTTTTGGCACCAGGGACTCGTTTCATGGAAGACAATTTTTACACGGACCCGGGGGTGGGAGAGGTTGGGGATGATTCAAGTGCATTACATTTATTGTGCAGTCAGAGCTCTCTGCTAATGATAATCTGTATTTGCAGCCACTCCCCAGCACCAGCATCACCGCCTCAGCTCCACCTCAGATCATCAGGCATCAGATTCTCACAAGGAGAGCACGACCTAGATCCCTCGCATGCGCAGTTTACAGTAGAGTTTGCACTCCCATGAGAATCCAATTCCGCTGCTGATCTGACAGGAGGCAGAGCTTATGTGGTGATGTGAGTGATGGGGAGTGGCTGTGAATACAGATGAAGCTTCACTCGCTCACCTCCTGCTGTGCAGCCAGGTTCCTAAGGCCAAGGACTGGTACCTGTCTGGCGCCTGGGCCATGGGGACTGCAGTGTTAGAGGATGAGGATGATACATCCTCCTCATCATCACTGTCATTTGTTAATAGGGACTGCAGTGATGGCGATGACCGACAGCCCTTCAGGGGATTTATCTTATTTCAGCTTCTCTCTGCAGAGGTACTTTAGGACTTTATGATAGACTGTCCCAGAGCTGTGGTGATTTGTCTGTCATTGTTTCTCAGACCCGGGGTACTATTTTGGTTTCGAAAGCTTGTTGGTGCTGCAGTGGGTGGTGGCTGCCAGATTCTCAGAGGAGAGGGCCCATTGGCTGCTATTTCCATAGGTGCTGTGTTGGCTGCCCGTTCGATATTGATTTCTTGATTGCTCCCTGGAATCATGCTGCATTGTGCTGCGCTGGCCCAGGGCCTGTGTGGAGACTTTCACTTGAAATGTTTGTTTTCTGAAAGCTGCTGACCCTCTCTCCTTTGGCTGCCCCTGTCACCTCTGCTGGGGCCCCCAACTTGTCACTGACATTCTTCCTCCTGCCAACTTTGTAAAGGTCTGAGAAGGGCATCCACACTGATAATTTGCTAGGCACAGCAGTTTGGCTTTAGCTCTTAAAGTTGCTTCAGTCTTGGAACGCATGGTGAGAGGGGCCGAGCCAAAGAAAGTTCTCAAAAAAAGATAATGCATTAACATCAGAAACCTGCAGAGTGAGACTCTGAAAACACCCTGGGAAGGAGAAATACACTGTATTTGGAAACAGAAATAAGGGTTAGCAGCCAAGTTTTTCTTTGCAAAGTTAGCACCTCCTGCATACTGTTGGGAGCTTTTGGTGGAGCTGTGATGATTAAGTGAAAGGAGTTGTACTCTTGAGAAACAGACATGTAGAGGTCTTGAGAGAGTGCTGGGCGCACATTATAGTAAATACTGTGTAAGTGTGTGATGAAACGTACAGCAGAACGAGGCCGGAAATGGGGCTGGAGGCGCAGAGGGAGCCGCGTGTGGGATTTAGGGGAAGTTGTCGCTGATGGTACAGAACAAGATCTACCAGGGCCCAGGCCATGTCAGAATTCATGAATTGCTGCCGGGAGGAAGGGGCGACCCTCTTAGAGCTGAGTGCCACTATGTGTTAGCAGTTTCACATGCATCACCTCATCACTACCATATTTTATAGTATGAAGTAGATGCTACTGTCACTTTTTTATAGATAAGGAAACCACTGAGAGTCACATGGCTACGGCGTGGAGCCATCTCTTCCTCTCTGAGGAGGAAATAGGAGCAGAAGACGGATTTGGGTCATTTGTCCCCTGACCCTTTGTTGGGGGAGGGGCAGCACACCCAGGACCCCCTTCTCCAGTGTGCTCAAGGCCACTCCGTAGGAAGTGTTCTGCCCAGTGAAGGTAGAGGGGGCCCAGGCCATAGTGGCCTTGCTCAGGAACTGAGGCTTCCCCCTCACGGGAGCCCTGGAGTTCTCTAAAGCTGCCCTGACTCCTCACTCTTCCTCTCTCCAGGGACTTGTTGGCCAGAGGCCCAGGCTCTGCGGATAGAGAACTGACCGATTTTTCTAAAATAGGAAGCCTTGTCACCCACCCATTCTCTCCCTTTGGCTGAGCTGGGTGGGGCCTCCTTAGTATAAATCTCTCTCTTCTTCACAGAAGGAACTTTGGCATTACAGAGTGGGGCTGAAAGATGCCCTTGGTCCTGGGGCCAGTTTGCAGCCTCGGAATTTGCAGCCATTGAGCCTGGAGGTTAATTGGAATAATAGGGTGTTGGGGGGAGTTGGACCCCAGTCTGTACTCTCACTTTCAGGTTATATGGGAGGAAAGAAGCCTTAAGGACTTCACTGACTACTTGGTGGAGTTCTTTTCCTTCCTGCAATGGCCCAAGGCCTGGAGCTCTAAGCTTGATATTAGAAGAGCCAAATTCAAGTCCAGTATATGTCATTTTTCTAGTCAGAGGGCCTGGAGCAAACTGAGACTTGGTTTTCTCCTCTGTGAAATGGCTGTAACAGTCCCTGTCCTGTTGACTCACAGGGTAACAGCCCAGGCCCAGAGGGGTAGCCTGTGTGCGGGAGTGCTGCTGAGGTGTGGCCATTATACTTCTCAAGCTGATAAGAGATAAGCTTTTGTTTGCTCAGGGATAACACGTGTTTACAGGACCTGGAACAGGAAAGGTGAGCCCCAGCCGGCCTGTCTACTCAGAAAGCTTATATTTTTGTGGCTGTGACTGGGTCAACCTGTCTTCCCCACAGTTCTGCCTGTCTTTCGTGCTGGTTATAAGAATGACCAGGCACTTCCTCCACTTGCTGTTTGGACTTTGCTCAGCTGCTTTAATTCACCATTCTGTTCCAGGTGTTTTTTTTTTTTTCTCTCTCTCTTTCTGTAATCAGTTGATCTGAAATCAAATTTCACCTAATGGAAAAGAATTTCCCACTCTTTTGTTTATGAGGGATGTGAGTTTTGTTTTGTTTTTACTGTTCAGAATTCACCTGATGTACTGAGCTTCCAACTCTGCGTGTGATTACAGGGAGAAGCCATAGTAAGAACAACAATATGATGGTAACTTTCCCTTCCCCTGTGTGTGATTCTGCCTTGAAAAACAGTAAGGTGTGGGAAGGGGCAGACCTAGTCTCACAGGCAAAGTCGTGCTTATACCATGTCCACTCTTTGGTGCACTCTACAGTGGGGAGTTTGGCAGGACTCAGACAGGACCATGAACATGAGCCCTGATCCTTCTGCTGATGGCTACTGGAATAATCTCGAGAGTACAGTTGCCACCCCACCCTGACTAGAAAAGGAAGGGGCTTGGGGAACGCTTATCAGAGGGGACTCTGCTCCCCTCTTGGCATGGTTGGCTTTGGATGTTTGGGGTGGGAGTGGAGACAGAGATAACCATGGGAAACAAAAGACAAAGGCGGAATGGCTAAACCCAGAGAGGTGTTCCAGCCACCCTTGCTACACGGGAAGCATAGCCTTGCCCAGAGCCCCTTGCGAGCAGTGCAGGGAGACCCTCCGTGCCCGGCTTGGAGGCTGGAACCAGCTCCCATTCCTCAGTGGTAGATACAAAAAAGGAGAAGATCAAGTCCGTGTGCTTGAGCAACTCAAGATCTACCAGAGATTAAAATAATCCCCAGAGTATTAAAGATGTAGCAATTCTTACAAAACAGCCGGCTGTGGGGGTGGCTGTGAGGATGACATTTTACCTGGGTTCACTTTGGCCTTGTGTACTGGCAGAGGAAGTAGATTAACAATCTGCTTGTCTCCCTTCTTCCCTCTTTGCTTCCCTTTCTTCTAGTAGAAAACCTACTGTTTGTATTACGTTGTGTCAGGTCTGGGTGGGGATTGATGTGTTCCAATAAGGGATGCGGCAGTTTCTACGCAGGCGTGTCAGTGCCGGAGTCGGGGAGCAGTACCTCCAGACGAAGCTAGGCTGCCTGAAAGGGTGAGGACCTGTACTTCCCATATCAGCATGGGGCAAACCTGCCTCGTCCAAGGGAATCGTCTGTGCTGACCACATCCTAACCTCAGCTCTGTGCCCGCTCTGTTCCTTTGCTCCTTCCTTTGAATCTAAACTATTTGCATAGATCCTGCCTCCATATGGGCACCTTTAATTTGTTATCTCAGTGTCTGACTTGGAAAGACCCCATCATCCCTGAGGCCAGGCTTTGGTCCTGGAGCCCCTTTCTTACCTTGGGCAGCCAAGGTTGGTGCCCGCAAATTGCTTCAGCCCAGATGAGCATACAGGGCTTCAGTCTAATTGAGGAGACAGGGTCTAGACACAGACTAATGTTTTGTTTTGTTTTTTAAAATAGTATATTAATTGCCAAGAGAACAGTGTTCTGTAAGTTCTCAGACGGCTTGATTTTGGTCCGGAGGAACAGCCATGATTTGCATAAATGGAAAGGAGCAGAGAGTGAGTGCATTCTTGGCAGCAGGAGAGGCTTTGGGGAGGGCTCAGAGATGGGAATGTGCTTAATGAATTCAGGGAGCGATGAGTAGACTGGTTTGCTAAAAATATTTATCGAGCACCTTGCATGTGTGAGGCATGCAGCAGATATAAAGAAAGGGTAACGAGGAATCTTTGTCCTCCAGAATTCCGTAGGTCTCTGACTCTGAAATGTCCCATCAAAACCAAAAAGCCTGGGAGAAACTGAAGGAATAAAGCCGCAGGCAAGAATTGAGGGTGCAGGAAAGTGTCAGCTCTCCCAGCGCAGAGATTCAGATGACTAAAAAATGTGTGCTCAGGACATAATCTTAGTAAAGCTGCAGATTATGTTTAAAGCAAACATTTACAAAGAGGATTGGCATGAGGAATGTGCAGAGAGAGTGAGCAGTTCTGTGTTGCAGAGCTTCTGAATTGCAGCAGTAGAATTAGCCAGCAAAAGTGGAAAGAAAAGAAATCAGGGGTCAAACTCGAATGTATTTTAACAGCAATTGCTGCAGCCCAGGGCTGTTGCTGCTGATATTGGTTATGTTGTTGTTGGGTTAGTGACCGTGGCAGCAAAGTCTTATAGCCCTGGGAAACCTTTCCAGGCTGGTAGATTCTTTGGCTTTTTGAACTTGTCCCAAAAAGTTGCTTGGTTTCCTCTCCCTGAATATAGAGAAATGCCTGTGGTCTCTGAAATAGAATAATAGTTGACAGGGCTCTGTGTTATTTTAGCAGGAAAAATTACTAATGAGATGGATAATTTTGGTCCTTGCATTTGCTCTCCTGAGCATGTCCTAAACATGACTAAATTCTAACGGCTTCTCTAAAGGAACTTAATTGGAATTTGTATTTATAAAAGCTGGTACACTTAAGGGACAATTTAACAAACACTCAGACATGAAATAAGAGCATAGGAGTGCCAGTAAAATGAGTCTTCATTCATTCATCCATTCAACAAATATTTTTGTCCCTACTGTGTTCAAGTCAGTCTGTTAGGCACAAAACCAAGCGCCTGTTTATAAAAGCTCCACTTGTACCATCCTCCTAAATGCCCAAGATCAGGGCACTATCCAGCTAAATGAACAAGGAATTCCAGACTCTAGTTCTTCCAGTGGGAACATGAACTGCCCACATAGTGGGAAGAACACAGAAACAAGGAAATTCTTCAGTGGTTTCTGGTAGCTTCATCCCCTTGGGACATTGTGAGGCTACTAAGTTTCAGAAGGAGAGTTTCAGAGCGGGGTATACAGGGGGCATTAGACCAGGAGAGGTGGGAGAACAACCTGCAAAGTAGGGAATAAAACTCTTCGTGAAAGTGTGGGGGGAAGTGGGGGTAGGGAAAGAGAAAAAAACAAGCAAAAAGAAACAAAAATAAACTCGATGTAAAGTCCTGGAAGGTGGGAGAGATTCGCTCACCTCTGACGAAGCTGGTCCCTGTTACCCAACAAGCAGGAGCACTCTGCCTGTTCTCGACAGTGAACCTCATCTGAATTAGCCTGCCGGGTGGAAAGGTAATACACCTTTCCCAAGAATTGGCGAGGGTGATACAAGAGCCATGATTTGAGGGGTAGACAGATGCCTGGAGTGGATACAGTTCCCTGTGGGGCGGGGTGAGTCACTGTTGGTTGAGTTCAGAAGGCCCCATGGAGGAAGGTGTGCTGTAGGATTCAGTCCTATTGTGCTCCTGCTGGCTCCCGTGAGAACCAGACACAGCCAAGAGAGGAGAGACTGACACAGGATGGTGTCAGCGCGTGTGCTGTGGGAGACAAGCCAGGGCCACGGCAAGCTAAATTCCAGGGCACAGCCAGCCCAATGAACGCATGGTAGAGCCAGATTGTGAATTAGGTCCACCTGGCTCCAAAGCCATTCCCTTTCCACTAAACTCCACTGGCTGCTGGCTGCTCTTCTTAGATTTCTGTGGGCAGATGAGTGGAATCTGCCCAGAGAATGCAGCTCCTAGGAGAAAAGGCAACTGCAGAGCACCTGGTGCTGAGACAGGTACTAACACTCAACCCAAGGTGTGGTTAGGCTGGTTGTTGGGGGCACACACAGTGCCCTTTCTTCCTCTGCCCTTGGCTGAAACGCCATCTGAAACTGAACCCACCCCTTTTCTCATGGAAGCCAGCGTATTCCTGGTTCCCAGCAGTGTGGAAGACCACAAAGCTCGGGAAAGGAGAGACTTTGGGGCGGAGTCATTGCATACCAGGTCCCTCCGCCTTCTTGCACTGTGAGGATGCAGCAAGTGTCCCATATCCCCATCCGACCACTTGCTCAGAAGAATAAGGGCGGGTGGTCTCATGGGGCACTGAGGATGGGGCCTCTGCCCTGCTCCTTCCAGAAGCTCCAGTTTTCTGGCACCATTGCGTACCTGGAAGCTGTTAACTTTGCCCTAGTTCATTTTATTGCATGCATACTTATCCTTTTTGAGATGCTTTCACACACAAGGGGTGTGGTGGCTGATGAGTCCAAACCTGTCTTAATTATGCACTGAAGCTGTGTTTAGGAGTGTTATTACTTGCTTAGTGGTAGCAGCTTGCAAAACAGTTTCCATGGCTCTCAGCACAGCCAGGCCTGCACTGCCATACATCTGCTCCTGAAAAAGGTTTGCCATGTGGAAATGCAGCATTCGGCTCTGGCAAATGGCTCCCTCACACAATTATCCTATTGTTTAGTGTCTTTTAAATGTCATTGTCTAGTGATCAGTATTGGTTTTGGTAGCCGTTTCAGCTGCTGGCCTGTCAGCAACCTCTTAGGGGAAATCACAGCCTTTCATACCTGGGGAGCAGCTGCTGGTTTTTTATTGATGCATCGCCCAGACCATAATTCCCCAGGGCCTAACGTTAGCTCTTCAGAGGAGTTTTGTGTACAACATCCAGAATACTTGTGAGATTTCTGTATTATGTAATCACCATCAATATTGCACACGTAAGACTTCTCCCCTCTCCGTTTGTGGTAATCTCCACCTTGATATTTACTAATTTCAGCAAAGATGCACAATAAGGCAGTAATTTAAACCCAGTTTTAGTATGTGGTAGCATTCTGTTTTTCCAACTTTCTAGCCTTCTCGGGAAATCATATATTCCATTCAGAGGACAGAGTGATTTGTACAGAATTCCCAAATCATTTTCTTGCTTGTTTATACTGAAACTTCTCTATCGCGGTCTTCTCTGGCAAACTAGCTACAGGCTGGGCAAAATAGGTATTTGGTATCTACCTGCTTTGACTTCTTTTCCTATCTCGTTTTCCCATGTCATTGTCTTCTTCTTCCAGCCTCGATAGATCAATTTTCTTCACATGCCCTTTTCCACCTACCCAGGTTTGAGGCCTCCAGCCTCCCTTGCCCCTACATGCCTGTTGCCCATCTAAACATGCAATGCCGAGGTGGGAGACTGTTCATCTTTCTTTCTACCCACTTTTTCTTGCAAACTACCTCCTTCTATGGCCTTTCACTTCTGGGCTTTGCTTAGCATTTTCCAGGGTGAGATGGAATTATTTGATAATGCATTTATTTGCTTGTCAACATTCCCCTTCTACAGTGAAAGCAGTGTGTGTGCTAGGCACCACAGAGAGCCAATATAATGAAGATTCATCTCCCCAGGAACTCTAAGACATCAGGACAGACCATCAGCACTTATCTTTTTCTGAGAATCTCCTAAGATTTTATGAGAAAAATAGATAAAAGAATTTTGAGACTCAAGTTGAGCCCTAGGATTGTAAAAATGCCACTTAAATTCGTAACTATATATTAAGAAGGGAGACAAAGGGTAACCCTAATACCCTAGGCAGAGGAGGAACTTAGTGTGGGATAGAAACTAATTTACATTCCTATTTATCCTGACCTTGGACACCAGCTCATGGTTGGTGAGAGTAAGACCCACTGGAAGGTTTCATCCAATACCCTCTTGTCTATTTCTGGGAATGCCTCAGTCACCTGCAGACAGAGCTGTAAATACCAGATTTGCTTGGGAGATGGGGGGTGTGTGTGTCATAGGAACTGTTGTCACTGGCTGATGTGGAGAGATGCTTTCCCTTCTGTGATGAGAGACAGGAACAAAAACTGTGGGAGAGACATAGTGAGTGACAGGCCGGGGGTAGGCAGGGACAGCAGCAGTGGGCTCCACTGGTCTCCTCTTTTCATCAGTAGTAGTGGGAATAGTAGCAGAGGAGGACCATGATTCTCTTGAGCAGTGGAGTCGTGGGGCATGTTTGGGAATAGCAGGGACCCAGTGGGGAGCTTGAACTTCCAATAAGATGCTGGGTGGAGAATCAGGAATCAAAGACCCTGCAGTTTTGCCCTTCATTGTGTTCCCAGGCTTGCCATGTATGGACGACAAAGATTATGTAAAGGACAAACTATGGTCCTTGCTCTCGGAGAGAATACAGTGTAGTTAGGGAAAGTGACCCATACACACATGATACAGAGGTGTGAACAGAGTTGGGGTGATGAGTAAGGAGAGAAAATGTTGAGTGTGAGCTGAGTATGAGATTGGATCCATACCTCAGCGATCCAAATGGGCAGAATAGCACTGTGGCCTCTTTGGAAATCTCTTAAAGCGATTGATGGTGTTGGTTCCTCTTTGTGACATACATGCTTTCAATAATGCTGATGGGAGAATAGGACTAAACCCAAATCCCTCAGAGGGCGAGCTCCAGAGGGCACTTGATGCTGTAGTCCAGTATTTGTCAAACTTAAATGTGCATCAAGGCTGGCATGGTGGCTCAC
>VBSM01002608.1:131992594-132005710 GCA_008086735.1 Cheirogaleus medius
TCTGGGCTGGGGCCCAAGAATTTGCAGTGCCACTGCTGCTGCTGCTGGTCCAGGAACCGCTGCTCTATTCATTCCGCAGCCCCAACAGTTTGGAGTAAGGAAGTGAGAGCTATAGGTTTTCCATCTTCAATTGACCAATTTAAAGAGTCCATAATTGCGTGAGAAGTTATATAGGGAAAGAGATTTGTGAGAGAAGGATTTAGCCCAGGCGGTCGCTATAGATTCAGTGGTGAGATTGGATCGAAGCATTTCACTTTTCCCCCAGTTGCACTGGGAACTAAGGGAGACGAGCCACATAACTAACCTGTGCTCGTCAAAGGAGAACATTGGAACACCAAAAGTCTTTAAAATTACCATGCCATTTATAAAGCTCAAGAACAGAGTTTTAACACACAAAAATGTATTTTCTTTGTGTCACTTTTTCTAAAGACATTTATCATTATATGACCCCAACAGCTGGCAGAAGGAGTGTTATGTGTTGTGTGTTCAGCCCCGTGGTGCGTCCTTGTACACGCTCTGTGCTCTGGTTAAGCAGAAGGGCGCTTCATTCTCATGCCTCCCTGCCTTTACTCACTCAGCTCCTCTGCCTGAAATGACCTTTCCGTCCTTACCCCAATTCTTTCCCTCAAGGCTTTGACTGCCTTGCAGGCAGGCATGTTCTGATGAGAGATGTTTTTCAGTTTTAGAGGCAAAGATGGCATCTCCAGTTATTCACAGACTCATCAATCACCCTAATAGAACTCAGAAACACTGAAGGATTTCTGCAGGTGACAGTTGGCATACAGCCTCTAATCAGCACATAGGTTACCTGTCACTTGCTCATTGTTTCCCTTCTGGGAGTCTCCAAAGGCAGAAGGGGGATGTTGTGACAGAAGAGGGGATGATTCATTCAGTCCAGACCTGACGGGAAAACAGGATATAAAATCCAATACCACTGATGTGAGCAATGAACAATAAAGACAACCTATATTTAAATGGCATGAGTCTTGATAATTATCTCTTGCAGTTTCTAGCTGCTCAAGCTGAATGCATCCTCAGGATAAGAAACACATTCTAATATTTTAAGCACTGGAAAGCTCTGCTAGGCTCATAAAAAGTGCATACTGTAAACGCATGACATTCTGAGCAATGTATTTGCTTCTGCCAGGTTCCACGTGCCAAAATGAGCACCTTCATTACAAAGACCGAAAACAAAGTTGAAGTAAAGATTCTAAACTTTCAGCTGGTCTCTGTAGTGCAATGACCAAAATGGTGTCTGCCAACATGACCCCTACTGTCTTCAGCATGTCACTTATTAGGTCTGCAGCAATTTGGATTCAGATGCCTGGGTTTGACTCAGCATCCCAAATTATTAGTTTTACTGTTGTGGGGAACCCAGCCACCTCTTACTGTACAAATGGATGACAATGACTAACATATCTCACTTCCTTTGCAGGGCTGTTGTGAAGATCAGTTGGATCATAGATCCCCCTGTCAATGACAAAGCTTAGTGTAATTATTAGTTAATATTATTATCTTGGTCACCCACTTCCTGCTGCCTACTCCAAAGCCAGAAACCTTACTATTTCACTTGACAAACTGAAAAATCATTCTTCTTATGTTATGTCAAAAATACTCAGTCCTGGATTGTGACCCCAGGTGACTGGGGTTTGGTTGGAAACGGGGACTGGCTTTTAGTTGTGATGTTTAGTTGAGATGTTGCAGTTAGAATGTGGAAGGATTTGGGAAGAGCAAATTTGATTCGGGGCACTGATTTTCCCAGTGTAGTCCTCAGGCTAGTCTGTTTGTTTACAGAATTGTGGGCTCTTTGAATTAGAGGGAACTGGGGTTTGGGGATTAGAAGTGAGCTAAGTAGGCTTTCATACTTCTCAGAAATCCATGCCATAGCATTCCTGACAAATGTCATCGAGCTGTTGCTTGGACATCGCTAGAATTGTGTGGTCTCATCATCTCAACATTTCATTCCTTGTTTGATATTTCTAGTTGCTGGAATATTCTTTCAACTTTTGAGTCAAAATTGGCTTCCATTTTATTTCTGGCTACAGATCTTCCTTGACTTATGATAGGGTTATGTCCTGACAAACTCATAAGTTGAAAATATGATAGTCAAAAATGCATTTAATACACCCAAACTACTGAACATCATAATTTAGCTTAGCCTACCTTAAACCTGCTCAAAACACTGACATTAGCTTACATTTGGGCAATATCATTTAACACAAAGCCTATTTTATAATAAAGTTTTGACTACCTCATGAATTATTGAATGCTATACTAATGCTATACTGATGTTATAAGCATCGTAAGTCGGGATGTCTGGGTGGGTCTTCACGCTTAATTCTGACAGAACACACTGAAGGTTACTTTCTTCTTGATATGGCAGGGCTTCCTGGGGAAATAATGCACAGTGAGCAGGTTTCCGTCAGATCCTCTCTTGTCTGAATTAAACATATCCCGGTCTTGTAGCTGTCCTTTGTTGATGTGGTTTCCAGAACTGCCTCCTCTGGATGAAAAGCAAGAATGTTTGTAATGTGATTGTTGGGGTAATAATAGACTGGTAGGTAGCAACTAGGTTTTTGATGGTCTTGTAATAAGGAAAACTTTTCTCTGAATAGTCCCCTATCCCTGCCTGCATACCCTTACAGCAGGAAACTACAGTAATTCAAAAAGGAACTCAACAATAACTAAACCTCTAGGATTCCCAGGCTCTAAGGAATCAACACCGTGACACTGGGCTACCAGGGCAGCCTGATGCTGTCTGATGTGCAGAATGAATTCACTTGGTATGGTTCCTACTGGCCATCACCTTATTCAAAGTGCTGGAATCTTTCCTGTTAATTCCATACAAATGCTGAAGCATCAGACAGTGTGGGAAGTTGGATGCAGTGATAAAATGCACAGAGAGATCTAAGTTCAAATTCATTCAAACATGAATTTGAACTTTGGCAATTTACTTTACATCTCTGAGTCTCCATTTTTTCATCTGTGAAATGAGTATGCTCATTCTTACCTCAAGAAGTTGACGTGAGGACTAAATGCGATGGTATTTTCAAAACAGAGCGGGGCTTACAGTAGGTACTTGTGGGTGGACTCTGATGTTCTCAGCACATGGACTTTCTGTTAGGGTGTTACCCTCCTCCCTCCAGAACAATCCAAATAAAGGTGTTTGAGACATTCTGTGTGCTGATAGAGACCTAAGGAATCTAAAGCAGGGGTTGACAAAGTTCTTTTTGTAAAGGGACAGATGTGATTACTTTAAATTTAAATAGCCACATGTGTCTGGTGACTACTCTATTGAACACAGCAACCTCGGAGCATGTGAGTTAGAATTGCGGCACCTAAGGCTAAGCCCAGTCTGTGGATTGAGTGACAGACGACTAATGGGCAATCTGGAAACATTTCAAGCTTTCCAGTAGGAGAATACCAAGAGCAGAAATGTGGCAAATAACCAAGATGACCAACGGCTGCCACCCTTGTGCAGAGTAGACAGGAATTTCAGCTTCGTGGATCATACAGTCCCTGTCAAAGCTACTCAGCTCTGCCTTTGTAGGGCACAAGCAACTGTAGAATATACATACATGAATCAGTGTGGCTGTAGTCCAGTAAAACTTTATTTACAAAAATATGCAGCAGGCTGGTCAAAGCTGCAGGCCATAGTCTGTCAACCCCGGGTCTAGAGTCTTATTTTCTTTCTAATTTTTTTTAACTGGGTAAGAATATTTAACATAAAATCTACCTTAACAAACTTTTAAGTGTATACTACAGTATTGTTAACTACAGTCACAGTATTGTATGGCAGATCTCTGAAACTTATTCACCTTATATAACAAACATATAAAGTCCATCGAATAGCAACTCCATCCCCCTCCCCCTGTAGCCCCTGGCAGCCACCAGTCTACTGTCTGCTTGTATGAGATTGACTGTGTTAGATACCTCACATGAGCGGAATCATGCAGTGTTTGTCCTTCTGTGTCTGGTCTGTTTCACTTAGCAAAATGTCCTCAAAGTTCATCCATTTTACCACTTATGGAAGGATTTCCTTCTTTTTTAAGGCTGAACAATGTTCCCTCGTATATACATTCCACATTTATTGATTCATCTGTTGATGGACATTTAGGTTGTTTGCATCTCTTGGCTATTGTGAATAATGCTGCAATGAACATGGGAATGCTGATATCTCTTCCATATCCTTATTTCAATTCTTTTGGATAAATACCCAGGGGTGGGATTGCTGGATCATATGATAGTTTTATTTTTAATTTTTTGAGGTACCTCCATACTGTTTTCCATAGCGGCTACACCATTTTACAATCCCACCAACAGTATACAAGGGTTTCAATTTCTCCACATCCTTGCCAACTCTTATCTTTTATTGTTTTCATAATAGCCATCCATGAAATAGGTATGAGGAGGTTGGAGTTTTATTTTCTAATCTCAGCTCTGGGGGCCTGCTTCTGCTGCATTCCTCTTTCCAAGAGCATTTTTCTCCCACGAGAGGGGCTTCGGGATCCCCCCAGGGCTCATCTGGGCACACAGCTGCCAAACCTACCTGAAGATTTGCTTCCAATACTTGTGGCTCCTTGGGGAGCAGGGACCTCTACATACCCACCGTCTTTGAGAGAGAAGGGGAGAGACAAACCCTTCAGGGGAGACTCCCTGGAGACTTCGTCATGGCTGGGAGCAAAGTACCTGTGTCCTGTGTGTTTCTACTCAAATCATCTGTTATGTGCGCAGAGTGCCCTGTTTGTTGTATGTCTCCGTGACACTCCATACCCTTTACTTATTGCATTTAGATTAACTATAATTATTTATGTGATAATCAGCTTAATGCCTCCCTCCCTTCTCCCACCAAAAAAGCTCCACGAAGGCAGGGCCACGTTTGAGTTGCTGTCCATGGCTGTATCCCTAGTACCTAGCAGAGGGACCAACATAAGGTACACAGTCAACAAATACCTGCTAAATGAATGAATGTGAAAGTTCATTCCCTCCAGTCACCCACACAACTTTTTCCAGTCACATTTGCCAGACTTCCTCTTTCTAGCACTGTGGGAAAAGTTTGATTTTCAACTGTTAGTGGACTCTGGGCCTGAAAAACAGGACGTATTTTACAGGGTTGGCCTTGACCAAAGGGTGACCATCTCTGGCCTCAGAAGTTTTCTTGATAACTATCACTGACACAGCTACTCTGTTTATTTACACAATTGGCAGTGATTTCTTGGGAGGGAGGTGACATTAAGAACTTAAGACCCCCATAATATGCTGAAATAAAAAAAAATTTAAAAAAAGAACTTCAGGAACTTTCCTTTGAAACTTGAGAATACTTATTCATTCAATCCTTTTTATCTTTTTTTAAAAATTATTTTATTTATTTATTTATTTTTTATTTCAGCATATTATGGGGGTACAAATATTACGGTTACGTATATTGCCAATGCTTCCCCTCCCCCCTCGAGGCAGAGCCTCAAGCGTGACCATCCACCAAACGTTGCACATCTCACTCACTATGTTTGTATATATGGAGAGAGTATCTTTTTTTTTATAAAAGACAGGATCTTGCTTTGTCGCTGGGCTAGAATGCAGTGTCATCATCATAGCTCACTGCAACCTGGAACTCCTGGGCTCAAGCGATCCTCCCACCTCAGCCTCTGGAGTAGCTAGGACTACAGGCATGCGCCACCATGCCCAACTAATTTTTTTTTTTTTTTTGTAGAAACAGGGTCTCCCTTTTCTTCATGCTGGTCTCAAATCCCTGGCCTCAAGCCATCCTCGCACCTCAGCTTCCCAAAGTGCTAGGATTATAGGCGTGAGCCACTGCACCTGGCTGATGGAGGAATTTTTGTATCTGGTGTTCCTTTTTCTGATCCTTTGATTGGGTTTTGTTAATTAAATGAGGACTTTTCCTTTTCCTTCTGTTTTCCTTTTGTAAACATTAACAGCAGCAGAGGAAAGTTAAGTGCTGAATCCTGTATTAACACACCAGTTGTGGAAGTGCACTCACTTGAGCAGTATCAGAGCAGGTAGAGTTGGCTGACTGTCACAAAGCCGGCTGGCAAAGTCCTGGACAGAAAGGCCCTTGGGAGAGTTTCCTGGGGCTCAGCCCAGGCTGCTGCCCTCTTCACTCCCCTGGAGGGTGAAATGCTCTGGGCTATCCATAGGTCACCCAGCAGCGGTAAGTGAGATGAGAGGAAGGGGTGGTGAGTGGGAGAGATATTGATGACACAGCTCATACTGGGGAACTTTGTCATTCCAGCCACCTAGTGTCCTCTGTGGGTCTCAGTGGAGGACAGATCCCAAGCAAATGCCCCCTTTTCCCTACTGCGGCCATGCTGAAGGCACATTCAGCACCCCTATTGTCCTTGCTACCATAATTTGGCTGGATAACTCCAGTCCCCACCTTGTCCCATAAGTTCTTGTAGGTTTGAAGAGAGGTCCCATGTGGTTTCCTGGTCATCTCCCTTTCCTACTGTTTGGGTGGTGCAGTGGATTGAATAGTGGCCCCCAGGAAAGATATGTCTAAGTCCTCACTTCTGGAACTATGAAGGTAACTGTATTTGAAATAAAAGGTCTTGCAGATGTAAGGATGTTGAGGTGAGATCATCCTGGATTTAGGATGGGCCCTCGGTACGACAACACGTGCCTTTATGAGAAGAGGACAGGACACACAGACACAGAGGAAAAGTACATATGTGAAGATGGAGGCAGGAATTGCAGCAAGCCATAAGCCAAGGAATGCCAAAGATTGCTAGCAGCCACCAGAAGCCAAGAGAGAGGCATGGAACAGGTTCTCTCTCGGAGCCTTCAGAAGGAACCAACCCTAACAACCTTGACTTTGAACTTCTGGTCCCTACCAAGTGTGAGAGAATGTTTCTGTTGTTTTAAGCCACTCAGTTTGCAATAATTTATTATGGCAGCCCTGGGAAACGAATACAATGGTGATGTGAGTATAATTTGGAAAAGACCTTTAAGACCTGAGAATACCAATGACCCACATTATCTTTTCAACCGCATTGAAGCTGATGCAGCCAGGGCTTGGAAGTGTGGAGGAAAATAGTGCTGGGTCTGTGTTGTTAACCAGCTCTGGGGTTCTCCTCCCCTAAAGCCAGTGGCTGTTTGTGGCAGATAACTCCTCTTTTATCCTTATCAGCTGGGAAAACAAGAGAACAACCACATGGCTTAGGGACCCCTCAGCTGGGTGGAGAGGGGTGGAAGCTGCAGTCATTTGAGCAGGGTCACAGGACTTTCCTATGCTCTCCTCGCCCCACTCCTCCTTTGCTGCTTAGCACATAAGCAGGAAAAGAACAGTGTCCTTGTGCACAACAGCAGCTGCCAGTTAGATGACAAACACAATCCTCTTTCTGAAGGATAGAGTCCTCTCTAACAAGGCAAAGCAATGCAACATTCAACATTAGAGAAAAGAAACCTTCCCACCCTTAACTATTCTCTTTGGTCTTTCCCTCTCTCAGCCACCATCCCTTTCACCTGACATCAGAGCAGCACAGCTGAAAGCAGGGGGAAGCGAGGGTGACCACCAGGCACGCGCAGGTGAGATTCTCTGGGCAGCCACCAAAGGACCAAGGTGGGGCATGGCTCGCTTTGGCCGTTTTGGTTTCCATGATTTTAAAGTGTTAGAAGTTCATGTTGGTGTTGATATGCAAGAATCTTAATTTGTTTTATTGATTGAAAAAAAAAACAATAATTTTTTTATTTAACGATAAAGAGGGAGATTTTTTGGCAGTCACTAAATGGGCCAGTGCTATAGCCACAATTAAGACATTTCTGTTAACATGTTTATGCCATTTATAGTTGCTTCCATGTCCCTCATTTCATTTGAGTCTCCCAAGAGCCCATGAGCTAAGTAGAGCGGGGATTATTGCCCCATTTGAAAGTGAGCGGCTCCTGAGGCTGAGGGGTTGTGGGGACAGCAGTAGAGAGTTCTGAGCTTGCGGGGTGAGTGTGAAGGAGCCTGAAGAGTGAAGAAATCTCCATGGCTGGAGAGTGGGGCGTGTGGGGTGAAAGATACAGTTATTTGCAGAGCTTCCTGGCGAGGCAGGTGTGAGTGTCTAGGAATGCCAACCCAACCATAAGAAAATGAGGGAAACCTGTGGTTTCCCTCCTTGGAGCCTGAACATTCAACAAGAGGTGGATTTGGGAGAAACTGTACCTCCTTAACCCAATGACCACTCAGCATAATGATGCTTCATGATTATGCAACGAGTGAACTTTGTCCTCTACAATAAAGAGTAGAGGCTGGGCCTCCTTATTGTACTTCATGGCGGTGTGTCATTGCATCATGGGCCTGGCTGTCATATGGGCTCCCCCTATACCAGGCAGCGTGTTGGAAAGTTGGCTCTATGGGGCAACGGGAGGCCTGGGCTGGTGGATGTGACCGCTGGGTTGTCAGCCTGGCCACGGTGAGCTTTGAGAGGAGGCACTGGGCACCTCAGCAGGAGGCCTGTCCTGCTGGTCTGACACATCACATTTGCTTTTGGATTTGCACACATAAAATGAATCTCCCCTGTGACCCTCTCCCCAGAGCCTCGTCAATTAGAACTGCTTTTGTCTTTAGCGTCCTTTTGTTGACCAGCTTGGAAATTAGTTAGGAGGGAGAAGAAAGGGGAGTTGTCTTTGCGGCCAGTGACACTGGAGGGCTGGCTGCTAATGAAGGCGGCCTGAATGGTGCGATTGTGCTGCTGTTTATATAGTTTTTGTTTTAATTTGCATCTGTACCAGGCTCGAATCCCAAGAGTCATTCAGCCGTGTTTGGAGCTTTTATCTCCTTCCATGGAGCCAAACCTGCCAGCTTATCATTTGCCTCGAGGAAATTAGTGTGCCCCCTCCCATTTTTATCATGTGCTGGGGAATTGTTTATACATCCATGGAGAGAGAGAAAGACTCCCTGGAACTGTAGAAGGTTTCTCTCCCCATGTTGCTGGATCATCTGAGACTTCGCTCTCTGGTTAAAAGGCTCCCAGAGCCACGGTCTCAGAGAGCAAGGCCTGGGATTGAGGAAAAGGGAGGGAGGAGAGGGGTGGGGGACACAGCATCAAAGAGCTGAAGTGAATCTCTTAAGGTAAGCAGTGAGACCGTACCCCCATCTCCTTATCCCCTGCATGGATTTATATTCCTTACTCTTCTACTTTTACTGAACATGTTATCAAAATTTGACTCAAGAATCACCTCCAGCCCATTATTTCTTTTAAAAATAAACTACAACTCCTCAGCATGCCATTTAAGACTCCATATAACTTAGTCCTGTTTAGTAAACTTGCAGGATTGCCAATGCAGTCCCAGCGTGTCCACCTCCTGACCCCGTGGATCTTCCTGCCTCTGAGCTTAACTCTGCCCCATGACACCATCTGGAACATCTCCTCCTACCTTTTTATTTTATTTTATTTTATTTTATTTATTTCAGCATATTATGGGGTACAAAGGTTAAGGTTACGTATATTGCTCATACCCCCCTCCCCCCTTGAGTCAGAGCTCAAGCGTGACCATCCCCCAGAGGTTGCACATCTCACTCATTATGTTTGTGTATACCCGTCCCCTCCTCTCCCCTCCCATGCTGAGTACATTTTAAGAACTCAATAAATGGTTAATTCTGTGCAGACTTGTTCTCTATTTTTTTGCTCCTTGCAAATGTCTTGATGTCCTTTTATTTTGCTTGTTCTATCTTCTTCATCTTAATTATTAACATATTAAGGGCAGGGACCTCCTATTCTTTTTTTTCTTATCTCCATACAGCTTCCCCTGCCCCTTGACAAAATAAACAAGCCCTCCCCAGGACTTTTAGAGACTAGAGTAATGATTCTATCTGGAAAGATCACCTGTGACCCTCTTCTCACATTGTGTGTTGGGTCAGAAAACCCAGTGCATGCATGGGGCTTTGTCCTTGTGGCTCCCCCGTCAGTGAGAGCTTTTGGAAGAGCTTCTGGAGGATTCTCCAAACCATACCTGGAAGGGAAGGAAGCTTTTGTGTTCAGTCTAGGCCAAGCCTTATGACAAGACAGATAGGAGAGGAGGGGGTGGGGGGCCATGCACTGTTGTGCTCTGTGTGCATGCAAGGTGGGGGTGAGGTGGGCAGGGAGAAGGGGGAGAGGCTGAGAGGGGCTGGAGAGTGCTGGGCTGCACAGGCGGTGTGCCCAGCTTGCCCAGGGCTTGGTGTCTACTTGAGAGAGGTGACATTTCATTCTAGAGCTGGAGGGGAGCCCTAGGGGAAACTGAGCCGGCAGGATACAATTAGGGAGTTTAAATGTCCCTGTGCCCACAGCGAGGTGGGTGGTCTGGACAGAGTGAGAAGAGCACCTGTGGGGAAACTGTCATCAGAGTCTAGACAGGAGAGGATGGCGTCCACCCAGGAGCGGTGGCCGTGGAGGACTCCAGAGCCCTGCTCTTCCACATGCCTCCCATCCAGTTAGTTGCCATTTCCTGCCCAGTCTGCTGCTGAGCTCTCCAGAATTTAGAACCTGCTGTTCAATCCCACCGGCATTGCCCAGGCACTCATCGCTCTTAAGTTCCCCTGAAGTGCAGCTGTGGTCTGGCTCTTTCCTGGCCCCACAGTGTCAGCACCTAAGGACAGGGCCCAGCTCCCTCAGCATGGCATGGCGGCCCCTTCAGTTGGGCCCTGGCTGGCCTTTCTCTAGCCATCCCCATCTCATGCCCTCTTTGCTCCCAGCTCCTGGAACCTGCTTTGCCCTGGGGCATTTTAATGCTTTCTCCTGCACTTGGAAAGCCCTCCCTCCACTCTGCTTGGTGGATTCTCATCCCCTAAGACCTGGTTCAAAGATTGTCTCCTGGGGAAACCTTTCCCAGCTCCCCAGACAGAAGTAAGTTGTTCCTCTCTTCCTACCCAGAGCCCGTTCTGCGTGTCTCCCTGGCTTCTGTTGAATTGTAGTGTCTGTCTGCGCATCTGTCTCCTCCACCACACTGTTAGTTCCCTGAGGCTGTACCTGGTAAAAGGCCAGTCTGGTGGGCAGGCCTCCCCAGGCCCTTCACCTTTGTAACAACAGCTGAATTTGTTGAATTTAACTCAAGCAGGCACATTAGTAGCCACATTAAAAAAAAAAAAGTTAAAAGAAACAGGTAAACAAATGGTTAATAGCTACTTTATTTGTAATAGCCCCAAACTGGACACAACTCAATGCCCATCAACAGGTGAATGGATGAACAAACTGTAATATATTCACATAATAGAATACTAGTCAGCAATAAAAATGAACTACTGATACATATGACAACCCAAAGTAAATGAGGCAAGGATCCCAATCAAAGGATATTTATTAAGCCACAGTTTGAGGACACACCTGGGAAAAACAAACCACTGACGAATCTGTGGTGAATGTTAGAAAAAGGGAGTGAAGGAAGCATCAATTATGTAGATGTCCCTGGGTAGGTGGAAGAATGTTTGATCTTCTCTTATCTCTGTTCTGCACCTGGGAAGATAAACCTGTATATTATTAGTGTGGAAAAGAACAGACTTTAGTTTTAGGAGCTAGACTTGGTCTGCAGATCCGAAGTTACAATTTGCATGTCCTTGTTTATGGGAAGCCAGAAAAGAATTTCCTTATGAATGATCTGTAGGGGCAGTAATTCGCAGGTGCCTGGGGCCTTTGTCTTATCCTGGAGATCTGGCTACTGCCTAAAGTTAGTAACAGCTGTTCATTTGGAAGGGATGCTGCATGACTCAGCCTCCTTCCTTTTGCATAAGGAGTTGGAGTGGGGTGGTCCTGAGATTTTTATTTTCCTTTACACTTGCAACAACACGAATCAATCTCAAAGTATACTGAGTTAAAGCAGTAAAAGACATATATTACTTTGATTCCATTTACATAAAATGTTAGAAAATGCAAACTCTGTATGCAGATCAGTGATTATCTAGGGACTGGGGAGTGGATGGGTAGGCTGGGAGGAGTGGGCAGGAAGGACTATGAAGGAGCTTGAGAAAACCTTTTGGGGGTGATGGATGTCTTCATTATCTTGATTGTGATAATGGCTTCATGGTGTATACACATGTCAAAACTTATCAAATTATATTCTTTAAATATGTGCAGTTCATTGTGTGTCAATTATACTTCAGTAAAGTGGTAAAAATGAAGCAGAATGATTTATTTTTAATAATATATTTTAACACCATATATCAAAAATTTTATCATTTAAGCCTATCAATATAAAAATAACTGAGTTTTTATATTCTTGTTTTTGTACTGTCTTCAAAATCTGGTGTGCATTTTACAGCATATCTCTCTTTGGACCTCACATTTTAAGCACTCAGTAGCCACATGTGACCAGCGGTTATGGTGGTGGACAGCACAGATCTAGTGAAACCCCCTCTCCTGATCTAGAATGGTTTTCTCCTCAGAACTGGGCAAACTCTTGGCAGTTGGCTCCTTGCACCTACCTCTGGAATGGTTCTGCGCTGCCTGGAGAGCCCCTTTCTGTGGCCGGGAAAAGCTTGGGTGCTCAGGGCTGCAGGTCAGAGGCTGGCCCTGGAGAGCTACAGTGTAAACCCAGAACTTTGTGTGAGCTCCTCCCACCTCCTGCCCCACCCTCCCTCCCTTCTTCTGTTTAAACTTGAAAAGTAGCATTCTCTTTGCATATTTGTTTGCTTTCAAAGAACAGCTTCTTATTTTGGCTTTTGCATCAGGAAGCAAACCCCACTTTATTGACTGCATGCGAGGCGGTTGGTGCTGCTGCAAGATAAGGAGGGCACCCACTGGGTGGGCACCAGCCTCTGAGAGATGGTGTGCGCCTGGGGGCTGCATCTGGCCTTTGGACCCGGGAGAGTCCTAGTGCTGGCCGGCCTTGGACCTCACCCGGGCCTTCTCCGAGTCTAGGGTCTGCCTTCCCATTCCTTCAGCATCTGTCAAGAAGGGCACAGGAGCAGGTGGGGGAATGGGGTGGGGTGCTGACGGTAGGATGAGCAAGGGCTTCCTGGCCCTGTGGTTTCTGGGTTCCCTTAGGGGTCACCTGGCAAGAGCTGCATTACAGATAGTGAGAGCCATTTATGGCTCTGCCGCTAACCAGCTCAGGGACCGTCTTCTCAAGGCCTCAGTTTCCCCTCCATAGAATGAAGGATTTGGGACAGACAACCTCTAAGGTCCCTTGCAGCCTTGTGAGAAA
>VBSM01002608.1:132005810-132023329 GCA_008086735.1 Cheirogaleus medius
GAGGTTGCTGTGAGCTAGGCTGATGCCACGGCACTCTAGCCTGGGCAACAAAGCGAGACTCTCAAAAAAAGAGAAAAGTTTCAAACACACATAAACGTGGACATCACAGTACAATAAACCCCACACCCTGCCACTCGGCTTCAACAGTTAAGGGACAGCCATTCTTGCTTCATCTGTTCTGTCCTAGTCCACTTTGATTTGTTGACCATTTTTTATGTTTTTAAAGCAAATTCCTGCCATCATATCATTCCTCCCATACATACTTGAGTAGGTGTCGCTAACAGATAAGGACTTTTGATAGAACATTAGCACAACCCACACAATTAACAGTAATTTGTAAAATATCATATAATCAATCATGTGTTCAATTTCCCTGATTGACTTCAAAGTATCTTTTTACCATGGGTTTGTTCAAATTAGTAAAAGAATATTAGGGGCTTTAGAAAGTATTTCAAAAAATATTTTTAAAAAAATCTTGTTCTGGTTGGGCGCCACCAGCTGTGCTGCCTGCAGGTCATTTCCCGGCCTGCCCCATCGGTGTCTTGCTCCTGGGCCTTCAGGGTACGCACAGTGAAAGGCGGTTCCAGCCAGCGCCCTCCTGGGAGGAGCAGCACAGGATCCCTGAGGCTGCAGGAAGCCCAGGAGGGGGAATTGGTATCCCTGATACTCAGGCCTCTTAAGGGAATGGACTGCTTCAGGAGTCGGGCATCGCTGGGCTCTTCCTCCCTGGAAGCAGGGGGTGGTGTGCGCCTCCCCTCTGGCTTCTGCATGCCCTCCTCCTGCGCAGCTGGGTCACCCACAGTCCAGGGGAGCTAGGGATATCCTTAGGGACTAGGAGAGGTCCTGGGGGAGTTGGTGGGGCCAGGTGGAGCCTGTATATTTGGCCGTGAGAAGCCTACTGTAGGGCCCCCTGCCCTGCCACCGCCCCCAAGGGGAAGGTTGTGCTAGAGCCAAGTGGCAGGGGCTGGGGGTCAAGGGAAACAGGGGTGCGTGGGGGGAGAGGAGACCCAGGGCTGGCAAAGTGAAAACCTGCACAACTGAAGAACAACCTGGGCCAATATACACACAGTCCTGTATGTGCACGACATACGTATTTATAATTTCTACCCATCCCATTTCCGTAACAGATGGAAGTGGCTTATAATAAAGATAGTAGTAAGTACATCTGTCATTAGAGTAGGCTAAAGATTTGGCACATGGGCTGTCTTTTGCACACACTCCCTAGTCTTTTTTTTTTCTTTAAGTCTTTGTTAAAGGACCTGCAGTTGTTAATGTGCACTTTCTATTTTTAAGCCACATAATGCCTCAAATTAGAGTAAGGATCAAGATAGACAAACACCAAGTACAAGTTTAAATCATGTGTTACTGCTTAGTTATTTTATGTTTCCTTATCTAAATACTTTTGTTTTTAAAAAATTTATTATAGATATTTCAAAATACAAAAGGTATTATATTATTCATTCTATTTTTTGTAGAGAGAATAATATAATGAACACTGTTATTTCCATCACCCAACTTAAGAATTATTATAAATACAAATTAAAGTCTCTCTTTTTTTTAAAGCCAGTCAAATTTAGCAGTGGGGGTGTTGAATACCAACTTTAAAGTCTCTTAAATGGCCCCTAGCCACCACCCTACCATAGGTATTTATTTCTCGCCTTCATGTTTTTATACTTATACTAATTTGTTTGTATTAAAAATACAAGGCCAGGTGTGGTAGCTCATGCCTGTAATCCCAGCACTTTGGAAGGCAGAGGTAGGAAGATTGTTTGAGGCCAGGAGTTTGAGACCAGCCTGAGCAACATAGTGAGAACCTTCCACCCTTTAAAAATTAGCCAGGAGCTGGGTATGGTGACACACCTGTAGTCCCTGATACTCAGGAGGCTGAGGCAGGAGGATTGCTTGAGCCCAGGAGTTCAAGGTTGCAGCAAGCTGTGATCACATCACTATACTCCAGCCTGGGCAACAGAGTGAGACCCTATCTCTAAAAAAGAAAAAAAAAAAAACAGTAATAGTGAATATTAGTAAACCTAGTAAATAGTAAATATTTGCATGGTTTAAAGCATCATACAATATGTAGAAAATTAAATACTTAATTTTCTGTGTACAGTGAAGACAAATAGGGGGCCCAGGACTTTTGTGTGGTCCTTGGTCATCTCTGTTCCAACCTACTACTTAATAGAATGGTGTTAATTACCTCTTAATACCTCACTGTTGTTGTTCTTATCTTTCTCTGTCCTGGCTAACCTTTTTTGGGTCTTTGCAAGCCACTTACTTCCTTTCTTGGTAGCTCTTGAATCAGCCAGACGTGGACTGAAACCTTTCTGTGTTACTTGGTAGCTATGTGACTTCAGGCAAATTACCTCTTCGAGCCTCAATTATTGTAAAATGGATAATATTAGTATTTGTAAAACAGATATTAGTATTCACTTCAGAGTTGTGAAGTTTAAAGACGGCAGTGCATATTTTAGGGGCTTAGCTCTGGACCTGCCAGACAGTAAGAGTTCAGCAAATCAAACATTTTTGGAGTATTGTATGTTTATGAATGATTCTTCCATTTTGCAACCTGGCGTCTTCAAAGGTATTGGATTCTTTTATCCCCTCACAACCACCCCAGAGTGACTTGGGGTGCCACATAAAAGCATAAGTTCAACCAGGCGCGGTGGCTCATGCCTGTAATCCTAGCACTCTGGGAGGCTGAGGCTGGAGTATCCCTTGAGGCCAGGAGTTCAAGACCAGCCTGAGTAAGAGCGAGACCCCCATCTCTACAAAAATAGAAAAAATTAGCCAGGGCGGTGGCATGTGCCTGTAGTCCCAGCTATTTGGGAGGCTGAGGCAGGAGGATCGCTTGAGCCCAGGAGTTTGAGGTTGCAGTGAGCTCTAATGATGCCATTGCACTCTACCAGGGGCCACAGAGTGAGACTCTGTCTCACAAAAAAAAAGTCTTAAGGTCTAAACAAGGTGCGTTAGTCAGGGTTCCTCAGAGAAATAGAACCAGTAGGAGAAGAAATATATATAAAATGGCTCACGAAATCATGGCTGAGAAGTTCCAGGATCTGCAAGCTGGAGACCCAGAAAAGCTAGTGTTGTAATTCCAGTCTGAGTCCAAAGGGCTGGGCACCAGGGGAGCCGATGTTGTAAACCGCAGTCCTAGGGTAGGAGGGGATGGATGCTTCAGCTCCAGCAGGCCAGCAGCCAAAGGGGCTGATTCCTCCTTCCTCTGCCTTTTGTCTCTATTCAGGCCCTCAATAGGGTCGGGTAGTGCCCACCTACACTGGGGAGGGCCGTGTGCTTTACTGAGACCACAGATTCAAATGCTAATCCCATGCAGAAACACTGTCACAGACACACCCAGAAATAATGTTTAATCTGGGTACCCTTTGGCCCAGTCAAGTTGACACATAATACTAACCATCACACAAAGCTATGCAAGTTTCTACAGAGTTTGTGGGGAAAGAGTGTTTCCTTTGTGAATAGAAATGGCATAAGAATAATCATTTCCATGCTGGTAACGTTGAGACCTTACTGGGCTCAGCTTTTCAAGATGATGGAAGCTGCTGACCCTTTTCAGAATGCGACGTCATGCATAAGGGCCTAAACCAGACAGCACGACGGGGCAGGGACAGAAGAGAGCCACTGGGCGTCATTCCAGCCGGCTAAGATGTTATCTCCAGCACAAACGGTGTTCCCTTCTCATCTCTTTACTTTTCAAGCAGTGGACCTGATTTATTGTGAATTAAGTCTTTCTCCACAGGTAAGCTGAAATGAGATAATTTCTAGGGCATTTAAATATTAAAACATTGCTCCCTATTTCTGGTCAAAGCATTTACCCCCTCAATAATTTAGATAATTATTTTTCTTCAAATCCTACTTTAAGCATCCTAAAGCTGAATGCCCAGGCATTCAGTCTGTGCTGTCACTGTTGACTGACTTCCAGGACATACCAGAACTTTCAATGTCTCCCCCTGTAAAGTGGAGATTTCCTCCACTCCCAAGGTTAATGCTCACTTCCAGGTTCCCTGTGGGGCTGAGCTGCTCATTCCCCAGCTGGGGCCATGTTGGCAATTGATGGCCCACAGCTGAGCCTTTCCCGGGGCTGAAGCAAGTTCCTGGGGCCAAAGTTACGGCCTGCCCTCTTCATAGAGGCAGCCCGCATCCAGTGACTGGTCCATGTGGAGGTAAAAGCCCAGCTCCCTTTCCTCATTTTGGGGCATCTCTGAAGGGCACTCTCAGCTCCAGAGCTCCTTTTAGGATCCACTGACGCCTTCATTGTGACAGCATCAAGGCCCAACTTCTCCTTCAGCTCAATCCTGTCTTCACTCCCCCAGAGGCGTTGCTCCTGACAGCTCTTCCTGGTAAACTTTTTTTTTTAATTTCAGCATATTACAGGGGTACAAATGTTTAGGTTACATATATTGGCTTTGCCCCAGCCGAGTCAGACTTCAAGTGTGTCCATCCCCCAGACGGTGCACACCACACCCATTAGGTGTGACTATACTCATCCCGTCCCCCTCCCATCTGCCCGGCACCTGATGAATGTTATTACTCTATGTGCACTTAAGTGTTGATCAGTTAATGCCAATTTGCTGGTGAGTACATGTGGTGATTGTTTTTCCATTCTTGTGATACTTCACTTTGTAGAATGGGCTCCAGATCCTGGTAAACTTCTTGCATATGAATCTCAGAGTCCCTGTTCCAGGGAACCTGACCTGCGTAATATTAGTCAGTTCTTAGGATTTATTGGAAGTGGGAATCCTGGTATGCCATGTAACCGACGCAGTACTTTCCAAGTCTTAAGCAGAAGGGAGACTGACCTTATCCAAACAAACAGATACAGTTGACTCAAATGAGGAGAGGGGAGACACATGAAAGGGTTTCCAGCAAAGGTCCAGGCTAAAGGGTGGAGACTTATTGGTACCTGGGTGGGGACTGACACTTGGGCAGGTGGTGGTTCCTTTACCTTGTCCCCTCCCCAAACCCCAGTCGGGGTACTTGGGAGACCTAATCAATTTATGGGTCTGTACTTGAGCAGCCCTGAGCCTATAGTAGTTCCTTTTTTTTCCCCTTTTAAAATTGCACAAGTAATATATAAATACATTCTTCTTGTCAGCCAGTAGAACTTTGCTTTTGTCAAAGCAGAAGTCCCTGTATTCTGCATCCCCAAGCCACTTCTCTCCCCAAAGAGAACCATTATTGTAAGTTATTTTGTTTTATTTTATTTCAGCTTTACTGAGGTCTAATTGACAAATAAGAATTGTATATATTCAAGGTGTATAATGTGATGTTTTGATGTTTGTATACATTGTGAAATGATTACCACCATCAGGCTAATTAACATGTCCATCACCTCACATAATTACGATTTTTGGTCAGTTTAGTATATATTTTTCCAGATGTATTTGTATCCATTTACACATACATATATGGCCCTATAGAAATGTATGGGTTTGTGGGGGTGTACATGTTTAAAGTATAAATAGATTACACTGTGCATATGGTTAAACAATTCACTCTTTTCACTTGATACGTCTTGGAAATCTTTCCATGTCAGTGCTCAGCGAACTACTTATTCTAACTGCTGTGTAATATTCCCTCCTGTGACTGTTCCACGCCTTATTAAGCAATGCCTGTACTAGGGGACATTTAGGTATTTTTCAGTTTCGTGCTTTCACGGTGTTGTTAATTGGCCTTTTTGCACGTGCTGCTTTGTGCACATGTGCAAGTGTTTCGCAAGGTTAGCTGTTGGAAGTGGAATGCAGGGGCAGAGAGTAAGCATGTTTTACAGCCCAACTGCCCTCCTACACAGTGGATATTTTTAGTCTTTTTAATGTTTGCTCATCTGATGAGAAAACAATGATATTTTGATATTTAATTGTATTTCTCTGTTTACATTGAGGTTTGGCATGTTTCCTTTGCTGCTGGCCACTTGTGTTTCTGTTACCATGAATTACCTCTTTATATCCTTTGCCTCTCCCTTTTTTTTTTTGCCTTTTTCTTATTGAACTGTAGGACTTGCTGATATACTGAATGTTAATTCTTCGCTTTAAACACAGATATTTTAATATAGTACTTGTCTTTTAACTTTGTTTATATCTTTTATTGTTCTGGCTTTTGGATTACCTGGGTTTTTACTCTTTTTTTTCTTCATGCCACTTGTGTTTTTGTGCCTTTCTTAAGAAGGCCTTCCTTAGCCCCTGGTTATAAACATGTGAAAACCATTTTAAAGTTGCAGTGAGTTGGGAATGTCCCAGGGGCCAGGATCTGGTTGGCCTTTGGGACTTAGGAGAGAAGCCCACGTAGGGTGGGTATGCTCTGGGGCCTAGAACTCCACATTTTCCTCATCCTAGAGGGCAAGGAACAGAAGCTATGGCTGCATGGATGGTCATTGCCTCCACTAAGCCAGTCGAGACAGAGTGCTTTAAGCTGCTGCAGTTGCCCACTCTACCCTAGAAGGGTACAAAAAAGATGAGGCCACCATGATGGCCCAGTTTTTGGAGAGCTTCATCCCTTCCCTCCAAAAGTCCTCGACACAGCAGTCCCGGAACAATGCAGATGGGTACGGTAGGAGAGGTAATTTTGAGGATGTGTTCTGTAAAGGCAGCTGCATGTAGTAGAAAAAGCAGGCACGGAGATGTGATTCTGATGCCAAACATGAAAACATTTATCATCACAAGGTCTTGCTGAAGTATCTGCATTTTTCATGCACCATGCCAGGTAGAGTGCAAAAGGAGTGAGCCTGGGGGAATGTCTGTCCTTTGAGAGGTTGCCCCCTTCACAGAGGAGCAGTAGAACAGAATTAGAAATCTGTGACTAAGTCCTTGCTCTGCCCTTTAGCAGCTATGAAACTGGGAGTGTATCAGTGACCTTTTTGAGGTCTCAGCCTCCTCAATAAAATGGAAATTATCCTGGCTTGTTGGAGTGTTGTGAGAATTGATGACTTAATGGGAAAGTGCTCTGAGAACTACAGTGTCATTGTTACACTTGGTGTTTGGGGGGCACATGAGGAAGAGCATACGTCTCTGTCCTCAGAGAGCTTGTGATGTGTATGCTTAGAAACAGAAAACAGGACAACACAGGAAACGATCAAGTTGTCAGATTGTGTGGCAGTGGAAGTTGGAGAAGGGTCCAGGATTCAGGTGACCAGAGGACAATCCTATTTGTGGTTGTGTTTTTACGAAAACTGCCAAATGTGTAAAATGAAACAATCCAAAAGTGACCATCTTGTCAGCCTCAGTCTGTTTGTCCTATCTTGTTCTGAAGGACAATGGAGCACCATTGTCCACCATTGGGGTGGCTTCTGTCCCAGGCTGCTGGATCTAAGGCTGACGCTTGATCTTTGATTTAGCCTTATGTGCCTGAGGGCTTCACCATTGCTGAGACTCTGATGACGAGGTGAAGTGACCCTGGGTATCCGACCAGGAATCACCAAGCAGGATCCAGAGGGAAAGGCTGCAAAACTGGCTGTTGGGGTCTCAATACACCCTAAGCTGAGTTCCCTCCTCGGAAATTCAGTCTTGCTCCATGGTGTGCCCCCAAAGAAATGCAGACGTTCATTGGAAAGGGGAGAGATAGTGACAAAGGAGAGCGGGTTGGGATGATGCTCTCAGCCAAAACTTGCTGCAGAGTCTATGTGTGAGGGGCTGGCAGTTCCACTGTGGTCCATGGAGAAGAGGCCTGTGACTGGCATCTGCATTATTTTGCCTTTGCTCAGCTGTGGGCCAGTACAGTGAGGATACAAAGTCCCTACTCCATCCCCGAATGGGCCATTTTACTTCCCAAGACCAGCTGCCTTACAGAGAGATGCCTGGCCTTCGTTACAAAGGGAGGTGGTGGCTTGACCACCTCGGGAAAGCAGTCCAGGGCAGGGCTGGCTACACGATTTGCAGGTCCCAGTGCAAAATGAAAATGCTGGGCCCTTGTTCAAATTTCAGGAAAGAAAAGTACTGTTCAATCTTTATAAGTTTTTTCTTTTGAAAAGATCGTGCTATAAACATAATAGGCATAACAGTATTGCTACATAACAACATAAACCTACAAATGCAAAAAAAAAATACTTGGTGTCATGTAATATTATGTAATGCCATAATAATTTTTAATATGATATCTTGGTCATAAAATTTTTTGGCTTGCTTTTTGCAAATTCATTTATTTACTTGTAGTAACTGCATTTTCAATTGATATAATTGAAAGTGACATTAGTCATTCTTGGCAAATATAAAATCTCAAATTTTTGATAATTTTTCATTTTGAGAAGGATCTTTCTGCTGATGCTGTTAAGTGTATTTTATAGGCTGGGACAGCATTGGGATAAATTTCTGATAAATTATATCAAAATATAAATTTTAATACATTTAGAGTTGATGATCGGCTTCGTGTAAGTCTAAAATTAATTTCAAATATAAATTTATACAATGACATTTTAATGTTTACTCTGGCATTTCCTGTAACTTGCTGAGCTTGTACAAGAATTGAAAGTGGTTTCGTGGTTTGTATGTAATTAAAAATGCCTGTTTATAAATTCTATTGTTTTATTTTCCATTATAAGAAAAATTAGTTTTAGATTGTTTTTCTTGTTAATGATTGGCTTTTGTGAAGCTTCCTATGAAAATAGTGTTCCTTCTGTTGGAGGCAATGGTCTTTCATTTCTATTTCTAAGCCTATGGATATTGGCTTTGCAGTGCTGTAATAGTTTTTAAAACTAGAGATTCTAAACTCTTTGGAGAATTCTAATAACTCTGATAGGTTTTATGGCAATGTCCATGTGTGCGTTTTTTTATATTTTGTAGTAATTTACTGACAAGCTTCACTGCCTAAGCACCGGCAGTTCCTGTTCCAGCGTCTGGCTGGAGAGTTGTTATTTGTGCAGGTGCCGCAGGGACGGGCTCTGGGCATGGGTGGACATGCTGGCCTCCCCCACTGGCTTCGTGCTTCCACGTGGAGCTTCTCCCTTTTCTGGCTGTGGCCACTGCTGCCACCGCAGCTTCTGCCGCGGGCTCCACCGCTGTCACTGATCTGGGCTCAGGTCTGGTCCTGGCCGCCCCTTCCTCACGCTACCTGCTGTGCCCCCAGGGCTGACCCATGTGTGTGTACCGCTGCCAGCTTGTCTCCCCTGCTCACACGCCTGCTCCGTCGTCTCATCGGACTTCACTTACAAAACACAACTTCAGAGATAAAATTATTAAAAATTTCAAGACAGTGGCCACAGAACAGTAAACCAATGGTGGGGCTCTTTCAGAGCTTTGAGCCCATGTGACGGACTGTGCAGGTCGTAGGCCCATGGAGTGCAAGCCTTGGTGGGGAAGAAATAGCTTCTTCATGCTGCAGCCAGAAAGTACTCTAAGTCAGGGGACCCACAAAAGTCAGGAATGTGTTGTAAAAATGGACACCCAGGAGCTGGGTGCAGTGGCTTATGCCTGTAATCCCAACATTTTGGGAGGCTGAGGTGGGAGGATTGCTTTAGCTCAGGAATTCAAAACCTGCCTGGACAACATAGCAAGATCCCATCTCTACAAAAATTTAAAAAATTAGCTGGGTATGGTGGCACATGACTGTAGTCTCAGCTACGTGGGAGGCTGAAGCAGGAGGATCGCTTGAGCCCAAGAATTTGACGCTGCGATGAGCTATGATTGCAGCACTGTACTCCAGCCTAGGCAACAAGGCAAGACCCTGTCTCTTAAAAGAAAAAAATAAAAATAAACAGAAATGCAGCATCTTCCAAGTTGTAGGGTAGGGGCACCATACCTACAGACAGTTTGAAAGACTTATTTTCCCAGGGAGGAAACCATTACTAAGCAACTGTTACTTACTCCCCCTACCCTCCACCCCAGATCTGGTGATGTTGGCCTAGTGAGAGGTTAGCTGAACACATGGGGTGATCGTTGCCAGGTGCCGAGGTGGCTGATCTCCTACTGGTACTTAACCGTCACCACAGTGCTCATCCTGCCGTAGCACGCTAGAGAGCAGTGGGATGGGTCCTGAGCCCTGCCCTGCCAAGGAGATGAATGCACACAAGAGGGAGAAAAAGGAGATGGAGAAAACCAGACCTGGCCTATGTCTAGGCAAGATGACTGACACTTGTTTTGATCCTAGTCCAGGTGGTTTCTTCAGATGGAAGTGGGATTTATCTCTTTATTCAGGATTCCAAAAATAAGACATGTTCAGTAGTTAAGCTGGTGCCTTGGAAAGTTTTTATAACTTTTTTTCATTACAAAATTGATTCACATTTTTAGGGATAGATGTTGATCTAGAAAATACAGATAAGTAAAAAATAAGAAATCCTGCCTAGCAGAAATAACCACTGTTGAAATTTTGGCATGTGCTCTAGCACGTGTACACACGTGAGAGGGTTTCTTCAGAACAAATGAAATTGCTGAGATGAATGGTGTGCGCCTTTGCAGTTTCGCTGCCAAATTCCTCTCCACAGTTGCTGTGCAAATTCATAGTCTGACTGGTGGTAAATGAGAGGTCTCATTTCTCTAAAATTTCATCTACATTCTATTTGATCAGATTTTCAAATATTGTCAATCTAATGAAAGCAAGTGGCTCGTTGTTTTTATGTCTCCCTATTTACTAGTGAGGTTAGGCACATTTTCCTAAATTTACTGGCCATTCAGGTTTCTTCTTTTATGAATTGTCTTTCTATTTCCTTTATCCCTTCTTTCTAATGGGATTTACCTTCTATTATTTTAGGAATTCTTTATAGATTCTGAATTATAACCCTTTTTGAGGTACATATGTTATAAATCCCTATCCCAGGTACATATGTTACCTATACCAGTGTGTTGCTTATTTTTTAATTTTGTTTATACTATCACTACTTAAGAAATTTTTCCCTATCTTGAAATCATAAAGATAGTATATATTATGACTTAAAACTTTTAAAGTTTCACTTTTTATGTGTAAATATTTAATTCACCTAGAATTTGCTTTGTTGTATGGTGTGAGGTAGGAATTGAATTTTATTATTTTCTATCTGGAATGCCCCAAATCCATACACTATTTATTGGAGTTCTTTCTTTCTCAACTAGTTTATCATTTGTTCATTCAATAAATATTTACTGAGGTTCTCCTGTGTGCCACATACTATTCTAGACACCGGAGACAAAGCAATGGGGACAAAAAGCAGAAAGAAAAAAATCTCCGACTTCAAGGAGCAGACATGCTAGCAGGAGAGACAGACGATAAACAAAGTATATAGTGTGTCAGGTAGTGATACTGTCTATGAAGAAAAGTAAAGCAGAGAGAGGGGATAAGGATTGTGGAAGGAGTTTTACCATCTTAAATAGGGTGGCCGGGAAAGTCGTCACTGTGACGTTGAGCAGAGATCTGAAGCAAGTGAGAGAGTGAGAGTGTGTATACATGGAAGAAGAAGGTGCCGGGCAGAGGGAGTGGTAAGTGCAAAGGCCCTGAGGAAGGACGTGCTTGTGTTCAAGGAGAACTGTCCAGGAGACACATATGGCTGACTCTGAGGGAGCCATCAGAGAGGTAATGAGAAGCTGGATCTTGGAGAGCCTTATGGGCTGTTGTCCACCTTTGGCTTTTAGTCTGAATGAGCGGGGCAACATTGAATGTTTTCATGTATTTCTTATTTTTTCAAGTTCTCTCATGAGGTTGCACATGGAAGGGTTTTGAATAGAGGAGAATATCATCCAACTTACATTTTAAAAGGCTTACCCTGGTTGCTATGCTGGTAGAAGTCAGTGAAACTTCTCATCACCTCACTTTTTCTGCCTAGGGATTGAGGGTGCCTAATGTACCTTCTCCTCCTCGTTGATATGGGGCTGCTTATGGAGTGCTAGGAAGGGCTGGACCTCCCTGGGGAAAGACTCCTGGTGATTGTCACTATCAGAGGAAGAGTAAGAATGATGGCGGATACACTAGCATGATGATTATGATGACCTCAATGGATAGAGAGGTCGGTCATGCTTCCTAGGGAATTCTGGACACTTTGATGACTGATCCATGAATATAATTATCTTTTTCCAAAGCTTTCTGTTCAACAGTCTGGCAATGAGATAGAACATGAGCCAGATGGGTAGATGTTAGCTAAAAGTTCAAATCTAAGAAGGAATAAAGCAGTGATGGCCTTAGGCTGACATCTCTCGAGACCCTAGTAGCTTGAACTCTGCAGTATTTCTTAGGAATGGTTTCTCTACCTGTCGTTGGGTTTAGGTTTCCCTTGGTATGGTGCTCATGGCTCCCTGCACTTCCCCTAACATAACATCACATGATAACCAGTTTAATTGTGGGTCATTTCTGCCAGACTGTAGGTGCTGTGAGAGCAGGGATGGGGACTGTCTCGCTCGCTGCTCTATCCCTAGTCCCAGGTACAGTGTCTGTCAGAGAAAGTGCACAATAAGTGCTTGGCAAATGACTGAAAAACAGTCTCAGGACATGGAGCTGTTGCTATTGTGTGGGATTCAGTTGGTTCTGGGTTCTCGGGGTTAATCTGCTGGGAAGGTATTGTGTATTGCACTTTTTTATTAGGAGTGTTTGGTTGGGTGGCACCATGGGAATTTTCTCAGCTGTCCTGGTGGCCTCCTGGGTTTCCTTGCTGGTTGAGTCATCCCTGAGTGGAGACCCTGGGGACCCCCAGGAGTTGGATGCTGTGTGTGGAGCAGCTGTCGCCTGCAGCTACGTGGGTGTGAGCTGGAGACCCAAGCTCATTTTAATCTCTGCGCCAGGCTGCTGACAATAAACAAGCTTTCCTCCCAGCAGCTGCTGACAGTCGCCTCCCACACGGCCCACCAGAGCCCTGCCCGGAGATGGCATGACTCCCTCCCATTTGCTCTAATAATAACACCACTATATTCTTAGCCAGAGCCTGAGAGTTTCACTCAGATAGACATTTTTTCACTTGCTTTGGAATGGGAGTCAGAGAGAGCAAAGAAACACAGAAAACTCATTTGGACATTTTTTTTTAAAGGCAGGTTCTCACTATGTCACCCAGGCTGGAGTGCAGTGGCTGTTCACAGGCATGATCATGGCGCACTACAGCCTGGGCTCAAGCAATCCCCTCGCCTCAGCCTCCCAAATAGCAGCGGGGATGACAGGCATACGCCACTGTGCCCGGCTCATTTGGACATTTATTTAACCATCACCAAGTTTATTGGTCAGGTTCAAGTTCTCTAATATCCCCTACTTGTCTTCTGGCTGCTGAGCAGTGGAAAGTGGACAAGCAGAGTGGAGGGAAGCCCAGGCAGGAGGGAGGTGGGCAGGCCGGGGCTGGAGCCTGGACGCCAGTTTCTCTGCGCCTGCCGGCATGCCCTCTGATAGTGTCTTCCTGTTTGTACACACCCTGCTTTTCCCCAGGTGGGGGAACACCTGCTGGGAAAAGCGGCTTCAGAGAGCGGAAGTAAGAGGCTCAGGAAGGATTGCTTTCTTATCAAGAACCTCTGCTTTCTTCTGCCTCTGTCTGGGGCCCGCACAGGGTTCCCTCTTCTGAGCTGCTGCCACTGTGTGGCTCAGCTCTCCTTAGGTGCTGCCAAGGCGGGGCCTGGGTGCTCAGAGTGGGTGTGGGATTCGTTCATCACCCCACCTCTCAGTGCCGTGGGCCAGTCCAGGCTGCACACAACCCACACCGAGACGTGGGTTTGTATTTTACGGTCACCTGCAATGACTGCACTTTTTTGTCGTTCACGAGAACAAATGGAGAGGTACTCTAAGAATCCCATCTTCATCTTCCTGCATTCAGGTTGGTGAGCAGCAGAGAGAAGGAAAAATGAGAAACCAACTAGTCAGTGGCCTGACTCTTGTGCTCCTGTATAATTATGGGTTGGCCATACAGCTGATCTCATTTTCTCAACAGCCCTATGGCACGAGGGAGGAGGAGGCAGTTGTTGAAACCTTATGCCCTAGATCCTAGTCGTGCTCCACCTGCCTAGGTGTGAGGCTGTCTGGGGAGACGCCTGGGGAACTATTGACTTCTCTCCCTACTATTTTGGTATTTTGCTCCCTGTAATACTTCCACAATTTTCACTATGGCTGAGCAAGATTCCAAGTTGGGCTGGTCACTCTGCCCAGAGAATACAGGTTCTATGAAGAAAAGTGCATAAATACAAGGCATTATTAAATTTACTTGCACTGTAAAGCTTTTATACTCACATCCAATAAGTCTGTGTACCCTAGCTGAGGGATGAAGCCAACCAGCTATCACATGAGTTCTCTGTTCTTAAACTCAAGGCTTTGCTCAAAGCTTTTCAGATGGATTTGTTTAAAACTGTAGCTTGCTTGCCACTTTAAGACACTCATCATACCTATCATCTAATACTGCTGGATATTACTATTTTGCATAGAGTTATAGATGATAGCTCCAGTGTAGAAAATAAAACTTTATATTGGATCATTGTAGGAAACTTGACTGCAATTCATTATAAAACTAAGAATGTATTTGGATGAGTAAGGAAAAAGCATTTCAAAAAATAGGTCAGGGTGCATTTAGGGAACCCAGAAAGCCCATGGGGATTCTCTGCAGGTGTAATAATTGGGCAGTCTGTCCAGCCTCCCACCTCTGTTCCCTGTGTTTCTTTTCCAGGCTGCTGTCTGTGACAGCTCGGGAAGGGGCCCCGGGCAGCTCTCCTCTGAATCCTTCCCTATGACATCTCCTCTATGCCTTCTTCGCACAGAAATCAGCCTCACTAGCACCTCGGCTTCTAATTTTAGCTGCTGTTTTGCATTTTGTGTAGCATACAAGGAACTATAGTGCAGAATTTAGACGGGAAAGAGGTAGGCTATGTGCTCCCTGATAAATTATCAGGGACCCACATTGGATGGTTGAAGGCTGATAGGGAACAGAATGGTTGTGCCCTCATCTACATTAGAGGGCAGTCTCTTTTCAGGGTTCCATGAGCTAGAGCCTTTCTGTTCGTTTCCCTCTGCACTGACGGCTGGCGGCACGGCTTCAGAAACCATTAAACGTAACTCCTGGCTTGGTGAAAATTCAACTTGACACAGATCATTGATAATGTTGAGACAGTGTGTGCCTGTGTGCGTGTGTGTGTGGGTGTGTGTGTGTGTATTTGAGGGGCAGAGAGGATTGTTTTACATAAGAATCCTAAACTAGATTCAATAATCTGTTCAGACTAGAAGCTGGATAGATCTACATTATCAAATAGGCAGAGGGCCATATCCTATATTATATGGAATGTCTCCCTGGGTGTCTTTTAAAGGATGGGGCAAAACCTTGAGAGCAGACTACATCAGTGCTCCTCAAAATATGGCAGCATCAGCATCACATAGGGGCTTGTTGGAAATTCAGTCTTCTCAGGTGGGGTTGCTACAAAATTTCATTAGCGAAACAAAACAACCGAAAAAACCCAAACAAACCAATCTTCGTTGTTGTGAAATATAACACACAGAAAAATGCATACATGAATTATATGATGAGAATCTTATAAAACTAAATGAATTATAATAAAAGGAACTCTATATCATTTCCACCCAGGTCAAAAAATAGAAAATTACCTGTATCCTAGGAGCTCTGCTTTGATTCCATTTAGATAAGGGTCAAAATAGGCAAAACTACCCTGTACTGTGTAAGGATGCATGCTTAGATGGTAAAAATAGAAAGGAAAAAACAGAACTGATTACCACAGAAGTCAGGAAAGGGTTACCTTTGGAGTGGGGAAGGGAGTTGGAATTTCCAATGGAATCACAAAGCACATACTCTTTTGTGTCTAGTTTCTTTTGCACAACATTTTGTCTGAGAGATTTCATGAAGTTTTTAACAAAGAAATTCTTGCTTTGTAGACCTGCCACCCCTCTCATTGTTTAGCAGTACCTCAAAGAAGCCTAGCTTTTTCTTTACAGTTACAGCAAATGAAAATTGACTTGGTTAATGAGGATTTCGTTGTGCTCCTTCAGGCAGTCGTTATTCTTGGGATGTTGCTGAGTGGGCACTGGGAATTACGGCTCCAGGGCTCCAGCTGTGTCTTCTCTGTGCCCAGATGAGACTGGGGCGGTGGTCAGGAGGCCCTTCAGGAGGGGGCACTGGCTGGAGGAAATGCTCAGAGCTGTGAGCTCACAGGAGCCTCAAAACCCAACATTCAGCCAGTGTGTGGCATTGGATGAGGTCTGGAATGTCCCAGGGATATTTAAGGTAACACATGTCTGTCTTATGCTCATTTCATTGAGGTTTTCTGACCCATCACACAAGCAACAGCTGTGCCTAAGGCAGAGTGCTGAAAGGTGTAGATGAGATGGGACATGCATGTAAGGTGTAGTCACTGTCAGTCTTTTCCCCAGACTCTTGTTCCCTACAGAGGTTAAGAGCACGGTCTTTGAGTGAGACCAACCTGGGTCTGGTCCTGGCTCTGCCACTTATCAGCTATGTGACCATAAACTCATCCTCATTTAAAAAATGGAGATTATAATAATAGTACATACCTCATGGGGCTATTTTGATGATTAATTAAGAAATGCTTGAAAAACGCTTAGCATCTGACTAATGATAATTCCAGCTAACAGCATGGGGCAAATGCTTCTAATGTGCCAGGTACTCGAATCTTGTATGATTGATTCCATTGTTATCCTCGATTTCAGATGAGAAACTGAGTTTCAGCGAGGTTGAGGAATTTGCCTGGGATCCCGTGGTTAGTGTGTGGCAGAGGCAGTTGACGCTCTTACCCACTCTGTTAGGTAGTTATTTTTACCATCATTTTATGTGTAGGCTTTGGTATTCTCGATTTATTTCTGCCTTATCTGTTTCAAATTTCTCACATGGCTTCCAACACTGTCAGGATTCTATCAGCTGCAGGGCCCAGATCAGCCTGATGACAGAGTTAGAAATGCGGGCTGGCCTTTAGAATTTGAGGATGGTCCTACCTCTTTGTTATAGTATCCTCTTTTGGGGTTGTCCCTCACAATAGAGGCCATGGCCATGACAGTAGCCATGTTGGATGCACCCAGAGGGTCGTAGCTGTCACTTTATAAAGCACTAGCTCACACGAAGCCTCATATCACACCAAGCTGGGATTCTGCAGCAGTGAATAGTCAAAATGTTTCAAGGGTTAAAAAATGGTCCTGAGAGGATGGTATAAAAGTACTGGAGGTAGTTTGGTAGCAGCATGTTAGTGACTCTAACTTTGAACAAGACATGGAAGTTGACTGTTTCTCTGCCTACATGTGGTAGGAGAAGAAGCAATAGGCAACTTGCAAAAAAGGATGAGCTAGGCAGAATGTTCTTCTTCTATTGATGACATAGACTTAGTGCCCTGGAGTAGAATATCGAGGGTCTATTGGGAGTAGACTGTGCTTTCCTGGGCAGCAGCAACAGTATCTTCAGACAGAGGGGTGGGCCTCTTCCTCCTTTTCCCAAAATCTTGTGATAAGGACACAGTCTCTTTATTTTCAAATGTCTAAAGATTTTCCATAGTGTGGTGGACGGAGTCATGGCCCCCAAAGATGTCCATATTCTAATCCCTGGAACCTATGTATATACCGTGTTTCCCCGAAAATAAGACAAGGTTTTATATTTATTTTTCCTCAAGAAGACACCTAGGGCTTATTTTCAGAGGATGTGT
>VBSM01002608.1:132030846-132050499 GCA_008086735.1 Cheirogaleus medius
TCAGGCTGGTCTCAAACTCCTGACCTTGAGCGATCTGCCCGCCTCAGCCTCCCATAGTGCTAGGATTACAGGCATGAGCCACCGTGCCTGGCCCTTAGCCTACTTTTTAATGGGGTTGTTTGTTTTTATTGTTGAGTTGTTTGAGTTCCTTGTAAATTCTGGATATTATTCCCCTGTCAGATGCATAGTTTGCAAATATTTTCTCCCATTTTGCAGGTTGTCTATTCACTTTGTTGATTATTTCTTTTGCTATGCAGAAGCTTTGTGGTTTAATTAAGCCCCATTTGTCTATTTTTGTTTGTGTTGTCTGTAGCTTTTGATGTTTTAGTCATGAATTCTTTGCCTAGACCAATGTCCAGAGGAGTTTCTCCTAGGTTTTCTTCTAGTATTTTTATATAATAGTTTTGGGTCTTACATTCAAGTCTTTCATCCAACTTGAGTTGATTTTTGTATATAGTGACAGATAGGAGTCCAGTTTTATTTTTCCGCACATGGCAATCCAATTTTCCCAGCCCCATTTATTGAGAAGGGTATTCTTTCCCCACTATATGTTCTTGTTAACTTTGTCAAAGATCAGTTGGCTGTAAGTATGTGGCTTTATTTCTGAGTTCTCCGTTTTGTTCCATTGATCTATATGTCTATTTTTATACCAATAAAATGCTGTTTTGGTTACTGTAGCCTTGTAGTATTAATATAATTTGAAGTCAGGCAACGTGGCGACTCCAGGTCTGTTCTTTTTGCTCAAGATTGCTTTGGCTATTTGGGCTCTTTTTTGGTTCCATATGAACTTTAGAATTGTTTTTTTCTAATTCTGTGAAAAATTATGTTGGTATTTTAGTAGGGATTGTATTGAACTTACAGATTGCTTTGGGCAGTATGGTCATTTTAGCACATTGACTGCCACACTAGAAAAAAATTTTTTTTCATTGGGACCACAGTGTTTTCTTATGAAAATAGAATAAAAACTTCAAAAACAAAACAATACTTTCTAATTTAATGAAAAATTTGTTATTTTTTATTTTCTGTGCATGAGTTATATGCAACTTGAAAAATAGTTCTTGGGGCTCCCAAGGCAAAGAGGCATGTGAGTTACATATGCTTTATGAGGCCCCAGGCTCAAAACCAACATGAGTTAAATGCAACTCGTATGGTGGTTAATGTGTTAAGAACATTAATTTTTCCAATCCCTGAGTATGGGATGTCTTTCCATTTGTGTCATCTAAAATTTCCTTCATCGGTGTTTTATTGTTTTCCTTGTAGAGATCTTTCACCTCCTTCATTAAACATATTGTTAGGTGTTTTATTTTGGTTTTTGAAGCTATCATAAATGGGATTGCCTTCTTGGTTCTTGGCTTGATTGTTATTGGTGTATAGAAATGTTATTTTGTATCCTGCAATTTTACTGAATTCATTTATCAAATTTAAGAGTTTTTTGGTGGAGTCTTTAGGGTTTTCTAGATATAAGATCATGTTATCAATGAACAGGAATAATTTCACTTTGTCTTTTCCAATTTGGATGCCTTTTATTTTTTTCTCTTGCCTGATTGCTCTGGCAAGGACTTCCAGTACTATGTTGAATAAGAGTGGTGAAAGTGGGCATCTTTGTCTTGTTCTAGTTTTTAGGGGGACTGCTTTCAACTTCTCCCTGCTAAGTATGATATTGGCTGTGGATTTGTGATATGTGACCTTTATTATTTTGAGATATGTTCCTTCTATGCCAAGTTTATTGAAGATTTTTATCATGAAGGAATGCTCAATTTTATCAAATGCTTTTTCTGCATCTATTGAGATGATCATATGGTGTTTGTCTTTCATTCTGTTTATGTGTTGTATCACATTTATTGATTTGCATGTGTTGAACTATCCTTGCATTTCTGGGATAAAGCCCATTGATCATGGTATATTATCTTTTTGATATGCTGTTGGATTCAATTTGCTAGTATTTTGTTGAGGATTTTTGCATCTAAGTTCATTGGGGATATTGGTCTGTAGTTTTCTTTTTTTTGTTGTCCTTGTCTGGTTTTAGTATCAGGATAATACTGGCCTTGTAGAATGACAACTCACAGCTTTGTTACATAAAAGTTAGACCAGATTGGTCTGGCGTGGTTATACCCTCATCTCTCCACTAGAGCTGTTCTTACTGGTTCTTCCTCTCAAAATACTTTAGGAAAAAACCAAACTCTATCCACCCACGGTAAACAAGGGATTTTGCACCTAATAAATCCTCTATTCAACCAAAGTGCAATTCCAGGCCCATCTCCCATGCTGAAGCTTCCTCTACTCTGTTCCCTTCCAGGAGATAAACATTCAAGTTACTAAGTGCTTTCTAGCATAGAATTTGGGGACTACAATTAAAATGAATCAATTTTTAAAAATGCTTAATTATACTTCCGTAAAATTATCTATTTATCTATATCAAATTGAATTTAACATGATAGGAAAAGTGTGTTTTATATCTATAGCCAGTCTCTAAGATAGCTAAGGGCACAATGAAGTTATCCAGAATCTAGTATACATTTACCTATACCACATACAGAGTCACACAGAAGAATTCCACAATCTTTGTTTTTGTAATTATAATTGACCAAAGGGGAGAAATCCTGTTTTGGGATCCCTGTTTGTCTGGGGAGTGGTGCAGACATCCCTAATGCTTAGAGATATGAAGGTTCTGGATACCCAGAGTACCCTTTATCTACCCAGAGCCTGACTGGCATCTCTGCTCACTTTTGTATCTGCTTAGCCTGAAGTGCGTGACCTCGTTCTATAAATACCAGCCTTGTTGTTCAAATAAGAGCTGCCTTGGATTCCCAGCCACCACAAAATCCCCCAGATGCACCAGGCAGGCAGTCTCATCTTGGCTGTGAGGTTTGATCTGCCTCTGTGAGAGGAGGCAGGGGTGTGGGGGGTTGGCCTAGAGCGGCCATCACTCACCCTTTCTTCCCACAAATGTGTGAAGCCCTGGATGAGGGCTTTGGGGGATACAAAGATGAATAAGACTCAGTCCCAGCTCTCAAAGAGCATATAGTGTGGTACAATAGAAGGGAGATGCACAGATAATTATAATAAGAGAAAGAATGAAAAGTCATGGGAGAGGAGGAGCAGTGAGAAATTCAGGGGAGGGTGAACTCTCTCCCAGGGGGAAGCTGTACATTTGAGCTGAGATTGAAGATTAGGCAGATAGAAAGAGCATAAGAATATTGGGGGTGGGGAGAGATTAGGCAGGATTTGTGCATAGGAAACTAGGTGAGCCATTTAGAAAATCATGGCTTTGAATCTCTAGCTTATACACCAAACTGAATTCCAAATCCCAACAGTTTAAAATATAACCCCCCAAATAGTAGAAAATAGAATTGAATGTCTATCTGATCTTGAAATGGGGAAGTTCATTTTAAGCATAAAAGAAATAAGACACAAAGAAAAGATTGCTTTGGACTACAATAAGATTAAACTATTATAAACGTGCTCCACAAAATAAAAGAGCAAGGGAGAATGGGGAAATATTTATCACTTAATAATAGATAAAGAGGCAGTATCAATATAAAGAACTCACATAAAATAAATTAGAAAAATCTTAGAAAAATGGGCTAAAGTCAATGAGCAATTCACAAAAAAATATAAATGGCTTATGAACATGAAAAAAATTTCACATGAATAATCATCAATGAAATGCTAATGAAAATGATGAGGAGATACTATTTCTTACTATTAATCCAAGCAAAGCTTATTTATTTCTTTTAAATGATTATTTCCCAGTGCCCAGCAAGAAAAATAGGGAGGAATGAATCTCTTCATTCTAGAGCTTGGTCATGGGTCAAGTCCAGCCTGCCACCAGATTTTTGTGAGGTCTGCCAACTAAGAAGGAATTTTATATTTTCCAATTATTGGGGAAAAAACCCAAAAGAATAGTGATGTGAAATTATATAACATTAAAATTTTTAGTGTCCATAAATAAAATTTTATTGAAGACAGCCATGTCTCTTTATTTATGCATAGTCTATGGCTGCTTTTGCCCAATAACAGCAGAGTTGAATCATTTTGACGGAGATGGGATGGTCCACAAAGCCTAAAACATTTATCATCTGGAAAAGTTTGCTGACCTCTGGCCTAGAATAATAGCGGATATGGCATCATCAAGGGATTTCAGTTCTACAAATACAAACTTGATTCTATGTCACATGACATTTTGATCCTCTCTTCCCTCTCCCCCTAAATTGTCATCTGTTTCAAAGAAAGAACTGAGAAATGATTTAGGCATGATTTGGACTGAAGTTTATGAAATAAGAATAGCTCATCTTTAAGGAATTTGGTGTTCATGATTTTTAAAAATTGACTTGTTAACTTCATGATTCAAAATAAGACCAGAAGCCTTTTTTAAATGGCTTTAGAATTCAGAAGTCACATCTAAAACTGAAATACCAGTAGAAAAAAAAATAAGCTTTCACATCTATTTGTTTTTTATTTTATGTTTGATTTAGAGATGTCAAGAAATATGAACATATATCCTACAGTTAGTGATTTTTTGAAATTTGAATATGCTGATGAAATGTACCATCTTTTCTGTCACTTAGCTTTTATCAAATGAAAAATTCCTTTAAACAAAAAACGTGAACAGAAGTACAATTCATTTGCTTATTATTTAGTCACATACAGTAATGCTTCTAGTATTTTTTTTTTTTTTGAGACAGAGTCTCACTCTGTTGCCCAGGCTAGAATGCCGTAGTGTCAGCCTAGTTCACAGCAACCTCAAACTCCTGGGCTCAAGCAATCCTTCTGCCTCAGTCTCCCGAGTAGCTGGGACTAACAGGCATGCGCCACCATGCCCAGCTAATTTTTTCTATATATTTTTAGTTGGCCAATTAATTTCTTTCTATTTTTAGTAGAGATGCGGTCTTGCTCTTGCTCAGCCTGGTTTTGAACTCCTGACCTTGAGCGATCCACCCACCTTGGCCTCCCAGAGTGCTAGGATTACAGGCGTGAGCCACTGCTCCCGGTCTCTAGTTGTTTTTTGATATGCTCCAGGATATACACAGGGCTGGTTCATACCAAAAGATGAGGACAGAAACTGGGTTTATTATTTCCCCCACTATGTGGCTAGTACTTGCATACCTAGCACGTCGGCACAGACTAGGTAGCAGAAATATATGTTTAATGAATGAATGTGGTCTTTGATTGTTCTAAATATATCAAAGTTTTAAATTCCATTTGGTTTTGTATATGTATAAAAATATATACTGAACTATTTTGCATTCAGTGAAGACTAGGTCTACTGTTTTTTCAATACTTCAGTTATTATATTCGTAATAACTTCTATTTTCACAGAAGCTTGCTAATATTATGCAACTCGCCTAAGAAGCTCCCTGAGAAATCTCACTAAAATTAGTATTACAACTGATAATGTATTCTTTCATTATTCTGAACAAGTTATAACAACACTGATTTTCCAAAAAATACATATTTTCTGATTGGAAAAGTAATACATATTCATAAGAAATTCAGAGACTATAGAAATGTATAGGAAAAGTCAATAATTTCACCCCTGGAGATAACCCCTATTAAAAACTTGGGCTATCTTTCTTCAGATTTTTTTCTATGCATATGCCAACATAATAATATATAATAATTATTTTACTAAAATACAGTATTACTACACATACTATTTTGTAACTTATTTTTGTTCTCTGATGTTTCTATGTCAATACTTAAAGATCCACTTTATTATTTTTAGTGACTGAATAGTTTCTATTATATGAATTTACCATCATTTATCCACAGATACTTTCCTATTGACAAACTTTTGGACTATGATTATATTTTAAAGTGCTTTAAATGCCAAGTAATCTTAATGGCAAACAGCTACTTTAACAAAATGCTGAGTGCTATCAAGAAAAAAAGAAGAGAAAAGGAAGGTTAAAACAAGTGAGTAAACTTTTGTTTAAGCAGTGATAGACCTTACTGCGTCCTGGGAATTTCTAGCTGGTGAGCTGTAGGCAACTTGCGTGGGCTGATGCAATGACAGCACAATTCCTTTTTTTTTTTTTTTATTTGATACAGAGTCTTGCTCTGTTGCCTGGACTAGAGTGCAGTGGCATCAGCCTAGCTCACAGCAACCTCAAACTCCTGGGCTCAAGCCATCCTCCTGCCTCAGCCCCCTGGGGTAGCTGGGACTACAGGTGCGCGCCACCGTGCTCAGCTACTTTTTTCTATTTTTAGTTGTTTGGCTAATTTCTTTCTGTTTTTAGTAGATATGGGGTCTTGCTCTTGCTCAGGCGGGTCTCGAACTCCTGAGCTCAAGCAGTCCTCCCGCCTCAGCCTCCCAGAGTGCTAGGATTACAAGCGTGATCCACAGCGCCCAGCCAATGATAGCACAATTCTATGTCAGTGATACAGGTATATAAATTTGCAAATAAACAAACAAATGCCTTTGTTTTCAAGAAACCATGGCATAACCACTTTAGAGACTGTTCATATTAGAGCTCTGTAGAGTTTTCAAATTTAGAAAAGAAGTAACATTGAGGCTTTGTTGGGAGGATCTAATGCACCACCGAAGTAACGGCCCACAGGGCTGCTGTTCCCCTTTCACTGTCTTTACTTGGGTTGCAACAGCCCTGAAATCTTTTAGCTCTTCCAACCTGGAGAAAGAGTTGTATGGAAAATGGCTGAATAGATCAAAATTTGATTATATGAATGGGCTTCCAGGCAGAACCAGCGTCATGATTATGTGATCCTGGTTATGTCTTGTGGCTCTACCAGTTTGATTGGAAAGGGAGCTGGAGGGCTTTGGGGAATGCCACCCCTAACTGCTCCCTGTGTTCAGCTAGGAAAAACCAGACAGATGTGGCTTGGCAAAGTCCCCAGTGCAAAGTAAGACCTAACTCCCTAGCTGGCTCTCTCCCTGCCAGGCTCCTGCCAGTGTACCCCTTTCCAGACAAGTATAAAAGCAGGAAGTGTGCTGGTGCTTGGGGACTTTACGAGTGCCATTAATTTTGTTGAACTTGGATTCCTTTACAGGAAATGTTCTAATATGGGTGAGTGTTGCATCATTTAGAGCAGCACATTAGTAGGACAAATGTTGCAGATAGAACTTAAAATAGTTTTTTAAAATAAATCGGTGTGTCACTAGATATGAATAAAATGTAAGTCTGTGTTACAGATCAGATGACCCACGGAGTGAGTAGGCAACAATGACAAGGCTGGAAAGAGACTAGTAATAAGAATAATAATAGCCAACACTTATTCAGCCCTGTGTGCCCGGCCCTATTCTAAGCACATAACATAAATTACCTCATTTAAAACTCACCAGGATCCTACAAATTTAGGTACTGTTATTATTCTCATTTTACAATTGAGGAAACTGAGGCACAGATAAGTTGATAAACTGGCCCAATGTCACAGATGTAATAAGTGGGTAGAGCAGTGATCCAGACCCAGGCAGTCTACCTCTGGAGCCTCACTGTTAGCCACTAGTATGTCTGAGAAATTCAAAAGTTCAAAGTAGCAGGAGGGGGGCATGGGAAATATACATAACCGTAATATTTGTACTCCCATAATAAGCTGAAATAAAAAAATAAAAATAAATTAAAAAAAAACCTGACTCTATCAATAAGGAAAAAAAAAAAAGTTCAAAGTACATTTCTAACCAACCCAGAAGCAGTGAGCACCCCAGATCCCCGATCAAGGCCCTGAAATACCATCTTCCATTAAAAAGTGCCAGGCTTCTTGGAGAAATGGCCAATTCAAGGTCTGGGGCAGGAAGTGAATAAGAGAAACCTGAAGCACCATGTCATATAGCGAGGAAGCTGTTAAAAACTACTGGGGTTGTTCCAAAAGGACTCGAGAGCCAATGTAAAGAAGCTCCCAATGACAATGTGACAATTTGAGCATCAACAGGGATAATAACAGCAATACATTGAAACACAACAAATATGTTTAAATCTATGAGTCCATAATGATGTTCAAAAAGTTGGTCATGTTTAGTTGATTGGGAATCAATTCATTATTGAATTGAAAATTGGCAAATACATTCTACCAATTTTTTTCTGTCTTTCTTATGTGAACTGTATACCTGAGTAACTAAATAATACATGAGGTGAAGCTCCTGTTTGTAGACTATGGCTGCTAAGTGACAATGGAATGATAGAGTGTCCCCTTTTTATAACTTCTAATGTAGTCTAGCCCCACAGCTAATGGGTCTAGGCCCGGAGAAGTGATTGCTAACATAACAAAAAGATAGATGACCAAACAATATGTACCTTTTGATGGATGAAGGAAGAAGATATCCCACTCATGAAGAAGTCTTGCCAAAAAAACGAACTTGAATCTCATCAAGCTTCTCATTCTAACTGCCAATTTCAGCAAATATAGAGAACAGAGGAACATGTTATGCTATACTGGGGGGAATGCAAGCAGCAAAAAACGAGACTGTGAGAAATTCTATGGAACAAATGACCTGATTTCTTTTTTTTTTTTTTTAATTTGGCTTAAACTCAGTGGTAAGAAGACTTGATTTCTTCGATAAGTAATGTGCAAAAAAAAATAAGGGAGGGGGGAACTTATAGATTAGGAGAGATTTAAAAGGCATATCAACCAATTGCAACATGGGGACCTTATTTGGATCTTAACTTTTGGACCTTATTTGGATCTTAATTTCTTAAAACTGTAAAAGAAAATGCATTTAGGAGAAAATTGGCCATTTGAACAAGACTTGAAATTTGATGATGTTAAGGAATTATTGTTCATTTTTTTAGGTGTGAGTCATATAAGTTTTTTTTTTAAAGTCTTCTCTTTTACTGATGAAATGATATATACTGGGATTTGTTTCAAAATAATATGCATTCAGGTTAGGAGTAGAGATGAAACAGAATTGGCCTTGAGTTGATAATTATTGGAGTTGAGTGATGGGTACATGGAAATTTATTACTATTCTTTCTATTGTATATGGTTAAAATTGCCATAATTAAAATATTTTTTAAAATTAAATGCCTAATTTTGGGGTTATACAAAGTACACACTGTTTCTGATCAAAGAATACATGGTTAATTTGGTCCAAAAATACTTTGAATATTAAGATGTAATGAACCTTATTATACCACCCATGCCTTTAATGTTTATCCTTTCTGTGCTATGCAATGATATGAAAAAGATAAATTTGAGTAGCTATCATTAAAATAAAACGTGAGAACCTTGAGCTAGAAATAGGAAGGTAAAGACCAGATGGTACTATGTCAAAAAATATCATCAGCAGTAATTCATAACAGCTTGGGAGCCATTGTTTGAGTAGATTCATTTACATTTTAAACATTAGAATTATGAGTCCAAATTAATGAATTATCCTTAAAATTTCAGCACTATATCATTTATTGAGCACCTACTCTGTGCTAGGCTCTGGGAACCCAGGTACATTTCAGCCTCTAATAGGGGAAAAAGGAAGAATGGGACAATAACACCAGCTTGTCTGTAATCCAAAGTGACTAGAGGGGAATACAAAGAGATACACAGTGCCGTGCCAAGGTTAATTCTATCTGAGTAATGAGAGTTGGGAGATGACCTTTGATAAGATTGTGTTAGGCAGAAAAAGAAGGTTTGGGAAGGGCCATCTGGCAGAGGAGAAGGATGGGGCTGAAGGTTGAGGAGGAGGAGCAGGGAGTACGCCCTTTCACCCTCACCTTGTCGTCCTCAGCCCTTCAGACTCCGCCCACTTTCCCAGGGAATGCCAGTGATCCAGAAATCCTATCTCCAGCCACCACCTCTACCCTGAGTTCTGGAACCACATGTCGAAATGCCCAGTCTTCATTATGGATTTCACCTCTAATTCAGTGTGTCCCAAAACTGAGTTCATTATCTTTCCTTGAAACCTACTCTGTCTCTGAAATTCCCAGTGTCCATGAAGATGTCTGACATACAAACCTTCGAACGCTGGGTGCCCCTGCCTCCTGCCCCTCCTCATCTAACAGTCTGCCTCTTAAAGGCCTCCCAAAGCTACCCCCTCCTCCTTTCCCCAACACTGTTGCCTTGGTCCAAGTCTTGCCATCTCTCAGGCAATAGCAATTGTCTTCCAGCTGCTCTGACTGCCTCCAGTTTCTTCTTCTTCCAGTCTATTTTCTATTCTACTAGAGTATCAGTGTTCTAAAGCTTCCCTCCTAAGAAGTACCTGAGGTGTGGTTACAAATGCAGATTACCAGGCTTCCCCTTAGAAATTCTGATTCTGTGAGTCTGGATTGGGGCCAAGGAATCTGCTTTTTAAACAGGGGCCCTAAATGATTATCATCATCTGGTAAGTTTGAGAAATACTTTTTGAAAACACATCCCTGCTCTACATCCTTGCAAAACCTCCATATAACAATATTTTAAAAAACATATGTAAAGGTGATTTCCAGTAAGTATAGTTTACATTGCAAATCAAGACATTTAGCCATATATGTGTGCAGTAACAGAAACAAAATTTTCCCAAAACTAATTTTTCTTTTCTATTTCATTTTAAAATAATCATAGGGATTCACTAATAGAGTTCAAGACCCACAGCTCAAAATCACTGTCCTGTGGGTTAAAATCCAAGTTCCTTAGCTTGTTTTGTCACATGTGGCTTACTCATCTTCTGCAAATACTTCCTTGTCAGACTGCTCAGTGGCCATGCTTTATTCCGTATGTTCTGTGCCCTCTGCCTAGACCTTCTCCTGGCCTCTTGTGTGCTTGGTGAGTTTTTTTCTTTTTTCAAGTCTTTGCTCAGATGTCATTTTGTTTGTATAATATCTGTAAATACTGGGGTCACAGTGAGGGGCTTCAGCCTAGATGTTCCCTTTGCAATTTGTACATACCCAAGGAAACGCCTCGCATCGACCTCACAGCCTCACAATTATCTGTTTACAAGTCTTATCACTCCAACTGCAGCTCACTCCTCGAGTGTAGGGAACCCTTTCTTAGTAGCTTTTGTATTTCTGGGCCCAGAAAGACGACTGGCACAGAGCAGAATCTTGTTCAACAGTAACCACTGCAGGGTGATGGAATGAGCAAAGGATGTGATCCAGGAGTGCTAGTATAGTACCCAGAGCTCAGGGCAGGAGATGAAACTGGACAGCAATTGGCATTCAGATTGAGAAAAAGGCCCAAAGCAGTGCTGAAAAGCTTGGATCTTACCTTCCAAGTAAAACAAGGGTTTTGTTTCTAAGTGGAATCATTTGGCCAGAGAAAGAGTACGATTAGAGCTTTGTTTTAGAAAGACAGCTTTGATAGTGTGGTGGAGGAACCTGAGAAGGCGCTGGGAGCTTAGAGTTGAGGCTGTGGGGATGATGCTAATGAGGAGTGGGTTCTGCAGAGACCCTGGAGAGATATATTAGGTGAGATCTGATGATGAGTAGCATGCCAGGGATGAGAGAGAATGAAGAAGCAAAAATCACTTGGAAACTCAGCCAGGGGTCAAGGTCAACATCAACAGTGATGAGTCATGCTGATAGTATGTGCTTTTGTATGATGGGATGAGAAAGGCACTTCACCTCTGTGGTCCTTCTCTCAATAACTCATAACCACTCTCTAATTATGAGAAAAACATCAGATAAATCCCAACTGGGGGACATTCTACAAAATGCCTGATCAGTACCCCTCAAAGTTGTCAAGGTCAGCAAAAACAGGGAAAATCTAAGAAACTATTATAGTCAAGAAGAGCCTTAAGGAAACATGAGTAAATGCAGTGTAGTATCCTGGGTAGGATCCTAACAGGGAGAGGGTGTTAGAAATCTGAATAAAATGTGGACTTAAGTTAATAATAATGTATCAACATTGTTTCATCAGTTATAACAACTGTACCTCCTTAACATAAGATTCTAATTTTAAAAATTAATAAAAACTACTTGGAGATGGACAATGATATGATTAGCCTCATGGTGTCGTATGGACGTCACATGTATGGATGGTGGATGACGATAATGCAGGGAATACAAGGGGAGGACTTGTGTGGCGTAGGAGGTCATTCTGAGACCATTGTTACTTCATTGGTATTCAAAATCTGAATCTTATGTAAATTTACTCACTGTGCGTCTCTTGCTTTCACTTTTGGATATTAATATTCAAGTCTGTCTCAAATCTACTTCGTCCTTTGCCTGACTTAGCTCAAAGGTGACTGTCCAGGTCTTACACAGGCACAGTGCTAACACCTTGCTTCCCTGTGCCTGGAACGTTTTTCCACTAGATTGTCTCCTAGTCAGCTCTTCCTGCATTCAGCTCAAATGTCCCATCTCCAGAAAGCCCCCTTTGACTACCTGCTCTTAAAGTGGCCCCTCCCCAGTCACTCTGCATAACATGGCCTTGTGTTTTGTTCATGGCTCTTACCACCATCTAAAATTTAAGTGCTAGAGATGCTCAGGAAATATCTGTTAAGTTAATTCCTGTAAACCACTCTCAGTTTGTTATAGCTCAGTTGCTACAACAAAATATAGCATAGATAAGGTGAATTCAACAAGCAAGTATTTCCCATAGTTCTGGAGTCTGAAAAGTCCAAATCAAGGTGCTGGCAGATTCCTGCTGAGCCTCTTCCTGGCTTGCAGACAGCCGTCTTCCTTGTTGCGTCCTCACATGGTAAAGAGAGAAAGAGAACTATCTCCTGTATCTCTTCTTATAAGGCACTAATCCCATTATGGCCCCATCACCTCTGCTAGCCAGGTACATTAGTGTAAAATATTAGTGATTGCAAGGAAACTGTAAGACTCTTTTATGGTATTTCCATGTCCTTCTCATATTCCCTTTATAAAAAGAATAAAAGCAAGACATTTTTTTCTTTATAATTCCTTCCCCAAATTGTTTTCCCCTTAGAAAAAGCAAACCATTCAAGCAACAGAAGCATATGTAAATGAAATGTATTTTATCCTTGCCAGGCCTTAAAAGGGAGGAAATTAAAGGGCCCTCTGACTGCCTTCCTTGGGCTATAATCAGGGGACAGAAGAATTGGCCACATTTACCCCTTTCTTCTTACCAATTTCTCTTTCCCTCCTCTTGTCCTTCATCTCTCACTCTCTCCTAATGGTCCTTGCCTGGTGAGGGGAGAGTTGTGGGTGATTTGCACACTCCAGATTCCTGGAGAGATGTAGGCAATGACTCAGGCCTTGCTCTGGAAGAAAGATCACCTCTAAGCTGTGCTGGGGAATCACTTAGGGGTTATGGGTGCGAGATCTCCCTCAGCATAATAAACACCTTCTTGCCTAGTAGGAGAATGAAGAACACTTTCTTGGGACATTGTTGCTTAATTTATTCAAGATATATATGGATGTGTGTGTGTGTGTGTGTGTGTAAATAAAGCAATATATATGTACATATGCTTTTATCCATTAAGAATTCAATAGCATTTTAATTGTAATTTTAAGCATTTCACACACAGAATCTGTTGAACTAGGCACTTACGTTTTTTTACTAAGAGCAAATACAAATTCTATATTATATAAAAAACATGTATGACATTCTTTCACTACAAGAGCTGTTACCACAACTCGCAGGCCCATGAATGTGCAGCATAGGCTATCAGAACACAAGCATTTTCAAGCAACTAGAACAAGGCAACACCCTCATCATCTGCTATTTTCTCTCTCTCCATCTCTCTCCCTCTCTCTCTCTCTCACACACACACACACATACACACATATTATGGTTGTCTATGACAATTATTAGAACTCAGTAAGCAACATTGAATAGATAAGTGAAAAAGTGAAATTTTCAGTCATTAACTGAGGTGAGAGACTAAAAGTCAAACATTTTCCATTGGGAAAATGTCTATGAAGAAAAAGGAAAATGGCAAGAGGAAAACTGGCTACTTTGAGAGAATAAAACTCCCCCCTTGGGTGAATTTTCCTAGGGCCTCTGGCAGCTCTCATGTGAAGCCTCTGCTTTTTCCAGGGAGCCCCAAGCAGAAATCGGAAAAGGGTGTCTACATGTCTGTGGTCCATTTTACCTGAGTTATGGGAGAGGGTTAAATGACAAAACTCTAGGGAGTGAGGCCTTTACCAGATGCCACCATTTGGGGCGGGCTTTGTCAGAGGGAAAGCAGGAAAAAGTGAAACTCAGGTGCATTAGTTCCACACCGTTTTCCTGAGCACTGTTCTGTGCCAGGCACTGTTCTAGAAGCTGGAGATAAAAAGATCTCTCCCTTCACTGAGCTTACATTCTAGTGAGGAGAAAAAGATGAAAAATATGTAATCAAGCAACAAATAAGTGTTACAAGGAAATAAAACAAGGCAAAGAGTAGAGGGTGATTAGGGGCTAGAAGTTTGGGGATTGGGGCAACTCTGCAAAAATTTAGGAGAAAAGCATTCTAGGCAGAAAAATAGCAAGTACGAAGGCTCCGAGGCAAGAAGGAGCTTTGTGTGTGTGTAGGAAGAAAGGGGCCAGTGTGGATGACACCACAGGGATGGAGGATCAGGACACGTGAGGCCCCACAGGCCACGGAGAGGAGTATGGATGCAGTGGGAAGCCATGGATGTTGGAAACGGTGGAGTGATATGATCAGATTTGCACACACAGACACACCCCTTTCTGGCTGCCACCACCATGTAGAAAAAGAGCAGCGGGGGCCAGAGTAGAGGCAGGGAGGCTGGTTAGGGAGGCTCTTGCGCTGGTTCAGTTGAGGAGCAGCGGCTGAGACTTCTTGGGAGGAATCAGTGGAGATGTGCAGAGAAGGTGAGATGTGTCCCTACTTGGGATGTGTTTTGGAGGAGGGACAAACAAGGCCTGCCGATGGCTTGATATAGAGGATGAGAGAAAGAGAGGAAGCAAGGGTGACTCATAGGGTAGGGGCTTGAGCACCTGAGTGGATGTGTGGCTGTTAACTGAGAGAGGGAAGATTTGGGGAGGAGCATGTTTAGAGGGTGGAGTTTGGGTTTGGCCATTTTAAATTGGAGTTACTTATTAGACATCTAAGAGGAGAAATTGTGTAGGCAATTGAATCCTAGGTCAGGACTAGAGACAGGTCTTTGGGAATCACCAGCTGTGGTCTCCTCGCCCTCTAGAATGGGCCCAAACCCCCATTCCACATTTCATGGAACTCCAGAGCCCTTGAGATGATTTGGGAGAATTTCCAGGTAGACAGAGGGGAGGTGGTGGCTTCATTCCTATTATTGCCTCCAGCTCTAGCTTCTGCTTCTGTTGAATTAGTGCGGTTTACAGACTATCTCTTCCTCTGCAACATCCTTCCCTCTGAAAAGGAATTCAGCCACTTCCTTGATTTCCGTACTCAGGGTATTGAATGTGCAGAAACTGCATTGAAGGTTTGCTGGAGGCGGAGGCGAGTGTGCGTGTTTGCAGATAGCAGGAGGGTCATACTAGAAAACACAATATTAAATGGAATATTGGACCTCTCTGTTTTAAAATGTTTTGGGCCACTCTACCTGAGGGATATTTCGGGATATTTCCATGGCCTTATCACACCTTCTATTCCCAGCTACTGAGTTTCTCCAGGTAGAGGAATTCAGCTCTTTCCACGCCTACCCTTCCCTTCCCTCCAAAACAGCTTCAGACCTATTTGAGACAGTCAAATCTACCAAGGACTCAAGAAAAAAAAAGGACTTTCATTAAACAAATCTCTCCTTAGAAACCATTTGCTGTTTATAAAAAGTAAGCCTTTATCAACTTTAACAATCCCTCCTGCCTATTCTGACATTCAGACAGCTTCTTAAGGTAGGGAGCAGGGGAGAGGGCTCTGTCTAGTTGCCCCTCCCCAGTCACTGATCTCAGCAATGGGGATAATATTCCTGCCCAGGTATTCCAGGAGACATCTTTTTACCATGTACCTGGAGAGGCTGATGGCAAGGAAAGAAATAAGACTCCCTCTCTGGGCACCAGGACCACAGTGCTTTGCTGAAGAGCAGTCGCTGGCAGAAGGCAGCTTGCAGAATGGTTTTGCTTTGGAGAAGAGCTTGTACCTCAAGCGTTTCTGCCTTTCATAGGTTTAGGAAATGATATGACTATAAACAGAAATAGCTAAAGCACTAGACACATAGTTGACAATGTTCACTTAGTTGGAGCAGAATGTCTCTGTTCTTTAAACGCTGAATTTTAAGCACATCGAGACAGGGAGACAGATTTTTCTGCAACTGATATATCAATGCAATGCAAATAATGCCTGCAAGTGGCTGGGCTGACCAAAATGGGACATGACCAGAAAGAGCTGCAGAAGTAGACAAGGCACATTGAGGGGTGTGGCCTCAGAACTGGAGCAGAGACCTTCCTCTAGCCCCGGAGTGAAGGGTTTAACAGTGTGGTCCTGGGAGGGGTGGTTATCTTGCCACTGTGCTGGGTACATCAGTGCTGATTTTCAGCATTCATACTGATGCTTAAGTTAGTGATAGATTACACGCTATGGGTTCAGTTCTCAATCCTTTTGTTTTGTGATAACCCGAGTTAAAAGAACCCTAACGATAGTCTTATTCTTGTGCCATCAGTCTGGCCAGAGGATGGGAGATGAATAAACTGTCCCACAAAAAGTGTTACCTAATGAGGATACATTCCTGGCTGGTGGACCCACCATTGTATAAATTCCACCTTTTGCCCTGTCTCTCCTTTCTGTGTTCTTCCCTCTGCCTCCATCCACCTCTACTTTTCTGCTTTCAGAAGATTCTTTTCTTTTGAGGGTTGGGGTTAAGACATGAGAACCCCAGGAGTGGGATAGGACTTTGCCAAAGAGCAACCTGTGGACATGTCAGTTCACTGAGCAAAAGCTGCTTGGGGATGTCTAAAAAAGGACCCCGCCTTTAAGCCTGAGGGCGACAGCCTGGATTTCTGCAAACTGGCTCAGGTTTGTAATCTGAAGGTGAAGAGAATGATCAAAGGATGTCAGGCCAGCAGATGAGAGCAGTTTGCTATTCTAAGCCTGAGGCAATGTTCCTATCTATCTCCTGAGTTCAAGTCTCAGTAAATGAGGAACTAGATAAAGTAGAAAGAAGTACATGGTCTCTTTTGTTCCCATTTATATTATAGGCTTTACTGCTAACCCAACGAGCTTTTCACGTGAAATCATTGTAATCTATAACATGAAAAAGAGAATAAAAACGGATGCTAGACTTCAGTCAGTACCACCTGGCTCATGGAAGTGCTGGTGGTCCCCTGACCTCCCCACATCCTTTCACCTTACTTTTTGTGTCCGTATCTTTGTCTCTCCCATCTCTTGCCACGCACACTGCCGGGGGACCCAGTTATATTGTGGGCGTCGCAAACCCCCGATATCTTTCTTTCTGCTTTTCACCACATCCAAATAGTCATTTTAAACCTATTTTATTTCCCAGGCTCTTTTGAGAAAAGCTATGGACCCTCATTCAAGAAAAATGTACATATAGGCACATGAGTTGTTGGGACTGCTAATGACTGTCTACAGACCCCAGGTTAAGGATCTGCCCTGAAGGGGCTACACAGTGGTGGGGGGAGCAGGGCGGCAGTTATGAACTCTGGATTATAGTATGAACTATTGCTCCTTTGGCAGAACAGTGACCCCAGCGCCCCTGTGGGGACCTGGCCAGCTCTGCTTTCTGCTTCATCACCCTTAAACATGGCAAATCTTCCTGTTTCCTTTTTTGTTAAATGAGGTATTTGGATTAGATGATTTCTAATATACCTTCTAACTATGGTTCCTTTTTTGTCCTTCCCTGCCAGCCTCCTATCATGTGCTATTAGTTATTAGGTCCAGGGAGCACCCTGCTCTGAATATATTCAATATATATTTCTCCTATGAGAAAATACAAAGAAATACTACAAAACGGAAGATTTTAATATGCTATTAGTTAGTCCAAGTCAAAAATTATTTATATTAAAGAATATTATCAAATCACTTAACAGTTAATACAAAAGCATACATGTGGTGTTTGCATTTTTCAATAAACTTTATGTGTCCCCAGACACTGTAACCTCTGATGCAGACCAAACAGAAAAAAAGTTGTCATTCCCGTTTTCCCTTCCTTCCTTGCATCTGTGAATACTCACTGAGTTCCCTTCGTGGGCTGGGCCCTTGGGATACAAAACTGTGCATAGAATTTGTCTCTGCTGCCCAGCAGCCCTTGTCCTAGCTGAGCAGAAGATAACATAACCACTGAGTCCACTTGAGATAACTTCCCTAGCTGTACATACAACGCACTGAGGCAACATTGCTCATGGTCTTCAGACATCTGCATGCACGGGCAGGCAGATTCCTCGGCATACTTAGATGAAAAACACTAAAGTTCCAGCCCCACAGCTCTGTGAGAGCAGAAAAGGGGAATGAACATGTCTTCCTCTTTGCAAATGTAAGTATATGTATTTATAAAGTATTTGGAAAACATTTTAACAGTGTTATTAAGACTATCACACACCCATCCAATGAACAAACACTAAAGAAAAGTCTATGCAAATTATTGGCGAGAATCTGAAACCATGAAATCCTCCAAAGCTCCTTGTAGCAGTGTAAGTTGGTACAACCATTTGGAAAGCAATTCTGATGATAACTAGTATAACTGAACCTATACATATGCTGTGACTCAACAGTTGCACTCACACATGGGTACAAGGATACTGAATAAGAGCACTCTTTGCATTATTGTTTATAATCATGAAAAAATGTAAATGGCCATCAACAGGATTCAGATTTTAAAAATTGGAATGTTGGATAGCAGTGAAAGAGAATAAATTGGAACTATATGTATGAACATGGATAAATGTCAAAAACAAGTTGTAGAATATTTTCAGCATGATAGAATTTCTGTGAAGTTTTAAAAACCTGCCAACCAATGTTATATGTTGTTTTGGATACGTCCATATGTTGTAAAAGTATAACACTGAAAAGAGAACAATAACAAGAGTTAATAAGTAGAACAACTGGAAATCTCATCAACTGCTAGCAGTTGTGCAAATTAGTACAACCACTTTGGAAATTGTTTGTCAGTTTATAGTAATATTGAATGTGTGCCAATGTATGAGCCAGCAATTCCACTTCTAGGTATATACCAAACAGAAATACAGGCTGGGCGCGGTGGCTCACGCCTGTAATCCTAGCACTCTGGGAGGCTGAGGCGGGTGGATCGCTCAAGGTCAGGAGTTCGAAACCAGCCTGAGCAAGAGCAAGACCCCGTCTCTACTAAAAAATAGAAAGAAATTAATTGGCCAGCTAAAAATATATAGAAAAAATTAGCCGGGCATGGTGGCGCATGCCTGTAGTCCCAGTTACTCGGGAGGCTGAGACAGAAGGATTGCTTGAGCACAGGAGTTTGAGGTTGCTGTGAGCTACGCTGATGCCATGGCACTCTAGCCCAGGCAACAGAGTGAGACTCTGTCTCAAAAACAAACAAACAAACAAAAAACAAAAAAAGAAATACATGCATAGATGGACCATAACTTGTGTACAGACTATTTATAGTACTCCTAAACCGGAAATCACCCGGATTGTTGGTTGGATGACCAGCTGAACAAATTGTCGTACATTTGTGCAACAGAATGCTACATAACAGTAACACAACTGAACAAACAAGTAGGTTAATCTCACAGATATAATGTAGAACAAAGGAGGCCAGAGACCGAAAAGCACATACAGTAGGATTCCATTTTTATAAGGTTGAAAACCAGGGAACATTTGTTGACAGTGATAGACATCTGGATGGCGGTAACTTTGAGGGAAAGGTGGTGGCTGGGAGGGGGCCCCAAAGGGGTTTCTTTTTTTTTTTT
>VBSM01002608.1:132050599-132085592 GCA_008086735.1 Cheirogaleus medius
CCCCAAAGGGGTTTCTGAGATGCTGGTCATGTTCCATTTCTTGATCTCAAAAGCAGTTACATGAGTATTCATTTTGTAAAAATTTATTGAGTTGAGTTCTCAATAAAACTTACGATCTGAGTAGCATGCTATACTTTAATAACAGTTAAAACAACAACAACAACAAAACCAAACACTATTTGTGGACAGTGATCAGTTGCTGAACTTGTTATACAACTTTCTGTTCCCATGCTGGGGAATAACCTAGGCACCTTGATCTTTATGTCTTTTCAATGTAGATTTATTGGGAAATAATAAACTAGCTGTTACCCTTGAGGATCTGGGTTACTTCAGTTCCTGGTGTATATTTGATGAGCAAGGAAGGGACTTGAAGTCAGCAGACCTGACTTTCTTGGCTCTAACACCTATTATCGCTATAATCTTGGAAATGTCATAATATCCTCTCTGGCCTTAATGTTGGTCAAATGTGGACTACAATAATGGCTTGTTGTGAAGATTACACAAAATATATTTATGAACACATTTTGTAAACCTTAAGGGGCTACAAATTTGATTTGTTAGGATCCAACAAATGTGCAGCAAGATGATATTCACATCTCATAATGCCTAATGTTAGAAGGGGGCAAGGCCTTTAATGATGTGTATCAAAGGATGGAATGAGCCTGGACAGGATATGAAATACAATTTTATTTTTTTCTGTGTAGATTGGGGAAGAATTATATGATGGTCAATTTTGTGTTTTAATTTATTCGGCTATGGTGCCCAGTTGTTTGGGCAGACATGTCTAGATATTGCAGTGAGGTACTTTTAAGATGTGATTAACATTTAAATCAGCAGATTTTGAATAAAGCAGATCACCCTTTATAATGTGGGTGGGCATCACCCAGTCAGTTGAAGGTTTTAAGAACCTGAGATTCCCTGAGGAAGAAGAAATTCTACCCCTAGATTGCCTTTGGTTTTTTTTTTGTTTTTTATTTTATAGATGAGAACTCTTTATTTCAGCATATTATGGGGGTACAAATATTATGGTTACGTATATTGCCCGTGTCCCCCCTTCTAGACTGCCTTTGAACTTGACCACAACATCAACGCTTCCCCACATCCCCAGGCTGGCCGCCTGTCCGGCAGATTTTGGACTTGCTGGTTCCCACAACTGCGTGAGCCAGTTCCTTGAAATCAGTCAATTTCTCTATCTTTCTCTCCACATACACACATGCACTCATTTACACACTGTATTAGTCAAGATTCTCCAGAGAAACAAAACCAGTAGGATGTGTATATATCCTGTTGTGTGCACACACACACATATATCTGTGTGTGTATGTGTATATGTTTGTGTGTGTACATTCTGTTGGTTCTGTTTCTCTGGAGAGCCCTGACTGATACAGTGTGTATAGGAGAAAACATTTTCTTTTTACTCTCTATACTCTCAAAATGTGTGGGGTTTTTTCCACACCAAGCAATTCTTCCCTTCTTGGCAGACACTGACTACATGTCCTACAATTCAGTTCAATTCTGACACTGACTGAAGTTAGCACAGACCCCACAGGTTAGAGGCTCAGTCCCACAAGACTGCTCCCCCTGCTCATCAGATGCCAATTGCAAGTGGCAGATTCCCACATTACCTACAACTTCTGTCCAGCCTGGTTATAAACCAGAGGTTCCCGTGGTTCCCCTGGGTTCCACCATTTGCTACAATGGCTCACAGAACTCAAGGAAACACTTTACATTTGTTTACATGTTTATTATTAAAGGATACACCTCAGGAACAGCCAGATGAAAAGATACATAATGCAAGGTACGGGGAAAGGGTGTGGAACTTCCATGGCCTCTTCGGGCAAGCCAACCTCCACGTGCTCAGCAGCCCAGAAGCTCTCTGAACCCTGTGGTTCAGGGAATTTTATGGCGGCTTCATCATGTAGGCATGATCGATTATTAACTCAAGTCTCCAGCACCTCTCCCCTTCCTGGAGATTAGGGAGTGGGGCTGAACGTTCCAACCTTTTAATCATGGCTTGGTCTTTCTGGTGACCAGCCCCCATTCAGAAACTCACCAAGAGTCGCCTCGTTAGAACAAAAGGAGTTCCTATAGCCCAGGACATTTTAAGGAATTAGCTCTGTGTCAGGAACCAGGGTCAAAGACCAAATATTAGAACCAAATATACACCTAGCAATCTCATCACTCAGGAAATTACAAGGGTTTTAGGAGCTCTACGCCAGGAACTGGGGTCAGAGAGCAAATACATACTTATTGTTATTTCACATACATTTTGGGTGAGGAAAAGATAGGAGGGTAAGAAAAGATTTTTTTATGGCTATTAGGGAAAAGAGGATCTAGTTCCCATTCAAATAAGTGAATTCTACAGGCTTTGGTCAACTGTTTTGTCTGGATTATTTGTAAAAGCACAATTTTTCCTCTTATAATTTCCCTAATGTGTTATTTAAGTGAAAATGTAGGTGGTTTGCTTATTTAATGAAAACATTGGGCACAATGGCTACGGCCTGCAGTCCCACCTATTTGGGAAGTTGAGGCTGGAGGATTTCTTGAGCTCAGGAGTTTGAGACCAGCCTGGCCAACATAGTGAGATGCTATCTCTAAAAAAATTTTTTTTAAAATTTTTAAATGTGATTTTCATTCTAGTGTATATAAATGTGTGTGTGTGCACATACAAATTTATATCTTATTTTTATTGTTATATTTATATAGCAATTTTCTGCATGTGACAAACTCATAGATATCACTTTTAATTGTTGTATATCCAACTTATTGATACTAATTTATTCAATGCTCTATTATTTACATTTGACGGTTGTTGATATTGTCATTACTGTTATTTTAAATATATAATATAATTTAGTGGGTAGAACACAAAATTTGGAGAGCTTTAGACCTGGATTTGAATCTCAGAAATGCTACTTTTAGCTGTATGTCATAGGGCAAATTACTCAACTGTTTTAGAGTGAGTTGTGGGTAATATTACTTATACTTTATAGGCTATAATGATTAAGTGATTTAACACATATAAAATGCCTAGTAGAGTGCCTGACACATCGTAGACATTCAGTAAATGATAAGTATAAAAGTTCCTTCAACTTTAAAGTTCCTAAGAGCAAGCAATAATTTTATTATTTCTAATATCTAACATGGTTTATGATACATAGAATACAGTACAGTACGTATATGCTTTAATGAGCTTTGCAGAAATTTAGGATTATTTTCTTAAGTGGAATTACTGGGTCAAAGGGTATAGAGAGGTAAAGCTCTTGAAACATAGATTGGTCTATACCTGGCCAGTGGTGGGTGAAATTGGGCCGGTCACCAAGCCTGGGCTTGCTAGGGATTGCCTATTTTCGAAGCATATTTGGGAGTGTAGTAGTTTGGTTTTTGGTGGCTGCTCCTTATTTGGCTGTTCTTAAGTCCCTCACTTTTGGGGGATAAATGCATCTAACAGTAACATTTTAGTTGTGATGTAATTTCAGAGTGTGTACAAAACAATTACAGAGGCGATTATTTGCTATTGTCTTAATGGAAAACCAGGGAGACCAAAGTATCAGGTGAATACACCTTGCTTGCTGTTTTAACAAGCTCTTTGGGTATAGCTCTATCAGCCTGTGCTCCACATCTGGCAATGGTACAGCCCGTGAAAAATAATCTTTGTAGTTTAAGAGATTAAAGATACAATCTTAATATGTACAGATTATTGCACATTTATGCTTAGTAATTATATCAAAGATTGAAATTCAGGTTAGGCTTTCTACCAAGTAAAGTACCCATATACTGGGAAGAATAAAATGGCTGTAGTATTTAAAGGCAGCATGAGGAGGAAATCAGAAATTAAATGTGTAGAGGCTTTGTTTTCATCCTACTTGATAAAAATGAATTAGCGTTCTGGATTAGCAGAAAGGCAGGGGGTATCCCATTTTTTTCTGTCACTGAGATGAAATAAACTCTCTGGGGTTACAGTTAGTACAATAATCATAAATGCTTAATATTCAAAATTTTATTTGTACATTTATATCTATATAATTTACTGCTGCATATATGCCATTTAAATTAAACAATGAATGAGTTTTGAATTCATTTTATGGTATGAAGTAGCTTAAAAAGAGTGAAGACAGTGTACCCTTTTGAGAAATCTGAAATATATCTGAATATAATGTCACTTCCTTCCAAAAGAAATTTTTTTCCTTTTTAGGACCAAAAGATTTTGAAGGATAAAGGTTGCATATTCTCTACATAGTGTAAATTTAGTTCTTTAAAATAAATTTAATTAAGCCTGACTAAAGAGATTCTGTCAATAACAGTTTGTATATATGCACCATATGTATAAATGTACAAAATCATTTTAATCTGTTGGATATTTTAAAAAGACAGAAAAAGGGTCATATACCCAATCAGTTAGGAAGGAGAGATATTTAAAAAGAAGATTAAAAACTTTTCTCAGTAGAGAGATCCTCTATCAGACTGCTCAGTCTACTCAATTTTTCCTACCCTTTGCTTTCAATAGAGAGCTGTCATTGAAAATGACAAGGCCTATTCTTGATCTGAGTAACATTGAGGAATCTGATATGAAGGCAATAAAGAAGGGTATGAAAATTATAAGTCTGATACAGGATGCGAAGAGAAATATTGTGATTGAGACGATCACGACAATAGAACCATGGCAACTGGTATGAATTTGCTCTTTGACACTCTGATACAAGGAATGTCATATTTCTTTATTTTTATATTAAATTCAATTTGGCTCAGGACTTCTGCCAACTCAGGATGATTGGAAATCCAGTTTCAGTCATTTTGCAGGGCCCCTTCCTTTTTCCTTGAGATTCATCAAAAATAATGCTAGCAAAAGGGACTCACTGTGCCAGACAGTGTTCTAACATATTAATTTATCTTACCATCACAATCACTCTCCAAGGTAGGTCATAGTATTATTATACTCACTTTTATTTATATTTATTTAAAATTTTTATTATGTTTTTATTTGTACAAATTTATGCGGTACATGTGCAATTTTGTTATATGAATAGATTGTATAGTGGCCAAGTCAGGGCTTTGGGGATATCCATCACCTGAATAATGTACATTGTACCCATTAAGTAATTTCTCATCTTCCACCCCCCTCCTACCTTGTCACCCTTCTGAGTCTCTGTTGTCTATCATTCCACTCTGTATGTCCATGTGTACACATTTTTTAGCATCCATTTATGAATGAGAATATGTGGTATTTGACTTTCTGTGCCTGGATTGCTTCATTTAAGATAATGACCTCTAGTTCCATCTATGTTGCTGCAAAAGACATGATTTCATTTTTTATGGATGAATAGTATTCCATCGTGTATATATACTATATTTTCTTTATCCATTCAACTGTTACACTCATTTTTAAACTGAGGAAACTACGGTACAGAGAGTAGCTTGTACTAGATTGCCTGGCTAGTAAGGGGCCAGGATTTGGACCCAGGCAGTCTGGTTTGGGAGTCTGCGCTCTTAACCACCACAGTATACTACACTAATCCCAGAGCTTATGCATTTCAGGAATATTAGGGCAGGGTCATTGATCCCTTCAACCCTAGACACCAACCCTCTATAGAATCCAGAACTGTGGCGCCATGATCTGATACCTGAAGTCAGAATATTGGTAGTCTCTGATCACATCTGATAGCATACACATTTTGTTCCATGAGTATAGTATTTTTCAACACTCTGAATTGACAACATTAAGATCTAGAGATTTCATTAAAAAGTCAACGTTTCCAGTTTTTATGGACAGATCAGAAGGTCAGGCAACAGTGTCGATGTTCCTGCTGGACCATATGCTGAAGATTGTCACATTCTGCCCCTTCACCCAAACGTCTGTGCTCCAGCGGCTCTCCCTGCTTCTGGCCTCAGGCCCTTCTCTCTTCTAGGTTACCTGACAGACTCAGTAGGTCAGACCCGAAACAACAAAGCTCTCTTTCCTCTCCTAATGAAGCCCTGTCTGCCCTCCCAAGAAGTGGAAGAAATAACACTGTTCCTTCGTGATGACTCAGCCACCCAGGCACAATTAATTTTCACTAGCACTTGTATAAATTTTTGCTTCCAGAAAGACTGAGACTGAGTGTCTGATAGAGAACACCTGAAATTTATGCCAACAGTGGATTATGCTTACCTACTTGCCACCTGATTTCATTGACTCGGCTGGGCAAGTGAGCTGCTTGTGGGATATGCCGGGGCTTTGGCTTAACCTCACAATGAATATAACCCTGTGATGCAACTGAGGCAGGTGGCGGTGAGGGAGGGTGGTGATGTGGTTGGTGCATCGGAGCTCATGTCAGAGGCTGAGCTCAGGTCTTGGCACTGCCCCTTACCAGGGAGCGGTCTGGACAAATATATCAGTGTCTTTGCCTTTAAATGAAGAAAATTGTGTTCGATCTCTAAAGTTCTTTTTCATTCTCAACATCTGTGAATCAAGCTGTTAGACTGTAATTTTCAGTGCATAGAATCATCAAATGGCCCCAGAAAGCCATTGATGTGAGCAATCTAAAGACAAATGGGAATTCTGAAAATTGTATTTTAAAGTGGTACCTAATGGATTCCTGGAATTTTGCACATTGACATTGTGTTGTAGCATCATACAGATGTCATATATTAGCATTTCTGTTGTAATTCCCAGAATTCTCCCAGAAGATATTGGGGGTGGCCATTAGCCATTTCCTTAAGTATACCAACTGCTACCAAATTCTCTGTTCTCCTTCTACTCTCAGCCCAAGGATAACACATAAAATTGAGCTACTGCTGTTTCTTTTAATAGTCACAAGTAAATGCGATGCTATTGCATATTTATGTTTTCTATAAAACTATTTGTAGACACTATTGTAAATAGTAAAATATGATGGGATGCACATTGGATGGTGAAATTAATATTCTTGGTTGTTTGATAGTTATGGAGAGAAATAAATAATGAGATTGAACTAAAGGTTATCCCTAGCAGAAAAGAAAAAGGTCATTTAAGTTTATGCATAACAATAAATTCCTTTTAAAAGTGATTTCTATAAGAAACATTGCTAGTTAGAATTGTCTTTCTTTGTTGTTGTATAGTACAAACAGTAAAACTTTTCTTTATAATTTATTTTTAAATATGCAAAACCCAGCCTGGCCTCTTAACAGAATAAAATTTAAAAAATAAATAATGATATTGAGGTATGGAAACTAGAAGAGGCAATTAAATAAGATGAAAATATGATGAAGCAGAGCAGCTAAAGAAGCTTGTTTGCAGGGGGTAGAGTTGGGCAAAAACACCTTAACAATTTCTTTTTTGATTATTTGAAATAAGCATGGCATATTTAAGGAAGTATAAAGCACAAATGGTAATCTTGAAAAGGAAAAAGAATGATTTTAGTTGTGATCTTTATATTTAGAGATTTTCCAAATTTACAGATCATGTAAACGTTCATTTGGGAAATTTCAAAATTAGAAAGTATATCAAGTATCATTAGGCATGTGCTCAAGTGCTAAGTGGTACGGTTATAACTAGAACAAGAAGATGGCACCATGATAATTAAAAACAAAAAATTCCTTTAAAAAAATCATCAAAGATGAAAGTTTTGAAAATGTGTATATCCCTTGATCCAGAAACTTCACAACCAAGAATGTATCCTAAGGATGTATAGATATACTTAATGATTGCCCTTGACTGTGTTTATTCCAGTTTTATTTATAGTAATAAAGAAAGTACAACTAGAAACAAGCCACATTTCCATCAGTAAGGGATTGTTTATATAAATTGTGGCACATCCATACAATGGAAGAATATTTTGATGATCTGGGATAGTGGTGGGAGCTATTTATTGCAGAGAGCAGAGGGAGGAAGATGGTGAACATTTTGACTTTCCTGTACTCTGGACAACTTTCAAGTAAGTGGAGTTTATTTTAGCTATCCTCCAGCCTTCCTTTCTGCTCTCCTCTCTCATCTCTTGGCATCTCTTTCTTCTGGGTCCTAAAATCCCCAAGCTAAAATCGTAACACCTTTTAGGCCGGGTGCAGTAGCTCATGCCTGTAATCCTAGAACTCTGGGAGGCCAAGGCTGGTGGATCGTTTGAGCCCAGGAGTTCGAGACCAGCCTGAGCAAGAGTGAGACCTCGTCTCTACTAAAAAAAAAATAGGAAGAAATTAGCTGGGCAACTAAAAATATACAGAAAAAATTAGCCAGGCATGGTGGCACATGCCTGTAGTCCCAGCTACTCGGGAGGCTGAGGCAGGAGGATTGCCTGAGCCCAGGAGTTTGAGATTGCTGTGAGCTGGGCTGCAGCCATGGCACTCTAGCCTGGGCAACAAAGTAAGACTCTGTCTCAAAAAAAAAAACAACAAAAAAACACCTTTTACTTTTTAATTTGGACTCATCTCTCCTAAACTGTTTAGATGTTTACAACCTCTTTCCTTGCTTCACTAATAAATTCACAGAATCTCTAGAAAGATTTGGGGGTTTTGTTTGTGGTTTTGTGACAGCCACGGTCACTGTGGCAATGCTGGTCCTGCAGTGCAGGGTGTGGGCTATGGTTTGCTAAGAAGAGGTAACCTATAAATTGAAAGTCTGAAGTCAGCATTTTTCACAGAATCAGATCACATTTATTCTTTGCACTAGCAGTAGCAAATGACTGGTATTTTCAGTTGCAAATGATCCCACTCTTACACTAGCGAGACAAATCATATATAGTTAAAAGTAGAAGAGGGCATCAAACACTATAAAGTTGTTTATTAATGTGTTTCCATTTTTTGAAAAGACCATAATGACTTAATTATGCCTGGTTATATTTTCTCTTAACTTTTCAAAGCACTTTTCCATTTCCTTTCATTGGATCCTTGTAATCACCCCATAGAAGGTAGACAAGGTACTATTGCTCCCATTTGAGAAATGATGAAACTGAGACACAAAGAGTTAATTGCAGAGTAGTAATAGGAACCAGGATGACTGGCTCTGCTAGACATTTTATCTTCTAGATCACAAGCAGGAACCCCTTGGTAGCCAGTAAATTATTACTGTAGAAGCTAGGCAGAATTTGAAACCATTCCCAGGAACTCAACCTGGGATTGGAGTTTTGAAGTTCCATTAAAAAAAAAAAAATCAGAGCAGATATTTGTCCTTGAGAGGAGTGAAGAGTTCCACATGCTGAGATGATGGTAATACATCCAGACCAGTGATTTTTAAACATGGGCAATTTTGCCCTTCATCCTTTAACTTCTCTGCTCTCCTTGAGGACATTAGCAATGTGTGGAGACATTTTTGGTTATTGCTGATGGGAGGGAGTATTACTGGTATCTAATAGGTAGCAGCCAGGGATCCTGCTAAACATCCTACGTGCACAGGACAAACCCCAAAACACAGGTATCCGGCTGACAGGGTTAATAGTGCTGAGGTTGGGGGCCCCTGCTTTAGACTGTCTCTCTGCCTTGCTTATGGGTGGTTGGCATGTTCTCAATTTGTTACATGTATAGTCTCTCCCATCAGAATTATATAAACCATTGATGGGCAAAACTTTAAAAAGAGAGTCCAATAATATGTTCCCTCTTTACCCCACGTTTGGTACTTTCTCTTCATCATCCCTTCTCTCGGTCCTCGCTCCTCAGCTGTCATGATCCCCCTATCTCCGGCCAACATTTGGCTTAATTCATATTCTCATTTTTCTCTCTAGCTTCTTCCTCTTTGACATCAAACGTACACAGTTCAGCTCCACTCTGGTCCCTTTTTCTTGCTCTCTGAGCGAGAACACTGAGCCTAGCTGGCACCGGGTAATGGGTGGAGAGACTGTCTAGGAGTGAGATTCTGCTATTATTTTTGGAAGACTAGTTGGATGGAGGAGGCAGAAGCTTGCCTGAGTGCCTCAGAGAAAACTTGCAGGTTAATTTTCCCAGAAGTAAACTTCTACTCTACGTTTTGATAGGAGGGTAAACAATTATTCTCCATACTCACTCGTATGTTGTAACTCTTACTTGTTTAATAGCAGTGATCTCTGTGGACAGTAGTATCTGGCATACAGATATTTCCAGTTTGCTCTTAGACAATAGCAGAGCTGAATTTACTAATTAAGAGGAATGCTTATAGTATTATAGAGACTTTCTGATTTTTGACAGGGAGGAGGGTACAGAAGGCTAAGCAATTTGGGTATTTTATTTTCCAGAAGAATACTGACGTGGCTGAGAAGCATTATTTGCATCTCAGTGATAAGGATTAAAATAATTGATTTCTCAAACATGACTGGGCTGACCATAACTTTTTAAATCAATCTAATTATAGTTTGTTCTGAGCTAGGTAAAAGGTATCAGTCATCTGCAGCTGAACTATCATTTAGATCAGTCATTCTCAAGATGTGGTTCACATACCTCTGGGTGCTCCTGACACTCTTTTGGAGAGTCTACAAAGTCCATACTTTTTTCATAATAATATTAGGATGTTATTTGCCTCCTCCCCTCTGCCCTTGCCATTCTTCTCACTAACTTTGCACTGATGATAAAAAGCAGTGGTAGTGAGAACTGTGGGTACCTTGACACAAACCAAGGCAGTAGCTCTAAAGTATATTAGTAGCCATAGATTTCACCTCCACACAGTCACAGTAAAAAGAAAAGCCAGTTTCACTTAAGAAGATCCTTGTCGAAGTAGCAAAAATTATTAATTTTTATTAAATCTTGACTCTTGAGTACCTATCTTTTAACATTCTGTGACAAAATGGGAAGTATACAGAGATCACTGTTGCTGCATAGTGAAATGCAAAAGTGCAGTGGTTGCCTTATGCAACTGGCTGGGTTGCAAGCCAAGCTAGCCACCTTTTTTTTTTTTTTTTTCACGGAACACCATTTTTACTTGGCAGAACAACTGACAGACAAACTATTGTTATTCAAACTTGGGTATTTGGCAGAAGTTTGATAAAAAATAAATGAAGGGAATCTGTCATCTCAAGGAAAAGAACTGACAGTATTTTGTTAAAGATAAAATTTGAGTTTTCAAGCAAAAATTTGAATTTTGGAAAACTTGTATTCACCACTGAGAGTTTGACAGTTTCCTAGTACTAAAAGACTTTTCCGATGAGATATGGTGATACTAATGAATATGACTTTTAAATATTGTATAAGGAGATATGGCAACATTGGGAAGATCTGAATAAGCCTATGTACTGATGTTTTTAATATGACCAGTGAACGATGTTACCAAATGACACATGGGTGAAAGGTCCATTCAAAGTGCAAGACAGACCAATGGATTTTAATGTAGCAGGGTAGGAGAAATTCATTGACATAGTTTCAGATTTCACACTACAAATAACCTTTAAGGAAACTACCACTTACTGAGTTTTGATGTGGTCTCAAATAGTAGTATGAACAGTTTTCTTAAAAAAAAACTATTAAAATATTCTTCCTTTTTCCAATAACATATCTGTTTAAGGCCAAATTTTCTTCATATAATTCAATCAAAACAACAGATTGCAACAGATTGAATGCAGAAGTAGATATGAGAATCCAACTGTCTTGTATTAAGCTAGAATTTAAAGAAATTTGCAAAAATGTAAAATAATGCCTCTCTTCTTACCAATTATTTTTTGTTTTAGAAAAAAATATCTATTTCTCATAATAATATTATTTATTTTAACATGTAATGGGTTTATTAATGGTATTTTAAAATAAATATTTAAAATTTATTTCTTTTAATTTATAGTACAGTAAATATTAATAGCTAAAATCCACAACACAGAAAGTGTAAAGGGGACCTGACATTAAAGATTTGAGACCCATTTATCTAGAAGAATATAAATTGCAATATGGTTATTGCAAAGTTAATCCTGTCAAAGCAAATATATGCTATTCCCTTTGCTCATCTAAAAACAGTAATGACTACATTTGGATGATACTTTGGACTTTCCAAAGTCTTTTTACATGCATCAACAAGTTAATCCTTTGAGCAATCCAATAGGTCAGGTATTACACGAAAGAAAACTGAGGTTTAAGCAAACATGAAGCAGCTTATCTTAGGTCAGAGCCAATGACAGAGCTGGAATCTAAACTCAGATCTTCCAATTTCCAATTCCATCATATTTTTGTAATACTTCTTATAGGTTCAGAAACTACTAGAGATTAATCAGTATGTGAACAGCATAAACTGTAAATAATTTTTAAAAGGTTTATTAAATTATTGTACTTTGGGTAACAAATATTAAATTCAAATATATATTAAATCATATTGGGCTTGAGTTACACTTTTTATTTTAAGCATGGAAATTATTTCAAATTTTGAACTAATGTCTAAATGAATGTTTTTATAAAACCTATTTCTGTTCATTGTATGAGATTAAGCTATACAAAATTGTCAATACTCTCATTTTCGACTTACGAAAATGTCAATTTCATATGGTTCAATATAATACAATTTTTAAAACACAGAAAAGATGAATAAAGCCTTTTAAGGCTTTAATTTTAGGTTAAAAATTATATGAAAAGTATAAACTGAAAAATAAGAGTTCATGTACAAACCCCAACCCTCAATCCCATGTCCTAGTAGAATGAGGTAACTACTATCAACAATTTCCTGGGTATCCTTCCAGGAATTATCCATGCATATACAGACACATATCTATTAAAACACACACACACACACACACACACATAAATGGGATCATACTAAACAAACTACTCTGCCATTTGCTTTTTTCATTTAATATGTTTGGATATAATTCCATTCAATTCATATAGTTCTATTCCTTTTTTAAGTTATATTAGTCTATTGGAGGATATACCATAATTTACTACTGAATTAAAAATATTATTGAAGTATAACATCTATATAGTAAAATACACTCATCTTAAAGTTTTCCACATGTGTATGTACATGTATATATGCATTAATTTCTCCATGTGTTTATATACCTGTGTAACCACCATCCAGATGAAGGTAAAGATCATTTCCAGTATCCCAAAAGGCCCTATTGAGTTCCTCCCCAATCAATAACACCTCCCTAACCCAGTACCCATTGTTTTGACTTTTATCCCCATAGATTAGTTTTGTATGTTCCTAAACTTCATATGAATGGAATCATATTGTGTGTGTGTGTGTGTGTGTATACCTTGTTTCCTTTTTTCAACATCAGTTCTCTGAGGTTGATCTATATTATCATGTGTCATGGTTTGTTCTTTTTTATTGCTGTATAGTATTCCCCTACATGAATTTATCTATTCTACTGTTGATGGATATGTGATTTTTTTTACTTTTTAAGTTTTAGACATTATGAGTAAAGCTGCCATGAACACCTTTACATGTCTTTTGGTGAACATACTCATTAATTTTCTTCAGTGTATTCTTATTTGATTTCACTCTCGTTTAAACGTGTGAATATGCCTTTAAAGGTAGCCCTTTACAGAGGAAATATAACACACCCGTCACACTGCCAAATAGTGGTAGAAGGCATACGAGATAAATACAGAAATTATGAGTGAGATTTAAGAAAAGATTTTAGTTATAGAAAAATAAAGAAAATGTAGTATAAATAAAACCAAATGTTCTAGTAAAATGCTGTTTATATGAGCTAGATGTTAGTATGGCAGTGGATTCTGGTATAAACTCCTCCTGTAGAATGCTGAATAAAGAAGACATTGGCTAAAGATATCAATCATTAGTATACCAAACTTATCTCTGTGATTTCATTTGCATTCTTTCCAGCATATGCTTACTGGCTTATTTTGAGTAATAATTTCATTAAGGAAGCTACAATTTTTAAATGTGTATATAACCTCCCTCACTTTGAATAAAGACTGGATTTACCTTCCTGATTCTAGGTGGATGGAATAAAAGCATGATGGCTGAACCTCAAGTAAGCATTTTGGACTGCGAGGTAAAAGACATATGCTGAATTTGGTGGAACAGCTAGGCAGAAGGAGTCTAGGTCTCTCTTAAGACCATGGAGCTAATTTTTCAGTGATAAGCATATATAAGCAAATTATTGTACTTTCATAGTCTTAGTATTTTGGCATAGAAATCCAATTTATTATTCTATGATTTAAGAATGCATTGTCATTTTAAATATCAATAATTTTTGCAAAAGTGCTATAGATGGTCTAAGTCTGGGATGATTCTTTTAAAAATGTCTGCTATCATATGTTTTCTTATTTACAGTTAGCATTCTTCTAACTGTAGAATGCTAAAAGAGATAGTTAATGGTTATCTTTAATCAATAATTTACTTAATCCAGATCTTGAAAATCAAGTATTATTTAATATTTCATGTAGCGTGTTATAAGTAAAATGAATGAAATTTGAAAGTACTATATCACTTCATTTTACCAATATGACACTCGGTGGTAATTATTATCAAGGTTATTTGTTGGTTTAGATTTTTTTTCTTTTTAAGTTAATTCTCTTTTTTTTTCATTTTTTATTTAAGTAGATTTAGAGGTACAAGTGGGTTTTTTGTTACATGGATGAATTACATAGTGGAGAAGTCTAGGCTGTTAACATATCCAATAGATAATTTTTCAGCCTGCGCTCCCATCCCAGCCCCTTCGGAGTCTCTGATGTCTATAAAGTCACTCTGTATGACCATGCATACCCATTGCTTAGCTCCTACTTATAAATGAGAGCATACAGTATTTGGTTTTTGTTCCTGGCTTACTTCACTTAGAATAATGGCCTCCAGTTCCACCCAAGTTGCTGCAAAAGACATTATTTCATTCTTTTTAATGGCTAAGTGGTATTCCATGGTGTGTATATAAACCACATTTTCTTTTTTTTTTTGAGACAGAGTCTCACTCTGTTGCCCGGGCTAGAATGCCGTGGCATCAGCCTAGCTCACAGCAACCTCAAACTCCTGGGCTCAAGCAATCCTTCTGCCTCAGCCTCCCAAGTAGCTGGGACTACAGGCATGTGCCACCATGCCCGGCTAATTTTTTTCTATATATTTTTAGTTGGCCAATTAATTTCTTTCTATTTTTAGTAGAGACAAGGTCTCACTCTTGCTCAGGCTGGTCTCGAACTCCTGAGCTCAAAAAATTCCTCCCGCCTCGGCCTCCCAGAGTGCTAGGATTACAGGCGTGAGCCACCACGCCCAGCCCACATTTTCTTTTATCCACTCAACAGTTGGTGGGCACTTAGATTGGTTCCATAACTTTGCAATCGTGAATTGTGCTGCAGTAAACATGAGTGCAGGTGTCTTTTTAATAAAATGACTTATTTTCCTTTGGGTAGTTCTCTAGTAGTGGGATTGCTGGATCGAATGGTAGGTCTACTTGATTTAGTTTTTAAATGACGATAGTAGAATATGTTCTTAACATTTAGAACCTTCTGATATTATCATCTGTTTCTAAACATAAACATGGTTCTGTTTATTCATTGCTTGAAACCATTATTATCAATATATTTAATATTATTGGAAATAGGGTTATTAGTATTTCGATTAAGTACTTTATTTCGATTAAGTACTAAGTGACCAAAGTATATTTTTAAAATAAAGTATCAACTGTGGTGATTTATGGATGGGAAATTTTGTAAAGCACTAGAAACCATACATTGTTCTTATACACTGTACACATTTATATCGAACTGCCTCCTTAATACCTCTGCTTCAACATCTTGGACTCAACGTGTCTAACTTGGAACCCTGTCTGCCCACCCTTTCTGCTCTCCACTCCCAGTATTCTTCACTTCAGAAAAAGGCACACCCACCTACGAGGTGCTTGAGCCATAGTCCTGAGCTCCGCCCGGCTTCCTCCCTCTTCCTGCACCCCTTCCATCAGCAAGTTCTGCCGTTTCTCCCTCCTAACCACATCGCATTTGTTCTCTCCTCCCCATCCCCAGTGTGACTGTCATCTCTTGCCCAGACCCCACAATAGCCTCCTTTCTAGTGACAGTGCTTTCACTTCCGATGCCCTCTGTCTGTTTACCACATAGCAGTCAGAATATTTTAAAACATAACTCGGCATTTTTCTTCTGCTTACAACTTTTACCATTTTACTTGGGAAAAAGAGTTAATTCATTACTTTGGTCCTGCTGGTCCTAAATGAAGTGGCATCTGCTAACCTCTCCCACCCCATTTGGTTTCCTAAAGCTCTAGCTACATGGCCTTCTTTTAATTCTTTGACCATGCCAGGCAAGCCCTTTCTCCTACCTTATCACTTTCTACATGCAGTTTCCTCTGTTCAGGATACTCCCTGCCACCTCACATGATTTCCTCCTCCTTATTAGTGGTCTGTTCATAACTTCAATGTCACCTCCTTGCAGGCCTTACTCTCATCACCTGATCTAAGAAGCCCACTATCTTCTATTCCCATATTCTATTATTTTAAAAAATAGAATTTACCCAAAATTCTAATTTTATATTTGTTTTCCTGTTTGTTATCTTCTTTTCTATGTCAGTTAGGAATTGGTTCAACTGCTAAAAACCAAAAATACAGTAGCTGAAAAAGACAGGTTCATTTTTCTTTCATATAAACAAAGTTTAGAGATAAGTATAGTACAGTTAGTACAATAGCTCCATGGTCACGAGAGACCTAGGTTTTTTGTTTGTTTGTTTTTTGAGACAGAGTCTCACTCTGTTGCCCAGGCTAGAGTGCCGTGGCGTCAGCCTAGCTCACAGCAACCTTAAACTCCTGGGCTCCAGCGATCCTCCTGCCTCAGCCTCCCAAGTAGCTGGGACTACAGGCACGCGCCACCATGCCTGGCTAATTTTTTCTATATATTTTTAGTTGGCCAATTAATTTGTTCCTATTTTTAGTAGAGACGGGATCTCGCTCTTGCTCAGGCTGGTTTTGAACTCCTGACCTTGAGCGATCCTCCCGCCTCAGCCTCCCAGAGTGCTAGGATTACAGGCGTGAGCCACTGTGCCCGGCCTGAGACCTAGGTTTTTTCTGTTTAGCTGTTCCACCAAATTCAGCATAAATTTTCCACCTCACAGTCCAAAATAGTTGCTCAAGCTCCAGCCGTCATGCTTTTTATTTCATCTAGCTAGAATCAGGAAGGTAAATCCAGTCTTTATTTAAGATGAGGGAGATTATATACATAGTTAAAAATTGTAGGTTCCTTAATGAAATTATTAATTTGAGCAAGGATTATCAATTGGTATTAAAATTATCAGGTGAATGGCTAATGAGAAAGGGACATTCATGAGGTACCAAACAAAAACAAAAACAAACTTCTACACAGACTACTTTTAGTCCATAAAGAGGAAAAAGTAGTTTTGCAGTGGAGGAGTCAGGCTGTCGTCACCTTATCCAGTGGTCAAGTATCCTGTCTCCTAAGGTGTGGCAATATGAAATGCACAACGCCCCTTGTGTTGGAATCTCGCCAAAAATGTTTAATTTGAGTCTAAGTGGGCCTTCATTTGCCAAAACATAATTTCAGTTTTACAGAAATTACAAGGGAAGAAGTAAACTCTGAGGAAGCAGTCAGACAAACTGAGAAATCGGGACATTCTATCGGACAGTTGTCCTGTTTCTGTCTCTTTAACATTTCTGTACCATGAATTAAGGGGACTGATCTATCTTAAAGAGATTGAAGGGACATAGCAATCAGATGTGATGTGTGGTCCTCACTTGGATCCCCTTTGACAAATCAGCTATAAAGGACATTGTGTGGACAACTGGAAAGACCTCAGCATGTGTGGCATTCGGATATGACATGCTACTAAGGAATTCTTATTAATATTGTCAGCTGTAATTGTTATTTTGGCTATGTGGAAAATGCTCTTATTTTTTAAAGATGCATATTAAATTTAGGAGAACAGTGTCATGATGAATGTTATTTACTTAAAATTCTTTAGTATAACACATTGGGGGCCCATTTCTAAAGAAGAAGAGGATAATGGATATTGGGGCCCAAGAAGAAGTCTTTAGCATACTCCACCACGAGAGTGTCAATGCACGAGGACGGCAAGGACTGTGACTATTTTATTCCGACTCCATAATCAGTGCCCAGCATGGAGTGGGCACTCCATGCATATCTGTTGAATGGATGAATGAATGAGGATGGGAAAAGAATGTAGAAATTACCCATGACTTCCACTGACATTAACAATTCAGCAGTCATCGCTCAAAAGATCACTGCGTTTAAAAATAGGTACAACTGAAACATAACAACCATGTGCTATTATTAGGGCTAAAAAGCTATGAAAAGCTACTAAACTGCAAAGAAATAAAAGGTAGAACACATAAAAATGGTAATATTGGTACATTATTAATTTCATTGCCCCATACCCAGTCCTTTCAAAGTCCAGGGCATTGTATTGGCTTTTTGTAATAAAAGAAAAATAACCAAATAGAAAACACTAAATTCTGTGTGTTTTTCAGGAGATTATTAGAAATACAAGTAACTGTTTTTCCCTGTTCCCCGCCTTCTCTCTTTCTCCTGCTACTGCTATAGCAAGATAGCAAGACACACATTTGCTAACCATAGCTCCAGCCTACTGGCCAACAACATTCCAGGAGAGTTTTCCCTTTTCCTGCATTTTTTTTTAAATTTATTTTTCCCTAAGAGATGAGGTTTCACTCTGTTGCCCAGGCTTCTGAATAGCTCCAGGCACATGCAACCACCCTCAGCTAATTTTTTAAAAATTTTTTTGTAGAGACGGCTCGCTACATTGCTCAGGTTGGTCTCAAACTCCTGGCCTCAAGCAATCATCCTGCCTCAGCCTCCCAAAGTGCTGGGACTATAGGTGTGAGCTACCATGCCTGGCCACTTGCCTGTATCTTTAATAAAAAAAAAAATTAACTAAATTTCTATTATATGTATTAAGTATTAAAAAAAGAAAAAGAAAACCAATTAAGTCTAAGTCATAGATCTCATCCTTGGGGAGTCAAAATCAACACAGGTAAAACAAAAGTAAAAAGTATGGGCCGGGTGTGGTGGCTCACGCCTGTAATCCTAGCATTCTGGGAGGCCGAGGCAGGCGGATCGCTCAAGATCAGGAGTTCAAAATCAGCCTGAGCAAGAGCGAGACTCCGTCTCTACTAAAAATAGAAAGAAATTAATTGCCAAACTAAAAATATATAGAAAAAATTAGCCAGGCATGGTGGTCCCAGCTACTCGGGAGGCTGAGGCAGGAGGATTGCTTGAGCCCAGGAGTTTGAGGTTGCTGTGAGCTAGGTTGATACCACAGCACTCTAGCCCAGGCAACAGAGTGAGACTCTGACTCAAAAATAAAAAAAAGTAAGAAGTATCATTTTTCTGTGGTGCTTTATATTTATGAGGAGCTTTGACAACACAATTTCATTTATTACTGAAATAATTCCTTGTTGTAGGCTGGGTTAAAAAAATTAACTTGCTCAAGATCATCTTCATAGTTAGAGATAAAATTCCAATTAGAATCCGAATTTTCTGACTTTATGTTCTTTACATAGCATGCTACCTTCTGGAAACCAAAACTTAAACCAGAATTGCATTTTTGACTGAACAACGTACCAAGAACAACTAACAAAGCTACCGTATGATTGATCGAAATAAACCTTGATTGCCGAGATGATTTCTAAAACTTTGTCATTTCTGTGATTTTCATTTTTCTTAGCAACCTAGAAGCACCACTTTATTTTCCCGTCTTCTCTTTGCTGACTTCCAGCAACTCTAGACTTGATGTGATCACCAAGAGAGAAAGAAAACCTCCAACTACCGTAAATCATGCTTCACACGGTAGGAGAACATTTGGGATTCTACTATGAGAACTTCAATTAAAATTTCATCAGGCCAGGCATGGTAGCTCACATCTGTAATCCTAGCATGTTGGGAGGCCAAGGTGGGAGGATTGCTTGAGGCCAAGAGTTTGAGATTAGCCTTGTCAACATAGTGAGATCCCATTTCTACAAAAAAATTTAAAAAAATTAGCTGAATGTGGTGGCATGTACCTATAGTCCCACCTTCTTGGAAGGCTGAGGTACGAGGATCACTTGAGCCCAGGAGTTCAAGGTTACTGTGAGCTATGAACATGCCACAGTGCTCCAGCCTGGGTCACAGAGTGAGACAGACCCCATCTTTAAAAAAAAAAAATTTCAACAGTTCAGAAGCTGTGAAGCATAGAAAAGGCTGAAAGTGGCTGGTAGCTGGCAAGTATACCATGGAAATTCCATATGGATAAAAAAATGAATCTGTGATTTTTTGTGTGGTATATTTAACATTATCACCACCTACACATTCAGTTAAAAGCTGTTCATGGCTGAAGAGAAAGCCCTGATTCCCTCCTACATCCCATCTCAGCTCAGTTTTGGTGTAAGCCATGGGCGGTTTCATCAAGGATGTTTGCACCCTTTACCGGGAACAAACATTCCAATAGTGCAACACCTGTAGAATCTGTAAAATAGAAGATTAATTTAGTAATATTTAATAAATACATAATAATACAATAGATTTTAAAATATTTTCTCTGACTCTTCCTTCTCCTTTATCCCTGCATATCACTAACTAGTCCCTGAGGGCTCCCCATTTTTTTAAGTCCCTCAAATAGGTCCTTTATTTCCATTTTCACCACCCTAGTTTTCGTTCTCTTTGCCTTTGGCACTGCAAAACCCACTGAACTACTCTTACTACCCATTCTTTCTTCACTCCCTCCAAGCCATTCCTTACTTGTTCCCATTAGTTTTAGTTAATCAAGTTCTTCTGCTCTAAGTCTTAATTGCTCCTCTGACATTCAAGGTCCTCTAGAATATGGCCTCACCTTACCTATGTGACCTTATTCTGCTCTCATAATAGTAATTACTATTAACTGAGTACTGAAGTGCCCTACTCTGTGGTAGGTACACGAACCCTTGCTCCAATTAGCCCCGTATCCTTAAGGTTCCCATATACACTTTGCTCTTTTCTGTACTGTGTCTATGCTCTATTTTCTATACCTTCCATGTCTCCAAATCCTACCAATATTTTGAGACTGAGATCATTTCTCAGCTCTTCCAAAAGTCCCCTTAAATCATATTAGACCCACCAATTTCTTCCCTATCTGACTTTTAACACTCTTGCTAACACAAAAATATTTAATGCTACTGTATGGTTATCTAGTTGTTTTATCTATGTAAATTTAAATTTACTGGTATCCATGGATGGACTTTAAAGGGTGCATGAACCATTTAAAATTGTATGTTTTGTGTTTGTGCATTTTTTTCCTGGGGTCAGGAATTTTCAGAGCATTCAAAAGAAGTCCATGAAGGGGGTTAAGTTACTTTCTGGATAACAAGTATTATTTTAGTTCAAGTCTCCTATCTAAACCTAGGAAATATATATCATATTGCATAACCTCTGATTCTCCATTGTAAAAATTTCTAGCTAAGGTATATGGACCTGAGTTTTAAAATTCTGAACTGTTGTTTTACTCTGTATTAAACGAGGTGTCCTGAATTTGGATGCAGAACACATAATCTGAGAAATTATTTCAATAATAATTCTTAAACCAAATATTTTTTGACTAGGTAATATAGTTACATAATTTGAGGGTCAAAACTACATAAAAAGGGTAACCAGAGAAGTCTCTCTCCCTCCTCACTTTTATAGGTATCTATCAACAAAAAAACATTTTAATAACACAGATAAAATAATAATGTCTAGCTTCACTAGTAAAGACTCTTTTACTTGCAAGTAATACAAGTTTATTTCAAATCAGTGTAAATAAAAAAGAAATTTATTTAAAGAAGAGAGTATGTCAAGGAAGGCAGAAAGTGTAGCCAAGTTTCATGAAAGATTGGAACCAAGATTTAGGAACCCATTAAGAACAAAAGCACCTACTTTTTCTCTGACTTACTCTGTCCATCTGCTCCATTTGTGTGTGTGTGTCTGTCTGTCTGTCTGTCTCTCTCTCTCTCTCAACTGGCTTTGTTGCTTTGGCATGCACAAGGCAAAACATGGCCATCCCCTTGCTCCTGAGTATACACATCCTAAGTTCAAGTAACCAGTCCAGTTTCTTATCTCTCAATGCCAATTCTTGCAGAGAAAGAGAGAGAGACTGACTGGCCTGACGAGAGTTATGTGTGCATCATTCCTGGTTAATTAGCTCTGAACTGGGGAGCAGGGAAACAATACAAATATGGATGATGCCAGGGATTCAGCCATGTGTAGGAAAGTTCTCAGACAAAAGGGGTGTGGATCAGCCTAATATCCCCACAAATGCCTATTAAAATGGTCTTGCTGCCCATAGTCAACTGGCTTTTAATTTTTCATGGGCCTGAGGTCACCTTTGGCCCAGATAGGTACCCACTGCTAATCATCTCTTTTCCTATTGGCAGGACATGCCCTAGGAGAAACACAGCTTTTGTTGAGTAGCATACTCTTCTGGGGCTTGGAGGACTGCTTATCTCTATTTTTATTTAAAGTTTCTTTAAAAGTTTCCCTGGACCAATTCACGTTGGCTGCTATGTGCTATTCTCACACTAGCACGATGCTTATGTTATTATCTCTGGTTATCTACTGGATATTGCCTAGTCAGGAACAAAGACCACTGCCTAATTGCCAAGAATAACCTAGAGCAGTGATTTATAGCTCATGCCAGTCCCCTCCTTCCAAATGTATGGGCTTTCAGGTGTATGTGTGTGTAAATTTGGGTATATTATTTGTATTAGTTTTCTATGGCTGCCATTACAAAGTACCACAAACCGGGTGGTTTAAAACACACATTTATTCTCTCACCATTCTAGGGTAGATGTGCAAAGTCAAGGTGTTGGCAGGGCCATGCTCCTTTCAAAGCCTCTAGGGGAGGATCCATCCTCGCCTCTTCCAGTTCCTGGTAGCCCCAGAGGTTCCTTGGCTTGCGGCAGCGTAACTCAAATTTCTGCTTGTCTTCACATGGCCGTCTTCCCTGTGTCTCTGTTTTCTCTTCTTTATAGAAGGACACCAAGTCAAGCTGGTTAAGGGCCCGCTGTACTCCAGTATGAACTCATCTTAACTAATTACATCTGCAATGACCCTGTTTCCAAATAAGGTCATTCTGAGGTAGAAGGGGTTAGGATGTCAACCTATCTTTTGGGGAGAAACAATTCAACCATAACACTACTTACTAAAAGATCCCATGTAAGTTTTTGAGAAATATAGGTATATGTATTTAAAAATGTAGCATAACTGAGTCAATCACATTTCTACTATTTAAAATAGAGAAAAGAAACAAATGAAGTAATGTACTATTAAAATATCTGTGGTAATAACATTTTTGCATGTCAATTAGGCCTTTATGGGGACTCTTCATTTTTGGCTTCAATGAAAGCTATGTTGGCAATATGGTTTATATTTTTGATTAAGGTATTTGGCTGAATCACTGACTTTAATATAGTTTTCTTGAAAATATTTCTAAGTCTATTTAGCTTTCCACATAGAGTTTTCATATTTGCTTTTGGAAATGAGAAAAGTAAAGTCAGAGAAAAGAAGCTCATCAAAGTTAAACACTACACTATGTGACTCTCCTCTTTCTCTTTATTTTCTCACTTTGAAATGTGTAAAAGGAAACTGTCTCCTTTCAAGAAAGACTCTGAAGAATCTCATTACATTTATAAAGACTTCCAAGTGCTGTAATAAATCTGCCGGCACCATCTTTAATTCAGAGCATTTTTGCCATTGTCCTACTGTAGAGCTCGTCTTTCTGAGCTGCTTATCTCAATGTTTGGTGTTAATGCTAAAGAGAAATTGAAGGTTAAAAATAAAAAATAAATAAAATGATCTTGAAAGTATATCAGAGCTAGGGACTGGTAAGTCATCTAATTTAATCCCCTGATTTGCAGATGACGATACTGAGGCCAGAGGTGACCTAGCTAGGACAGAGCAAAACTGGATCTATAGTCTTGCTCCACTGACTCACATTGTCTTTTCTTCTATATCTTATTCAAAAATTGTGCAAAAGAGAAATGACTGGCATTGAATTGCACACTTTTAATGAATGATTGGTATGGTATGTGAATTATATCTCAATAAAGCTGTTGAGAGAAAGATGAATTGCTGAATTTCAGAGGTACAGTAATGAAAGTACAATATGCTTAAGAAACATTTATTTTAAATAGTTTATTTTTTAAAATTACATAGTAGTATATGGTCATCTGAAAACAGCAACTTGCCCCAATAACAATTTAGGCTTGAATTAGATTTTATTTATAGCACTATCAATTTCATAGAAGTAGAGAAGGTAATTTAGAGAAGGAAAATTGTTTAAGAAATAGTCTTAAAATATTTTTTGACACTTAGAAAGTCTACACACATTTATAGTGCTAAATGGAAATGTGAACTCAATGTTTCTGTCATGGAACATGGAGTACCATACTGCAAGTTCACCTTTCTAGAGGACAGATTAAATTAACAGGAATCTTAGTGTTTTCTCTGTTCTCTCTTTCTGGATCTCTTGTTAGTAATTCATAGGCCTCCAAAATTGATCTTCTAACTTTCTTTTATCTTCTATGTCTTTTTTTGTTTAAGATATTTTATTTTTTTGTTTAAAAAAAGAGCTTTATTGAGAAATAATTTGCATTCAGTAAAAGTTCACTCCTTTTAAATGTACAGTTCAATGAGTTTTGACAATGTATATAGTTGTGTGACCATCACCACAATCAAAATACAGACGATTTCTCTCATTCCAATAAGTTCCCTAGTTCCTTCCGCAGTCACTCCCCTCCTCCTTGCCACACCACTTACAGTTTTGCCTGTTAATTGAGACTGCCACATGAACAGAATCATACAGTATGCAGTCTTTTGTGTCTTGTTTCTTTCACTTACTATAATCCTTATGAGTTTCTTCCACATTGTGGGGTATTATCAATAATTTGTTGGTTTTTATTGCTGACTAGGATTCCAAAGGTATAATATGTTTATTCATCCAAGTGATGGACACTTGGGTTGTTTCCCGTGTTCATCTCTCTTGGATAAATACCTAGGTGTGGAATTGCTGAGTCATATGATTAGGGATGTTTAACTTTATGAGAAACTGCCAGATATTTTTCCAAAGTGGTTGCACACTTGTAACAGCATTATGCCTCCTTGCCAAAATTTTATTCTAAGTTATCTTCAAGAAATGTTATAGTTTTAGCTGTTCTATTTAGGCCCATAATCCATTTTCAGTTAATGTTTGAATATGATATGAAATAAGGATCGAAGTTCCTTTATTTTTTTTGCATATAGATGTCCAATTATTCCAGCACCATTTGTTGTAAAGATGATCTTTCCCTGTTGAAATAAAATTAATTGACTATATATTTGTGGGTCTATGGGTCTATTTCTGTACTCTATATTCTGTTCCATTGATTTAATTTTTTACCTTTATGCCAACACCATAATGTCTTAATTACTATAGCTGTATCATAAGTCTTGAAATCAAGTTTAAGTCTCTCTGGTTTCTTTAATTCCTCTCAGCAATGTTTGTAGCTTGCAGTGTAAAAGTCTTGGGCATATTTTGTTACATCTATCCTTTAATAGTTTTCTGATACTATTGTAAATGGTATTGCTTTTTTTTTGGTTTATTTATTTAAATTGGCAAATAAAAATTATGTATATTTATCATGTATGACATGATGTATACATTGTGTAATGGCCAAATTGAGCTTATTAACATATGTATTGCCTCTCATTCTTACTTTTTTGTCTTGAGAACACTTAAAATCTATTCTTTTAGCAATTTTCAAGAATACATAGGCTGGGTGTGGTGGCTCACGCCTGTAATCCTAGCACTCTGGGAAGCCGAGGCAGTCGGATTGCTCAAGATCAGGAGTTCAAAACCAGCCTGAGCAAGAGTGAGACCCCCGTCTACTCTAAAAATAGAAAGAAATTAATTGGCCAACTAAAAATATATAGAAAAAATTAGCTGGGCGTGGTGGCGCATGCCTGTAGTCCCAGCTACTTGGGAGGCTGAGGCAGAAGGATCGCCTGAGCCCAGGACTTGGAGGTTGCTGTAAGCTAGGCTGAAGCCATGGCACTCTACGGGCAACAAAGCGAGACTCTGTCTCAAAAAAAAAAAAAAATACATAGTTATTAACTATATAATAGATAGTTGTATAATAGATCTCTTGAACTTCTTCCTCCTAGCTAACTGAAATTTTATATCCTTTGACCAACATTGATTGGTATTGCTTTTATTCCTTTAGAAGCTTTGAATTTGTTAGGTATTGCTTCCCTTTTAAACTTCAGTTTCTACTTGTTTGTTACTAATATATCTTTTTGTTCTTGTTTTCTATTTCCTGGGAGATTTTTCAACTTTACCTTTTTTTATTTTTTATATTTTTTGAGTCAGGATATTGCTTTGTCACCCAGGCTGGCGTGCAGTGGTATGATTCTAGCTCACTGCAGCCCCTAACTCCTGGGCTCAAGTGATCCTCCTGTCTTAGTCAGCCTCCCAAGTAGCTAGGACTACAGGTGCGTACCACTGTGCCTGGCTAATTTTTTTTATTTTTTGTAGAAATGAGATCTCTATGTTGCCCAGGCTGGACTTGAACTCCTGGGCTCAAGTGATCTTTCCACTTTGGCTTCCCAAAGTACTGAGATTACAGGTGTGAGCCACCACTTCAGGGCCAACTTTATCTTTTAACACTTCTATTAATTTAAAAAAAACTGCAATAATTTTTTTTTAGTATGGTAAAATATACATAACATAAAATTTACCATTTTAACCAGTTCAATGGCATTTAGTACATTTACATTGTTGTGCAACCATCACTACTATCTCCAGAAAATTTTCACCAGCCCATACTGAAATTCTGTACCCATTAAACACTAACTCCCTGTTCCTCCCTCCCCTTACCCCCTGGTACACACTGTTCTACTTTCTGTCTCTATATATTTGGCTATTCTAGGTATTCATATTAGTGGAAGCATATTTGGCCTTTTTCACATAGCATAATGTCTTCACGGTTCATCTATATTGTACCCTGTACCAGAATTTCATTCCTTTTTGAGGCTTGAATAATAGTCCTTAAGATGTCTATACCATATTTCATTTATCTACTCATCTTTTGATAGACATTTGGTTGTTTCCATTTTGTCTACTGAGAATAATGTTGCTATGAACATATAATTGGTTTTAATTTATGAACTCTTTCATGTTCTCTGATATTTCTCATTTCTGTTGTTTCTGTTTTTATTTTATGGAAGTGATAACTTCCTTTATCTCCCTTTAAATATTAATTATAGCTTCTTGGTTCTTTTCTTCTGTTCTCTGTATATCTGTGTTCCCTCAAGTTTCTCTTTTTGATTATTTTTGTTTCTAGTTTTTGAGGCTTTTGTCAAATACCTGGTGGTTTCGTTTTTTGTTTCATGTTTGAGTGTGGCATTAAGAAAATGGACTGGAAGCTCTGTAGGAAGAAAGAAGACTGGCAGGCATGACTCTGGGGCTGATCAGGCCTTTTTACTGGGGTACTTCAAATGCCAATACTTTGAGGAATTTTCTCTGGGAGCCATTTTGTTTCTCCACATAAGAATCCCTGGTGGGGTAGCAGGGGTATGTTTAAGCCTTGCTGCACACTTTCTGGGGGCAGGATAGGGACATGAGGTCCAAGGGTTCCACTGTTACCTAATGTCCTTGTTTTCAATTCTGGCACCTCCAAGGGTGGAGCCTCTCAGGAAGGAGTTTAGTGACACAAAATGACTTGCTTTTAGTTGATACTGCCCCTTGAGAGATTTTTAAGTTGTAACTTCATCTACTCTGCTAAGTCAGTAACTTCTCTTCCATCTGCTTCTTGTCTTCCAAAAATGTGTTGAAATATTTTATCCACTGTTGCCTTCTTTCTTACTCTCTTTGTCCTTGTAGGTTCATATCATTTTTTATTGCTTTACTGACATTTTAATGGGGTTTTGGGATGGAGAGGAAATGAACATGGTATATACCATATTTAGTTCATTAGAGTAAATAGCATTTTATCGTTCACAAATGATTTACAACATTTCTTTTACTACTTGGTAGGAAAAACTTCTACTCGGGACAATAAACAAAACTAAGATAAAATGGAAATTTTAGATTGTAATAGTTTTTAATAATAAAAGGAAAATGAGTTTCAAAAGGACACAGGCAGGGTAATACACAATAGTATTTCTAGTGATAACTGTGTTTCTGGAAAAAAGTAAAAAACAAATTACATAAGAGCAATATAGATCTGTTGATTAGAAAACTGCTAAAACTCATAAATACAAATAACATATAAAACAAGTACTTATTGTCTAGTTAATTTTGTAACTTAACGGAGCTGGCTGAATCTTATTGCTTTTCTTTAAGCCATTTCTTTAGTGGATGGTTACAGGAAGAGGCAAAAGTCCACTGGGCAATTCTACTACTTGTTATTGGCCGAGAGGCTGGAGCCACCAGCTTAATGAGGGTTTTAGGATTATCTGTAGGCTTAAATTATTGGTGCTGTCCCTATTATTATAGATTACTTAGTGCTAAATATAATTATACCGAGCATTTACTGGATTACTATTTTGAGTTCTGAGTTTAATATTTAAGGTGGATAGAGAAGATAAAAGGAGCATCTATTTAAAAACTAAAGAACTGGACCTACAAAGAAAGGATAGGAAGTTTTTGTTTTGTTATGTTTTGTTTTGATTTGCTTTGCTCAGAAAAGTAAAGGTTAAGTAGAAATATTGGTGTTCAAGGTCGTACAGAGATGTTACATGTTGATGTTTTCCAGGGTTCCATTCTTGGCAGTTTTCTCCCATGAGTAGCAGACAGTATCCATCAACCTGCTTGGCCACCCCCTCCTCTGCCCCACCATTTTCCTCTAAACCCTGACCCATGAAACCTAACAGGTTTAGGTACCAGCTGTTCAGATCAGACCTCTATCCTAAGTCCAGTCTTGGTTTTCCAGCTGCTTTGTGATTATTTCTACTCCAGTGTTCTGCAGTCAACTCAAGTTCAATGTATCTAAAAACTTAGGTCATTATATTCTCCCCAGTATTCATACAAACTGTGCTTCCTCTTCTGACTTCTTTGATAATGGCAGCACCAATTTACCTTGTCACCTAAGCTTAAACCTTAGAATCAGCTTTTCTTTATTCTTTTCCATCAGTCCTTTCATTCTATTAGTCACTAAATTCTATGAATTCACCTTCTTAAATGTTTTTCAAATGCATTTTCTCCTCTCTAATTCCTATGTTATTGGTTTAGGCTCTCATCAACTTTTGCATGAATTATAAGCAGTAACAGTTGCTATAATAATGTTATTGGGCAATGAGTAACTAAAATATTGTAATTGCATCTTAAATATTGTTTCCTTACTCTAGCACACATAATCCATCCTCTATTAGTATTATTTTTATAAACTACCAATCAGGTCATCCCACCACCCTGCTTAAAAAGACCTTTAACTCTTGGAGAATAACATGTCTACTCTTCAGCATGGCATTTGAAACCCTTCAAAGTCTGTACTTAGCTTATTTTTCTGGTTTTATCTTCAATCACTTCCTACCTCTCTAGCTGTATCAGAAGTCTCTTTATGCCTTGAATCTTTGTTGAAATTTCACTTTTCTTCGCTCTTATAGACGTTATTCCCTCTTTTTAATGCCTTTCTTTCTTTCTCCACCTTAAAAGATCAAGTATCAACTACTTTTATGAAGTGTTCTTCAAATCCTGCTTGAATATTCCCATGTCTATATCTATCTCTCTTTCTCTCTCTCTCCCTATATATATATACATATACAATAATCCCCTCTGTTATCCTCAGGGAACATGTTCCAAGGCCCCAGTGGATGCCTGAAACCAAGGATAGTACTGAACTATATATACACTATGTTTTTTCCTATACATACATATCTATAATAAACTTTCACCTTTTCACTTAAACAAAGCCCTTTATGGCTTCTCTTTGGCAATCCAAATGACCAGTATCACTACTCTTGAGCTTTTTTAGGGCCATTAGTAAGTAAAATAAGGATTACTTGAACACAAGTGCTGTGATACTATGACAGTCCATCTAATAACTGAGATGGCTACTAAGTGATGGGCAGGGAGTGTATACAGTGTGGATATGCTGGACAACGAGATGATTCATGTCCCTGGTGGGATGGAGCAGGACTGAGTGAGATTTCACCACACTATTCAGAACAGTGTGCAATTTAAAACTTATAAATTATTTATTGAATTTTCCATTTAATATTTTTAAACCACAGTTGACTGGAGGTAACTCAAACAGGGAATGCAAAACCGTGGATAAGGTAGAACTATTGTTTGTGTATGTATGTGCACACATACACACATGTATATACATACATCCATATGTGTATAGATACATGTATATGTATCTATACATTCCTTGATGTCAGAAAATGTTTTATTTATTCTTTATCACCAGAGCCTAGATGCTTATTAGATTTTAATTGAATAAATGAATAATGTTGATTCTAAAGGTAATTACCAACTGGTTTCTTTCTCTTTTGAAGATGAAATAACAGAATTTCCACTTCAATCTTTAGGTATTAGAAACAGTAGGTTATATATTGGAATGCGTTATTTAATTTTGTGGACTTTTCTCTGTAGTTATTTTTTTTCTTATAAGGACACATTTTTATTTGTCTAACATGACACAGGAATTCTTCTTCTTGGATTTATGCTGCTAGATCAAAATTAATTTTCTGCTAGATCAAAAATAAATTTTACCAGAGAAACAATGCATATTAAAATAGCCTAAGGATACTTACTAATAAAGCAGAGGGCTCCAGAAAGTGAAAGGAGAAAGATTAGGTTCAAGTTTAAATTATGACTTTAACTTGCTTATTATTAATATGTGATTTCTTTTTAGGACTTATAAATTTTAAGTTCAACACTAATTGTCAGTGTTTAGCTAGCATGGCTGAAGAAGTCAATCACATAATATTTATATTTCTATTGTTATTACAGGTGGGTTTAGTATAAGTCAAGGTGTTGACCAGAACCATGAACTGCATTTCACAAGAAGGTACATGACATAAAATTTCAAATCCCAGTAAAATGGTAGGGACAACAACTTAGCAAGCTGTTAATTTTTCACTTAAGAGTGCCAAAATGATATTTCAATCTTTTTTAAAAGGAAAGGTTAAATGTAATTCAGTGGTGCTCCTGAATATAGGCAAGTCACGTTCAGTAGGTGAGAAAGCTGTGGTTGACAGCTCTTGAAACAGGTTTGCATGTAATCCAACTCTCATCTCTTTTCTATTGCTGAACCCACCTGGAGTTCACATCCTGCAATGTGTAGACAAGTATACCCACCCTATACCTTTTATTTCTTCTGAGGGGCATGCATGATGCAAGGACAATTAACCTGTTCTACAAATACCAGATTAGGTATCAATTCAGCATTCTACAATAAAGTATGAGTGATGAGTCTTCCTTCACTGAAAATGTGCAAGCACATTTGTGTCTGTTTTGCTTAGTGCTATATTCTCCAGTCTTGAACAGAGGGCCCAGTGCAGAGCATATACCCAAGAAATATTTCTTGTATGAATGAATAAAGCATAAAATGGATGATGTTTCATTTAGCTTTTGCTGTGTAATGAACCATCCCAAAAGACAGTGGTTTAAAACAACAATGATTCATTATTTTTCATTACTCTGGATTGGCTGGATAGTCTGAGATGGTCTCACATTTCTGGGATCTCAGTTCTTTGGCTGGGACAGCTAGGTCTCTGTATATGTCTTCTCATCTTCCAGGATGAATAGCTTGGGCTTTTTCACAGGGCTTCAGCATTTCATGAAAGTGAGAGTGAAAGCTGCAACTCCTCCACTGGTTAGGCTTGGAACTCACTTCCAGGACATTCTATCGGTCAAGAAAGTCACAAAGCCAGCTCAGAAGAGGTAAGGAAATCGACCTTACGTCTTGATGGGAGTTGTTGTTGCAAAGAGTTTGTGGTCATTTTTCAATCTATCACAGATGACCACATCTATCACAGATGAAAGAAGATATTCTTATAATGGGAGGGAGATTGGTTAAGCTGACCTCCCAAAGTCCTTCCAATTCTGAGATTCCTTACCAGGCTGAATGGATCTCTTATAGTATTCTCAAACAGAACAGTTAGTAATCAGTGGTATCTGGGAACTTTAATCTTCTACCTCTGGTAAGGTATTTTCAAAGATAATTCACTAGAATTTGTATTCTTCTCTTAACTATTTCAAATGCCGACCAGAATTTTGTAGTTACTGGGAGTGATTGTACATCTAGTTAGAGTAATGTATAACTAGTTCTACTTTTAATTTTAATGTAGCAGCAACATTCTCCTTTATGCTTTGTTGATCATTTTATGAACACTGGGTAAACTCTTTACTCTTATTCATCCATCAAATACTTTTTTAAAGAAGTCACTGAGATTAATAATATAAAATTTTTATTTTTATTCTGCATCAGAGTGCTTATATTATTTCCCCAATATTTGCTGCTAAAGTTGTAAATCTATCACTTTTCTATAATAATTCTTTTATGAAACTTTTTTTTTTTTTGAGACAGAGTCTCACTTCTCTTGCCTGGGCTAGAGTGCTGTGGCGTCAGCCTAGCTTACAGCAACCTCAAACTCATGGACTCAAGCGATCCTCCTGCCTCAGCTTCCCGAGTAGCTGGGACTACAGGCATGTGCTACCATGCCTGGCCAATTTTTTCTATATATTTTTAGTTGGCTAATTAATTTCTTTCTATTTTTAGTAGAGACAGGGTTTTGCTGTTGCTCAGGCTGGTCTCGAACTCCTGAGCTCAAACCACCTTAGCCTCCCAGAGTGCTAGGATTACAGGCGTCAGCCACCATGCCCAGCCCTATGAAACTTTTATTAAAGATAATCTCTTGAGATTATTTTAGTAGTAGCAGGTACAAAGACATATGAATACAGAAATATCATATAAGCAACTTACAAATAATATATGAAAACTCTGTGAAACTTTCCATTAAGGAATTTCAGAATGAACATAGTGGGAAAAACATTATGGGGTGGATTGAATTATTGATAACTAAACTGTGACTTAACAGAAAAAGTTCATACCATAAAATTTTGTTAGTATATTTTTGTATATGTATGCAATTAATTTAAAACCACGTACATTTTTGAAAATTTCTGATAAATATTTGACTTCAAATGTGACTACTGTAGTCATTATTGTGAGAATCTGTTTTGTTTTAGATTAATTTGGCATTAACCTCCTGCCCCAAAATTCTACACCAATACATCTCTCTGCCTAGTCTTCCCAACCTCTTGAAAAAAATAAAACCAAACAAACTCAAAGCAATTCAAACATTTTTTAGAAATAAAGCCAGTTCATCTCTGTGGAATTGATGTGCTAAGTCTTAAATATATTATTGATAATTAACCTGATCAGGTTACATTGCCAGGAAATCTCTATCTACTTTTCTTTCTTTCTTTTTTTTAATTAACAAATTTTATTTCTTAGAGTAGTTTTAGGTTTACAGAAAAGATGAACAAGAAATAGAGTTCCCAATATGCCCATCCTTACATCCTAACCCGTTTACTGTTATTAACATATTGCATTGATGTGGCACATTTGTTATAATTGGTGAACCAATATTGATATATTATTAACTAAAGCCCATAGTTTGCATTGGGGTTCACTCCTTCTGTTGTGTAGTTCTATGGGTTTTGCCAAATGCATAATGTCATGTATCCACCATTACAGTATAATACTGCCCTAAAAAATCTCCTGTGTTCCACCTATTCATCCCTCCCTCAACCTTTACTTTTCTATTTTAATACTCAGATTAAGCCTACGGTAATATCAATGAGATGGAGCTAAGAATTTGCTTAAATAACCAGTGATTCTCAATGGCAATCAAAATTTCTTAATCATTAATCTAGACTAGCACTGTCAAGTAGAAATATGTGAGCCATATATATGTATTTAAAATATTCCAGATGCTGCTTTAAAAAGAAACAAGTGAAATTAATAATATACTTACCCCAATATATCCAAAATATTATCAATTTTATGTAACCAATATGAAAATTGAGATATTTTACATTTTTGGGGGGTACAAATTCTCGAAATCCAGTGTGCATTTTACACTTACAGCACATCTTATTTCAGACTAGTTATATTTCAAGTGCTCAATAGCCAAAAGAAGCCAGTGACTAAGGTATTGGACAGCACACATTGACTGTGAGCAACCTGAAAGCAGGTTATCCTCCCTTCTCCAGGGCCTCCCCAGTAGGCATGCAGTGAATATTTTTGAAAGGTAAAAGGGAAAGATAAAAGGGCTCTCTGAACCTCTGGATGCTGATTCTTATAGTTTATGCAACTACTTTCTTTACATTCTCCAGTCTTGGAAAAAGTGGAATGGGGATCATACTTATTCCTGTATGCATATCAAACCAATGAGTATCGGCCTTCCTGACTCCCAGAAAGCCTGAATCATTTGAAATGTTGACTCATGAGCCCAAGGTGATTGAAATGTAATGTGAACCAAATTAACTTTCCCAGGCATCTTTCTCTTTCCACTTTCCTTTCTCACTCTCTCTTTGGGTGACTCATTCTCTTACCATTTAAGAGAGTCCAGCAGCAGGCAGAACCCCAAACCCTGTTTGGAAGAACAGTAGACTTTCAAATGATCGGCCCCAGACCCCCAGATAATCTAGCACAGCTGTTTTGCCTACTAATTCCAGGGTCTGCATTTTAGATTGGGAGTGAGCCTAAAACTGTCAAAAACATTTTTTTTTCTTTTAGAGTAGTGGTAATAGTGATGTGGTTTGGGAATTTAAGTGAAAAAAGACAACCTTTTATTTCAAAAATTTTATAAAAATCCTTAGGGCCTACTTCACAGTCCCGTTAGTACCTTTCTCTAGTCTGTTTTTTTCCTTTCCCTGGAGGAAAGTTTCCACCCTCAGAACCCCAGAATAACGCCCTTCCGGTGGCGCGCCAGGAACCTCCCGGACCCCTCCTGGCCAGCATCCCGCCCCCTTTCGCAGTCAGCTAGTGACAGAATAACCTCCAGCTGCGGGCAAGGCAAAGACCCCACCCCAACTCTCGTGTCACCCAAAGTGGAAGGTGGAGCGCCCAGATCCAAACCTCGCCCACCAAGTCCAATCCCAGCCGGTAAGAGAGAGGAAGTGCAGTGAGCCCCGCCCACCTTAATCCTCTTCCCTTTCCGTTGGGCGGGC
>VBSM01002608.1:132085692-132096167 GCA_008086735.1 Cheirogaleus medius
GGTGAGGATGGGAAGGCCTTGGCACTTTAATCTTTTTAGGAGGGGCTTTTGTCTACTTCCTGGGTTGCTCCTTGGGAAAAGGTGCAGTTTTGCCTGCATTCAACTCCGGGCCCCTCCTCACCTCTCCCTGGTGTGGGTTGCCCCCTTGTGCTTCACCTTCCCCCCTCTTGCGTTTGTGGGGAGCTGGCCGAGTGGAAAATGTCCACATCGACCCATCTGCAGTGAAGGGAGAGCGCCTCCAGTGGTGTGGTGCGTGGAGAATTGGCAAGGGGAGAGTTCTGGCGAAGTCCTGCCACCGCCCAGGTCACTATGGTGTGATGTGGCGACTCCCTACCAGCTAAACCCAGCCAGGAAAATGGAATCTACGCGTTGTGTTCCGAGGGGGCGCAGTTCCACCAGGGTAGAGGAATTGCTGTTAGTGTACACTGGCTGAGCCTTTTAATGCATGCATACAATGGAATCTTAGGGAAAAAAGAAAAGGCAAAATGGATGACATCCTTAAAGAAAGGAAAATCTGTGGATTCCTTGCCACCAGTTGGCTAATTGAACCTTGTGGTAGATTTACCTTGAGATATAATGAATTGTTTTGAGACAGACAAATCGTTTTTATATACTGGTTAAAAATACTGTTTTTTAGAAGTTATATGTTTTAGGCTAACAAAGGCAAAATACAGTCATGTTCTGCATAACGACGTTTGGGTCAAAGACGCCCCGCATATAGGACGGTGGTCCTATGAGATTATCATGGAGCTGACAATTTCCTACTGCCTAGTGACCTCTTGATCCTGACCCTGTGTAGGCTAGGCGAATGTGTGTGTTTCTTAGTTTTTAACAGAAAAGTTTAAAAAGTAAAAAAGATTTTAAAAACTTATAGAGTCAAGGATATAAAGAAAGAAAATATTTTTATATAGCTGTACAATGTGTTTGTGTTTTAAGCTAAATGTTATTACAAAAAAAGTCTAAAAGTTAAAAGAAAATTAAAAAGTTTATAAAGTAAAAAAATTACAGCAAGCTAAGGTTAATTTATTATTGGAAGAAAAATTTTAAAAATAAATTTAGTATAGCTTACAGTGTTTATAAGGTCTACAGTAATGTACAGTAACATATTAGGCCTTCACATTCACTCACTGACTCACCCAGAGCAACTTCCAGTCCTGCAAGCTGTATTCATCATAAAGGTCCTATACAGGTTTACCATTTTTTATGTTTTATACTAAATACTTAGTACACAAATAACTTACCATTGTATTACAATTGCCTGCAATGTTTGGTACAGTAACACACTGTACAGGTTTGTAGCCTATGAGCAATAATTGGCTGTACCATATAGCCTAGTTGTATAATAGGCTGTACCGTCTAGGTTTGTGTAAGTACACTCTATGATCACAAGGACAAAATCGCCCAAGGACACAGTTCTCAACGTATCTGTCATTAAGTGAGGCATGAATGTATGTATGGTCTGCAAAATAGTTTTCAAATCCTTTCATATAAGTCCCTGATTGTATATTGTTGTTATTATGAGGAACATTGTTTTATTGCCCTTTTCATCTTGGGAAATTATTTTGGAAGAGAAAAAATCAAGTTTGTAAGAGATTGAGAATGCATTTATTCGATGCATTTGTAAATACTTGTTACTTCTGGGACAGAAAGTATCCCGGTAGCTGTAGGACCTTTCTTTTTATGGTCAAGAATCAAGTGATGTAACTGTCTGCTTAGAAATCTTAATATCTTTGTAGGATTTTAGAGGTGGCTCATTTCCTAGAAAAAGAAAATCAGTGTGAGATCACACAATAGTTTTTTCTCAATTCATTAATACACAATGGGGAAAATAAGACAATTGTGTATTCTGAATAACGTTTGATATTGACGTACTCCCAGGCACTACTCAAAACACTCATCACTACACTAAAAATCTTAGAAGATGAAGAGTAATTCAGTCTTTACTTTTTCCATATGAAAAAGACATTTGAGGGAAACTAAAGTGAGAGAGAAAAACAATGTAATATGAAAATTTTAAACAGGAAATTTAATGATTGACAAAAGCATACTAACAATGTTGTATAAGAACAAAGGGAAGAGTTCTTTTCTTTGAACATTGGGGATTCAGAGGGTAACAGCATCTGTTGGAATCTTGACTGTTGGAATACTTAGTTTAGAAGGCAAAGGAGAAAGAATATTTCCTATTTAGGGACTCTTGTTTTTACATAGTTCCCTAATTCTGTATTGATGATACCTATTTGGAAACTTCAGTTCTTTTAATAAATGTAAGAACAGCATGACTATGATTATGATTATGGATAGTGAAGCCATTTTAGTGTGTCTGTATTTCTTAATACACTGAAGAGTTTGTTCATTAATTCAACCCATTATTGATAACCTGTCAAGGGACAGGCACTGTTCTAGGCTTTAAGGGTTTGGCAATAAGCAAGACACATGTGCTTCCCATGTGGGGAGTACAGATAATAAGCAAAAATAAAGAACTCAGAATAGTGGTGTTATAAGGGTAATAAACAGGAGGATGGCATAGAGAATGATTATTGGATATGTGGGGGCTTTTTTAGGTGGGGTGACACTAAGAAAGGCCTTTCTGAGAAAGGTGAGATTTGAGCTGCAGAGATCAAAAATTTCCAAGAAACTCCTAGGGCAAAAGCCTGGAGGCAGGAATGAGCTCTGTTATGCATGTTTAAGAATCTTGTAAAACTAGTGAGGAAAAACTAGTGGGGGTGGTGTAAGGTGAGAGAGGAGAGATGGGCTACGCTCAGATCATTTGGGGTCACTAACGGGCCAGGTAAAGAAGTTTGGCTTTTTAAAAAATATATTGTTTATTTTAGAAATATGCACTTTAAATATGTTGTGATTTTGAAGCTAAACTAAGTTTTGAAGATTCAGTGGGACTGAGAGCAGTCCCACTTTACTGATGTGAGTAAAGAAAAGGTGAGAAATGTGCATAGCATGGTTAGAGACATAGACCAGCCTACCTGGAAGAGGGTTTATAGATCACTGACACTTGCGTATTTAACAATGCCATTTACATTTTTGAGTAAACTCTGGTTTTCATCAGATGGTAAGTTGTAATTTTGCCATTTTCTATTGTGCCTGGAGCACCTCCGTTGCAATGCTTAACTGTGAAGACAGACTGAAACCTTTCACTTGATGGCCATTTTTGATGGTGAAACGTTTGGTTTGGTGGTTGATTAACTTAGGCTTTTGCGTATATGGAAACTCAGGATAGAAATTGATTTGAGAGAATTGCAAATATCATTATTGGTGACTTTCAGCTGGTCTCTAAACATGTTCCAAACCAGTGTTAATTAAGACAGAATGTGTGGTAGATATGGATTCTGTGGGATATTGCATGCCAAATTAAGGAATTTGGGTTTTATCATCTTCCTTTTAATTCATGCTATGCCAGTCACAGCTGCCCTTGCTTTTAGTAATTTATATTATGAAACCAAAAACGCTTTTATTAACTTCGATTTCTTAAGTATAAAGTTATTTCCTTATTTTTCACCTCTTGCAAATTACTGCTTTAGGCATTGGGAAGCTTATGAAGATTATTGAACTAAGGCAAGGCATCATGAAAGCAGTGTTAGAAAATCGGTGACAATATTCTAGATAGGTTGAAAAGAATAACAGGTGAACTATTTAGAAAGATTTTACAGTAGTTCTGAGAGAGGTGAGTAGGGCCTGTATTGGCTTATTACTAGTTCATTCAGTGAAAGTGGAATAGAAGGGAGGAATATAAAGACTATAGGAATCGTGATTTCTTTAATTGGCTGTGAATCTCTACAGTTAGGTTACAGATATGCTTTATGAAAGAAGAATTGATAAGACTTGGAGGCCATGGATGTAAACACAAAGAAAAGAATACTAGTGTTTATTAAACCAATTTCAGAGACTGTCAAAACTGTTAATTGACATAAAAATTTGTAATTTGTACAGAATTGAATATTGCTCATAAGTATAGGCTATGGCTCGGGGCCTAAAAATTAATAATCTTTTATAAAGCCATTTATTATATGATTATTTGTATTTGCATATGAGCATATATTAAAAATTTTAAAAGATTTTTTAGTGACTTATAGTTTAAATCTTAAGTATCAGTTCTTGATATAAAGTCCAAGTTCTTGATGTGACATTCCCAAGAATGACATGCCCTGTCCATTCCTCACTTTTCTTTCATTTTTATCATTGTGAATAATTTTTCTTATTAAGCCATTTCTGATAAAAAAAAAAGTTGGGAATAAGTGGTATGCTCCTTACAGGTAAGGTGAATTATGTTTCAGATTGGTTCTTAGGAAACTCAGTGTCAAATTTATGGTCTTTTCTTAGTAATTTGCAAACTCCCTCTAATCTCCAACTTTTGGCAAACAACTCAATGGAATAGTGTTTAGAAAACATGCTCTTTTAGTGCTATATCACTGTAAACTTAGAAGATTGCTATATTATAACAACATTTCTAAAAAGGAGCGTATTATCTATTGTTCATTAATTGCCTTTGTTTTATGTGTAGTTACTTTGATAATATACCTTAAAGCAATTTATTTGAAATACTACTATATTAATTTGAAGTAAGTATAATAAAGTATTTATTTGAAATACTTAAATTCAAGACCCTAATTTAAATGATACATTTTAAAGGTACTTTGCTAGCCCAGGATAAAAGTATCAACCAAATGGATGATATTTTTTGGTTCTTCCCTGGAACCATTTATTAAATAGAAGTAAATGTTGCAGATGTACTATATTTATGGTACATTCTTTGAGATTTTTTTGTTCCTGTTTTTAAATGTAGACTATGGAAGGTCCCTCTGGGGGTGACAGTATCAGTGATGGGAACTGTAATGGCAGAACTCCAGTTTATTACTAGTGCTTAAATGAATGAATGTGACCTTTGTGGCTAGCTAGTGTAGGAAGGACATAGACATGCAACATAGTGAGACTCAGCTTTGCTGATGCTAAGGTTTTCTCAGACTAATGCTTTCTAATCTCAAAGGAGCAGTTGATAATTTCACATTTAAGCTGCTGGTTTTTGTTTCTTGGAATGATGATTATTTTAAGTTGCTTTTTACATGTGTTCCCATAACATTCAATTCTTACCTCATCATAGTGTATATCATACTATATAGATGGTAATGGTATGTTTACTCGTTTCTGTCCTCCACCAGACTGTATAGTTCTTGAGGAAAAGAGCTCTACTATCTTTTTACCCTGAGAAAAAGGACTATATGACATTGTATCTCCATTACTGAGCTCAGTGCCTTAGATGTGGTAAATACTCAGTTATTTGTTGGATGAATATATTTTAGGTGAATGCTGATCTTAATATTCTGTATAATTCTAGAATTATTATATTTTTTATCTATAAAAAACCCAAATCTTATGAGTTAAAACATTTGTTTACATACACAAGGTTAAAAATTCCAAACAATACTAAAAGAATAGACAGAAAAACGTAACTTCCTACCTGTTACGCAGATTCCCCAACTTGTTTTCTATAGATACGCTCTGTTAGTAGTTTCTTAAGGTATCTGTGAATAATATTTATATATACATATATATTTTTTCCACTTTATTTTACACAAAGACAGCTGCAGAGAATTCCATGTATATACAATATATTTAATCAATCCCTTATTGATGGTTATTTAGGTTGGTTCTTTTTTCTGTTACAAATAATGTTGCTATGAACACTCTTTTCTACTTCTTTGGGAATACATGCCATTATATGTGTTGTAAGATAAATCCATGAAACTGGAATTACTGGTTCAAAGGATATTTGTGTTTAAAATGTCGATAATGCCAAATTGTCCTACAAAGAGTTGTTCCAATCTATATTCCCACCAATGTGTTAAAATTCCTTTTTCCTTATGCCTTTCCCAACATTTAGTGTATTGGTAAACTAGTTAATGGTTTAGCAAATTGTTCTTTTAAGTGACATTTGAGTATTTTATCATATGCTTAAATGCCACTAAATTTTTTATGATCTATTCTTTGGAGTTTCTGGTCACTCAGTCTGTTGTAAGAAAACTAGTGTTTGGTCTTATGTCTTGAAAACTTTTTTCTTGATTTGTTATTTGAATTTTAACCGTATGGTATATTTTTCTGTTTAGAAATTTTTTTGTAGTGAGATTTATCATTTTCTTTTATGACTTTGATTCAGAAAAGTCATTGAGTTTTGTGTAATTTTCTGAAAGACTTTCTCTAAGATCATAAAAATTTCTCCCATATTTTCTCCTAGTACTTTTATGATTTTTTAAAATTTCATTTTAACATTTGATTCTTTGACTTATTTGCAGTTTGTTTTGTTCTAGAGAGTGGATAGTGATATAGTTTTATTCTTCAAGATGATTTCCCATTTGTCCCAACACCATTTATTAAGTCATCCATCTTCTGATAACTATTTTGAAATGCCACTTTTGTCATATTCATATAGTGTGGGTGAAATATTTTCTGTTCTGTTTATCAGTCCATGCAGAAGTATCAGACTGTTTTCATTGCTACACTTTAAAAATAAAATACTATCTAATAGGGCTTTTTCAGAATTAGTTTTCTTGGCCATCTATGTGTACATAATTTTCTACTTAATCTTTAAAATTTGATCATCTAGTCCCCTCTTCTTCTGTTGGCGTTTTAGTGGGTTACATTACATTTACGAATTAATTTTGAGAGAAAGCATTCTCAATATTGATATTACATGTTTTTCCACAGACATATGGTTTTTATTAACCTGTATTTAAAAAAAATTACCTTATAATGTGAAATATAGGCTTTTAGAAATAAATACTAAGTATTCTAGCCTCCCTGAAACATACTGTATTATACAGATACCTGGCTTTCTCTTGTCTATTGATAATAGACTGGAAAAGAAGGATAAATTTTCCTGCTTTTTCATTTCCAGAAACATTTTTGTATTGAGAAAGGAAGAAATATTCTTTGTATTCCTGTATTAGGAGCTGTGGCTGCCAAATATTGGATTTTTTTTAAAGCAGTTTCTGAATTCTTTACTTAGGTAGCCTTGACTTTTTCAAGAATCATTTCTTTAACAGCTTGTTCTTCTCATTGATGAAATTACTACCATGGAAAGAAGTTTTATGAAGTTTTGTTGTTTGAACAAGACTTGGAAATTGTCTAGTTATATTTGTGGTCCCTTGGAAGTTCAGTATTAGTTAAGAAAAAGTTAACATATTCCTTTTTTTTTTAAACTAGGCTTACAGCGAAGTATGGGGACAAAAAAGATGAGCAGAGGTTGTATTTATGAGAAGTATAGGTAGCAGATTAAGAGAAAACACCAGCCCCTAGTTGTAAAGAATTTTATGCTCCTAAAACCAAGAGTTTTGTGATTGTACTGTAAGGACAATCGTGTGTTTTTACAGATCTCTGAATTGCTTTTGTGAAAAGAGAGAACCTTACTTGGGTTTCCAGGTGTGTCTGCACATTTTTTCTCCCCAGCTTTGCAGGTGATTTGTAAACTTGGCTAATTGGAAGTTTCTCTCATTAAGTTCATTTATCTCAGTATTCTGACAGCTCTAGATGGAGGTGACCCAAAAGCATTAGAAAAATTTTTTTAAGCTACCAGAGCTTTTGATCTCAGAATATAAGGGAATTTACTTTTCTTCTAAGGAGGTTACTAAAAATGCTGAAAGCTATCATATAAATCCTTTTCATAAATAGTCTTTAGAATTTCTCAGTCAGAATTCATTACATTATAAAAAGTTTTATTCTACCAAATTCTGACATTTTAATTTTATATAAAAATTAATTTTTATATTAAAAACTTACTTTGTTGGATGCTTTTGCTTGCATACGGTGAATTATGAAAATCAGAATTTCAAAGAGCAAGTATTTCATTATATTTTATAGGCCACCTGTACTACACACAGATCTGTCATAAGGATTAGGGCTGTAATAGTCCTTCTTAGTCCTTTTGAACAAGGACTTAGAAACTGCCACTTACCAACATACCTTCTCATTTACCCACTCTTACCAACCAAGATTTCTGTTGAACCCAAAATTTTGTTAATGAAACATGTTGCAGAGCCTAAGTTTAGCATTGATAGACTCGAACATGTATAGTTTAATGGCCAGGTAAAAGAGTTTTGGGTAAAACTATAATTAAAATTGTTTCAGTACAATATAATTTGTTCATTTACATTGCCTTATCTCTATTTTGGGGAGGGGATTTAAAATTTTATTTTTTTATTGAAAATTTTGAATACCAACAAAAGAAGAGCAGTGAATGAAACCTTTCAGGGAATGAAACCTTTCAACTCTTTTCTCTCACACAGTCACTCAAAACTTCCGGCACCAAACTATGGGAATTTTCCCCTCAGCATACCAAGCAGTTCTCTAGCAGACACCAGCTAAATGTCCTCTCATTTAACTCCATTCTGTTGCTGTCTACATGGAAATAGCATCAGATTCCACAGGTTGAGGGCTCAATCCCTTAAGACTGCCTTGCACTTCAGATACCAGTCACAAGCTCATGTCTCCAGAACTTCTCACTGACCAGACTGTAAATCGGGGTCTCCATGATTCTCTCCTCAGGTTCTGTTAATTTGCTAGAGTGGCTCATAGAACTCAGGGAAACATTTTATTTACATTTATCCATTTATTAGGATATTACAAAGGATACAGATGAACAGCCTTATGGAAGATATGCATAGGGCAAGGTATATAGGAAGGAGCATGGAACTTCCATTCCTTCTCTTGGGGTGCTACCCTCCAGAAACCTCCACTTGTTAAGCTATTGGGAAGTTCTCTAAACCCAGTCCTTTTGGGTTTTTATGGAGACTTCATTACATAGGCATGATTGATTAAATCATTGGCCATTGCATCGGTGATAAGCTCCACCTTCAGCCCCTCTTCTCTCTCCCCTCTTCCCAGGTTGTGAGGTGGAGCTAAAAGTCCCAACCCTCTAATCATGCCTTGGTCTTTCTGGTAATTGAATTTATCTAGGGACCAGTCATCTGATTACGGTACAAAAGACACTCATGTCACTTGGGAGAGTCTGAGGATTTTAGGAGCAGTATGCCTGGAAATGGGGATGAAGACCATCTCTGTATTTCACATTATGGCAAAACATTATTTAGCCATCACTGAACCTGACAACCATTAACTCATGGCCCATTCCACACCCTCATAAATATTTCATCATGCATCTTGCAAACTGTAATTATTCCTTTTTAAAATATTAATACAACTATAACACCCTTAATCAAATATTCTTCTATTTAGCAATAATTAATTAATATCATCAAGTTTCCAACCAGTGTTCACATTTCCTACTATTTAGTGAATGTCATAAATGATCTTTTTACAGTTAAACAAAATCAGAATCCAAATAAGGCCCACATAATTACAGTAGATAGATTAAAAGACTTATAAAATAAATCAATCTATGGGTTCTCTCTTGCTTGTATCTCTCTTTCTCTCTCTCTGCAATTTATTTGTTGAAGAATGCTCATATACTTTTTTCATCTTAATGTTTTTATTAAGATATAGGCCAGGTGTGGTGGCTCACGCCTGTAATCCTAGCACTCTGGGAGGCCGAGGCGGGCGGATCGCTCAAGGTCAGTAGTCCAAAACCGGCCTGAGCAAGAGCGAGACCCCGTCTCTACTAAAAATAGAAAGAAATTAATTGGCCAACTAAAAATATATAGAAAAAATTAGCCAGGAATGGTGGCGCATGCCTGTAGTCCCAGCTACTCGGGAGGCTGAGGCAGAAGGATTGCTTGAGCTCAGGAGTTTGGGGTTGCTGTGAGCTAGGCTGATGCCACGGCATTCTAGCCCGGGCAACAGAGTGAGACTCTGTCTCAAAAAAAAATAAAAATAAAAAATAAAAAAAAATATATAATTTACACACAGTAAAATGCATAGATCTTAAGTTTTAACAGTTTTATGTTCTAACAAATGCATATGCTTATTTAACCCACACCCTTGTCAAGATAGAGAATTTGATGACATTTTTACCATCCTAGAAGGATCTCTTGGGTCCTTAGCAGTCAATTCTTCAATTCTTGCTTTGGTCCCTATTCCCAAATAACCACTGTTTTGGTTTTTTTCACCATAGATTAGTTTTATGTATTATAGAACATCCATGGCATGAATGGAATCATACAGTATGTACTCTGTTGTCTCTAGCTACTTGCATTCAGCATGATGTTTTTGAGACTTATCAATGATGTTACAGGTATTAGTAATTTGTTTCTTTTTACTACTGTGGTATTCCATGATATGAATATACCACAGTTTAATTATTCATTCACTTGTTGGATATTTAAGTTATTTATAGTTTTTGGCTATTATGAAAAAAGAATGCTGTGAACATTCTTATAGACCTTTTTGTAAATATGTCCTCGTTTCTGTTAGATAAATATCTAAGAGTAGAATTGTTGCGTCATGGGGTAGGGGTGTGTGCATGTATACATTATATATGTATGTATATTTTTTCATTTCTTTCTTTTTTTTTTTTT
>VBSM01002608.1:132097432-132112840 GCA_008086735.1 Cheirogaleus medius
CACACACACACACACACAATCAGTGAGGATACAGATGATTCAGGCCATCCTATCAATGAACTAAACCTAACTGACTTTTATAGAACACGGTTACAACCAACAATATAATATACATCCTTCTCAAGTACACATAGAATCTTCAGATAAACCATTTACTGGACAATAAAACAATTATCAAATGCCCTTCTTTATCTCTGGTAATACTCCTTGTCTTTGAATCTACTGTTTCATGTTAATATAGCCACTCCATATTTTGTAGGATAAGTGCTTAGATGATCTATTCTTTTTACATTCTTTTACTTATCTGTGTCTTTATCGTTAAAGTATGTCTTTCACGCACAGCATAGTAGGGTTTTCATCCAGTCTGAAAACCTCTGCCTTTTAACTGAGACCAGTTATTTTTTTTTAAAGCCAGTCAAATTTAGCAGTGGGGAGTTGAATACCAACTTTAGCGACACTATGTTAATAAGTTCTGATAACCCACTACCATTGAACCAGCCTGAGACCATTTATATTCAATGTAATTATTAATATAAGGTTTGGTCTTTTTTCTTTGTCCCATCTGCTTTTTGTTCCTTTATTTTCTTTTCTTTTTAGATCAATTGAGTATTTTTTGTAAGGTTGATACTAACCATTAGATGTTTTATAGCTTTGGTCCCCAACCTTTTTGACATCAGGAGCCGGTTTTGTGGAAGACAATTTTTCCACAGGTGAGGACAGTCCCGATCAGCCTCACCTCCACCTCAGATCATCAGGAGTTGGATTCTCATGGGGAGCGCTCAACCTGGATCCTTGCCAAGCTCCTTTTGCAGTGGGGTTTCTCACTCCTGTGAGGGTCTGAAGCCACTGCTGATCTGATGGGGACGGGGCTCGGGCGATGGTGGGAATGATGGGGGAAGTAGCTGTGTGTGCAGGTGGGGGTTTGCTTCCTCACTAGCCGCTCTCCTGCTGTGCACCCTGATTCCTGGTAGACCAACCATACCCCAAGAGTTGAAAACCAAAGTTTTATAGAACCACAGTTTATAGAAATCACCAGCAAAGCCATCCATGCTTGGAGTTTTCTTTGTGGAGGTTTTAAATTACAAATATACTTTCTTTGAGTCACTAGGGCTATTTTGATTTTCAGTTTCTGCTTGTGTTTTGATAATTTGTGTCTTCCAAGGAATTCGTCTAGTTCATCTTGATGACTGGGTATTAAGAAATTTTTCCACTTCATCTTGATAAGTGGACATCAAGGAATTTGTCCATCTTATTAACATAGTGTCACTGAAGTTGGTATTCAACTCCCCACTGCTAAATTGTCATCTAAGTTGTCTAATTTATTGCCATAAATTTGTTAATAGTCTCATGTTTTTAGGACCTATTGTAAGAGTCCCTCTTTTATTTCCAATACATTCTCTTTACTCTTTCCAATATTTCTTTCTCTCTCTTTTTTCCCCTTGGTCATTTTAGGGATTGTCAATTCTATTGATCTTTTCAAGGAACCAACTTTTGGTTTCGTTGATTTTTCTCTATTGTCTATTTTCTAACATTGGTTTCTGCTTTTATTTTTATTAATTTTCTTCTACTTGTTTGGGTTTAACTTGCTCTCTTCCTAGTTTCCTAAAATGAAAGCTTTAACATTTTATTTTAAGCCTTTTTAAAAAAGCATTTAGAGCTATAAATTCTCTCTAAGCATTGCATTGGCTGCATCCCACAACTTTTTATTATCATTTGGTTCGGAATATTTTTTAATTTTCACCTTATTTTCTTTGATTGTTGGATTATTTAGAATTTTGTAGTTTAATTTCCAAACATTTGAGGATTTTCCTGTTTTTGTGTTACTGATTTCAGTTGAATCCATTGTGGTCAAAGAACATGCACTGCATGATTTCAATCCTTTTAGATTTATTGAAATATATCATAATATACGTGTATTATGATTATTATATATTATAGTTATGTGTGCGTCAGAAAATCAATTCTTTAAAGAAATTAAGAAATGAGGCCGGGCGCAGTGGCTCACACCTGTAATCCTAGCACTCTGGGAGGCAGAGGTGGGCGGATCATTTGAGGTCAGAAATTTGAGACCAGCCTGAGCAAGAGTGAGACCCCATCTCTACTAAAAATAGAAAGAAATTAATTGGCCAACTAAAAATATATAGAAAAAATTAGCCAGGCATGGTGGCACATGCCTGTAGTCCCAGCTGCTCAGGAGGCTGAGGCAGGAGGATCACTTGAGCCCAGGAGTTTGAGGTTGCTGTGAGCTAGGCTGACGCCTTGGCACTCTAGCCCGGGCAACAGAAGTGAGACTCTGTCTCAAAAAAAAAAAAAAAAAAAAAAAAAAGAGAAAAAAAACAAGAAACGAGAAAAGTCTTTTAAAATATATCTACCTATATATTTACCAGTGAGGCCATTTTTCATTCCTTTATGAAGATTAAGTTTCCATCTGGTATCATTTCCTTCATTCTGAAGAACTTCATTTAACATTTCTTATAGTGCAGATCTCAGTGTCAAATTCTTTCAGCTTTTGTTTCCATCTCATTTATCTGAAAATATCTTTACTGATCTTTAATTTTTTGGATACTTTTGATGAATCAGTCAATTCATGATATTTGCTGTAGTTATATTTTATATAGTCACTGAAAACAATGAATTAGCAAATACTGAATCATTGCTTATAGGGGGAATACAGAGTAGGTCCCTGTAAGTCTCTGGTTATATTTTTGCTTACCAATCAATACATAACCTTGTTTTATATGTGTTTCTATTTAAAGACACCTGGGGTACAAAAGTATAGTTAGATAGAAGGAATAAGTCCTAGTATTACATAGTTCAGTAGGGAAATTGTGGTTAACATTAATTTATTGTATATTTAAAATAGTTAGAAGAGAAGAATTACAATGTTCCCAGAACAAAGAAAAGATAAATGTTTGAGGTGATGGATATCCCCGTTACCCTGATTACACAGTGTATACAGGTATCAGAATATTACATGTACCCCCAAAATACATATAAGTATATATATCAATTTTAAAAAATAGAAACACCTTATTTAATATATGTTGATTCATTAACACTGAACTCAACAGCACTGTAATTAATGCCTGAAGGAAGCTTATTTAATACATGTATTTTCTCTATCAGGCACATCATAGCTTTCTTGTGGTTGAGAACACTAGAGACCAAGTCAGCACTCTGCTTAGGGACTGTTTTAAACAGGGAAATCACCAACAAAACATAAAAATGAGAAAAACAAAAGGACACTTGTTTAGAGTGTGTGCGCAGAAACAGGAAGGTAATAGGGTTGTCTTGTTCCACCTCAGCAGGGGAATGTGCACTTTGGATGACCCAAATATTTGTCCACTCTGCACATGCGCATGCCCTTGTAAGTGCTTCAAGTATTAATTTGAGGTTACAAATTTAGTGAGTAGGTAAATTTGCAAATAAAGAATGAGGATCAACTGTGTAATTCTAGACTGTCAGTTTTTTCATTACTTTAGAGGCAGTCCGTTACTTTTTGGATTACATCATTTCCTATGAGAGGTCAGGTCATTCTCATTGTTGTTTCCCTACTGTTTTCAAGGTTGTTTGTATATCTTTGGTTTTCAGTTTGACCTCTATGACATGCCTTTTTGTGGTGGCATGTTTGTCTTTCTCTGGAGTTCATTGAGCTTCTTGGGTCTGTTGGTTTTCGACATAACAACTTTTGTCAAATTTTAAGCCATTTTATCTTTAGGGTTTTTTTTCCTGCTTCATTCACCATTGCTTTTTTTGTGGGGACTGCAATTACAGATCTTTTAACTGCTTGATTGTTTCTAAGATCACTGTTCATTTTTTTTCTCCTGCCTTTTCCCTCCTCCTGTGCTTCGGTTTGGATAGTTTCTATTTTTCTCAGGATTCACACACCTATGCTACCTGTTGTCCAGTGTCTCGAGATAGTTGCTTTCTATATTTTGTGCATATTTATAGTTGTTTATATTGACAGAGCTAATCTGATACAGTTAATTTTATAGCCAAATGTAGAAGTTCTTCTCTATAGTTTTAAAATGCATTTTTTCTAGTTTCATAATTAGATAAGATCTTACTGACCAATTACACTTTTGGTTGATGAAAGTTTTTGAAATGAGCATGTCAAGGAAAATACTCTGTATAATGTGTGCAGACATTCGTGAGATTTTGAGAGCTTATATATTTTTGAATTCATTAGTAATAAATTGCAGTAATAAATTAAAAACTGACATTCCTCTTTTATTTTTTAAAAAAATTATATACTCTAAACATCTCTTTAGTGAACTTTAATTCTGAAACTGATCCTTATGTGATGGAAGTAATTAGCATTCAAAGTATGTTAGAAGGAAGTAGTCTAAATTTAAACTAAGGGTAAGGAAATGAATCTAGCTTTAGGACCAACATGAGGGAGAGATCATTTGGAAAAGGTTATTCTGTGAATGTTGCTCTCTTTCATGCTGTCATTGTAAGTATGATTCTGTTCATTTTACTGGGGGTGATGAGGAAATAAGTGTATATTTGATTGTAGTGACAAGAGTTTTACCTTTTTAGTTTTGTCATTAGCTATGTGACTGAGTAAGTTACTTAATTTTCTGAGCTTTAGGTAACGAAATGTGGTGGAAGATTAACAAAAATAAGATAAGCAAGAGTATGTTTTAGAAAAAAATTAAGGTTGGATATGGTGAATTTGAGGTTTAATGGATGTCAGCATTCAGAGATGTAGAGGGGGAAGGCATGGGTATGATTAGGAAGAATGGTGTTTAGTTAGCATAGTTGATAGGTGAAAAATTGTTTAAATAAGTTTAGACAGTTAAGTCGGAGCCATATGGTGGAGGGCTTCATTTATCTAAGGGCCTTAGTTATAATTCAGTGGATAACTGGGAGCTTGTGTTTGGAGCAAGAGAATATGTAGAAATTTTTTTAGTTATATTAATTTGATAGCATAGATGGAGAGACTTACTGGGAAAGTTCTGGCTTCCTCTTTGCTTATTATTTAGTGAAAACTTTTTTTTGTTGTTTTGTTTATTTTTGGAAAAGTGCCACTATGTTTTTAGTTAGTGTGGGCATAATTAAGCCTTTAATATTTATTAATTTTTTTGGCTGTGAGTTCAAAATAGCACAAATGAGGTTGATGATTAAAGTTTTTAATTCATTCAGTAGTTATCATTATGAATATTTCATAAAAAGAAGAGGCATCATTTGCCCTTTTTTTTAAAGCCTAATAATGTAACAGTGTATATGTAACATAACTCAGTAATTCAGAATGTTATGCTTTTTACTTAATAGAGTATTCCTGATTTTAAAACTGTTTATTTGTGAAAGTCAGGATCTTTTACAGAAAAAGACTAATGTAAAATTAGTAATATTTTTTCAAAACAAATAATTTTAGGTGTTTTTAGCCTTAGAATTTGGTAGCTTATGCTATGTGTTATTGATCATAATTTTCTTTTAATATCCATACTTTAATTAAAATATATATATTTATTAATATATTTTAAAATTCTAAATACAGGAAAGGGAAGTATTACAGAGTAGTCACAGAAGAGAGCATGGACTTGTATACTCTCTGGATTCAGGTCTCAGTTCTATCACTTTCAGTTTTATGACTCTGGGGAAGTTTACTTAGCCTTTTTATGTCTCTGTTTCATCATCTGTGAAATGGGGACAACAATAGTATCTACCTTACAGGGTGGTTTTGAGGATTGGATGAGCATCTGAAACAGATGTGTCTGGCCAGCACAGTACCTAGCCCACATTAATGTCTCTATAAATGTTTTTATACTATAAAATAGAAGTAAATAATCAGTACAGTATTTCAGATATTTACAAGGTAAATTTGCTGGGTGACAATTTATCTTGTTTCAGGACAACAAACTTGATAGGCTGATAAGTTAGAAGAATTAACACCATTTATTGCACTTGTGCATAAACACATCACAGAATATAAAGCATAAGGACTTGGGAGTTAGACTGTGGTTTGAATCCTGGGCTTCTGGCCTCTGAACTCTGTGACTTAGGGCAAGTTGTTTTCTTTTTTCTTTTCCACTCCCTCCCAACATTTTGAGGTAGGTACTGTTATTATCCGTGTTTTACAAATGAGGAAATGAGGCACAGAATGGCTAAGCAATAACTTTCTCAGGGTGACACAGTTGTAAGTGATGAATTTGTGATTTGAACCCAGGCAATTCAATTCCATGATCCACGATTGCTTTAGTAGGAGTCCGAGCAGCTGTCTTGAAGATCCAAATGGTAGTGACCTGTTCTGGATTTTTTTAACCACTTCAGTACCGTGCTCACCGGCCGCGAAACCTCGCCCACAGCCAGCACTCACAGTCCACACGATAGTTTGTGTTGTGCATTGACAACGAATCCGTTTTGCTCTTGTGTGATGAGGAAAGCTTTAAAGCACTGAAGGCTTGTTTGACTTTACAGGCAGCTTTAGGAAAATAACTATAATAACTCCTACCTAGGACTTGTTAAAAGGTCACAGATTCGTAGTAACTTATTAGCTGAACGTACACACTGCAACTGCAGAGATAAAAGCTGTAAAAGTAAAAGCTTTTGACTGTCCACTAAAGTTGATGCTCGGCTGTGTGTCTTCATATCACGGCTGTCGGCTAAAGTCGATGCTGTGCTGTGCGCGTTCATCTGTGGCTGTCGGCTAAACTCGACGCCCTTACCAAAGTGGTTATTAATAAGAACTTTTAGAAATGCAGTACTTGTTTTGTGGTTAACTCTGCATTGAATCCCATTTTACAAATTGAAGATTCTTTTTTAAACTTAGTGAATATTTGAAATACCAGTTTGAAAACTTTTTTACTTGGACAAATTCCAGGAATATAGTTTTTATTATCAGAGATTCTGGTACTGGATAGGAATAAAGATACAGTATATTTTAAAAAATACTTTAAATTTTGGGTACAATTTTAGATGTAGTTTGTTTTCCTTTTAATAGTAGTGTATGTTCCTAGTTCACTTTGCAAATAGACTGGCCTCTGAATTAGTGGCTTTTAACTACATTGTCTAGATGAAAAAGGCAACTGTTTTGTTTAAGAATTAGCTACCTTTTATTTAGATGGAGTAGTTATGTAATTATTTGGTTCTGCTCTTTGACACCCAAATTTCAGTTTTTTATGAGTTATATTTCATTGTTTTAGCTGAAAGGAACTTTCTCTCATTTTACAAATGAGAAACTATGTAACTTGCTAAGATCACATAGCAAGTCATCTTTTAAAAATGTGTATACACTTAAAAAAATCTTATAAGGCATTCTTATCTTAGTGATTTGGATGAGTATCCCAATCTGCCTATTGTTCTAGGTTGTAGGAGACCCTTTTAAACACACGTCATGGATTTTCCCTCACCATCCCATTTAAGAATCTTTTAAATATGACATCCTGCCCAGTATAGATTTATCTAAAATTTATATGACATTGTGAAGTTAGCTCTCCTATTCAAGGGGAATACCCTTGGAAGACACAAGTTCATATTCATGATAGCTACATCTCTTTGATTTTAATCTACTTTGACCAACCTTGTGTAGCTTGTCCTTCCAGATAGAAGTATCCAGATTTATTATTAGATCCTCTCTGCTAAAAGAATACCTTCCTGTCATCTCTCAGACTGTTTCAAGTTGTCTTATGCTAGAGGCCTTTCTGTAGTATAAACCACAGAAGATCTTTAGTTGAGGATCTTCTAACTGCAGGTACATGATGACATTGTACAAAGTTAATATACCAGGATACAGTGTAATTAATAATAGCTTGGTTTGCCATAACAAAATATCATAGATTGGGTGGAGTAAACAACAGACATTTATTTCTCATAGTTCTGGAGGCTGGGAAGTCTAAGAGCAAGGTGCTGGCAAGGCAGGTTTTATTCTGAGGCTCCTTCTCTTGGCTTGTAAGTAGCCTCCATCTCCCTATGTGCTCACATGACCTCTTGTGTGTACTTGGGGAAGAGAGAGAGAGCAAGCTTTCTGGTGTCTCTTCTTGTAAGGACACCAATCCCATTGGACCAAGGCCTCACCCTCATGACCTCATTTAACCCTAATCACCTCCCAAAGGACGTATGTCCACAATTCATCACATTGCAGGTTAGGACTTTAACATATGAATGTTGGAGGGGATATAAACATTCAGTTTATAATAATTCATGATTAAGAAAATAGTCTCTGGAGTTGAATTGCCTGAGTCTCTGACTAATTATGTATATGAATAACAAGTAGCCCTCACCTATATTAATTTTAAAGAAAACAAAAATAATAAGTATCTCCCTAATGATAATTAGGAGTTTTTTTGAATTTTGGACTCTTGACATTTGAACAATGGGATACAGGACTAATGTCTTCAAAGAACACTGTGCAATAACTGTTAGAATCTTTTTTCTTTCAAGATAGACAACCTATTAATAGAATGTAAGAGAAAGTGATGAATCTCTGAATGTTCTAAATTGAACATATACCAATTACAAAAGATTTAACAAAAGTTATTTTTTCAAATTCATCTTTTTGATTTTAATTTTGGCTTGAATAGGACAAGACAATTTACCTATCTTAAAATGTGAGTAAAAGCTTTGGATGCAGTATGTTAAATAAGAACAGTATTTTAAAGCCACTTAAATTTCTTTAACATAAACACGTTATATTGCCTCTTGAAAAATGATAGGTTCTGTGGAGAACATTTAATCAAGTTTATAATATATATGATGATTTAACATGAATTAATGGTACTACTTTTTTCCAACTTCCTTTTAATCTTGGCCTTTTCTCTGTAGATAAAGCGTTTTGTTAACTCATTACAAACTGAACCCTTGCTTATTCCTCTTATCTTCAGTCTCCTTTCAGCCTGTCTTTATTTCTGCTGAGGTTATATTCTATTTGTTTTTCAGATGAGACCCTTTTCGCTCTTCCTGCTGCATCTGAGCCTGTGATACACTCCTCTGCAGGCAAGTTCTTTCTGCCAGCCTTTTATCCTCTGTATATTCTAACTTTAACCCTTTAGTTGTATTAACTCTCTACAGAGTAGTTTGCATTTACTAAAAATTAGCATGGTTCCAAGAATGTTTGTCTACTGAAAAAGTTGAAATTTGCATTTTACATGCTATGCCTAAGGAAGAAATGAGCAGAACCCGATTAATAATTGGAAATATTCTTGGGCCCTTGAATTACATTTATATATTGGCCATTCTTTTTCTCCAAATACAGTTTACTTGAGTATAGCCAAAAAAGGCTTTTATGTAAATGAATGCTGGTTTATGGCATTTAATTATCCAGTGCCCCTTCTTTCTATACTGTCACTCAAACTGTCTTCTCAAATCTTCTTCTCTTCCTCTAAAACTAGTTAAAAATAGCTTTTCTCAGTTGATCACACTTAAGGTTTTCTCAAAGACTTGATTTATGTCTTTGCATAGCATGTAATTGCCTGTGTTGCTATGAATATGTGTTATTGACAATAGCTTGATACTTTCAGTAATGATTCAAGTCTATTTGATATTTATTAAGTGGTATTAACATTTCACTTTAGTTAACAATAAGTCTTTACTAATAATTATTCTTAATCTGTCATAAAACTTGCATTAACTCTGAAAACACTGGCATTCTCTAACTTTCCTTTCTGTCCATGGTCACAGAAAAAATTATGGACTTGAAGGAGCAGCCAGGTAACACTGTTTCGGCTGGTCAAGAGGATTTCCCATCTGTCCTGCTTGAAACTGCTGCCTCTCTTCCTTCTCTATCTCCTCTCTCAGCTGCTTCTTTTAAAGAACATGAATACCTTGGTAATTTATCAACAGTATTACCCACTGAAGGAACACTCCAAGAAACTTTAAATGAATCTTCTAAAGAGTTCTCAGAGAAGGCAAAAAATCCATTTGTAGATAGAGATGTAACAGAGTTTTCCGAATTAGAATATTCAGAAATGGGATCATCATTCAGTGGCCCTCTGAAAGCAGAATCTGCTGTAATAGCAGCAAACCCTAGGGAAGAAATAATTATGAAGAGTATAGATGAAGAAGAGGATTTAGTTAGCAGTAACATCCTTCATAATCAACAAGACTTATCTGTAGCCCTTACTAAATTGGTTAAAGAAGAGGACAAAGTTATGTCTCCAGAAAAAACAAAGTACAGTTTTAATGAAAAGAGAGCTACAGAAGTTCCTTTGAGGGAGGAATATGCAGACTTCAAACCATTTGAGCAAGTTTGGGAAGTGAAAGATACTTTTAAGGAAGATAGTGATATTTTGGCTGCTGGAGGTAATAGAGATAGCAAGTTGGAAAGTAAAGTGGATAAAAGGTGTTTTGCAGATAGCCTTCAGCAAACTAATCATGAAAAAGATAGTGAAAGCAGTAATGATGATACTTCTTTACCCAGTACACCAGAAGCTATAAAAGACAGTTCAGGAGCATATATCACATGTGCTCCCTTTAACCCAACAGCAACTGAGAGCATTGCAGCAAATATTTTTCCTTTGTTAGGAGATCATACTTCAGAAAATAAGACTGATGAAAAAAAAATAGAAGAAAAGAAGGCCCAGATTGTAACAGAGAAGAATACTAGCATGAAAACATCAAACCCTTTCCTTGTAGCAACACGGGATTCTGAGACAGATTACGTCACAACAGATAATTTATCAAAGGTGACTGAGGAAGTAGTGGCAAACATGCCTGAAGGTCTCACCCCAGATTTAGTACAAGAAGCATGTGAAAGTGAATTGAATGAAGCTGCAGGTACAAAGATTGCTTATGAAACAAAAGTGGACTTGGTCCAAACCTCAGAAGCTATGCAGGAGTCACTTTACCCTGTAGCACAGCTTTGCCCATCATTTGAAGAATCTGAAGCTACTCCTTCACCAGTTTTGCCTGACATTGTTATGGAAGCACCATTAAATTCTGTAGTTCCTAGTGTTGGTGCTGCTGCAGTGCAGCCCAGTTCATCACCGTTAGAAGCTTCTTCAGTGAATTATGAAAGCATAAAACTTGAGCCTGAAAATCCCCCACCATATGAAGAGGCCATGAATGTATCACTAAAAAAAGTATCAGGAGTAAAGGAAGAAGAGCCTGAAAGTATTAATGCAGCTGTTCAAGAGACAGAAGCTCCTTATATATCTATTGCATGCGATTTAATTAAAGAAACAAAGCTGTCTACTGAACCAACTCCAGATTTCTCTAATTATTCAGAAATTGCAAAAGTTGAACAGCCAGAGCCTGATCATTCTGAGCTAGTTGAAGATTCCTCACCTGATTCTGAACCAGTTGACTTGTTCAGTGATGATTCAATACCTGAAGTTCCACAAAAACAAGAAGAAGCTGTGATGCCTGTGAAAGAAAGTCTCACTAAAACTTCATCTGAATCAATGCTAGAACATGAAAATAAGGAAAAATTCAGCATTTTACCACCTGAGGGAGGAAAGCCATATTTGGAATCTTTTAAGCCCAATTTAGATACTACAAAAGATACTGTATCACCTGATGAAATCTCAACATTGAGCAAAAAGGAAAAAATTCCTTTGCAGATGGAGGAGCTCAATAATGCAGTTTGTTCAAATGATGGCTTATTTATTACTAAGGAAGCCCAAATAAGAGAAAGTGAAACATTTTCAGATTCATCTCCAATTGAGATTATAGATGAGTTCCCTACATTTGTCAGTTCTAAAAATGACTCTTCTAAATTTGCCAGGGAATATGCTGACCTAGAAGCACCCCCCAAAAGTGAAATTGTTAATGTCCAGGATGGAGCTGGGTCACTGCCTTGCACAGAATTGCCCCGTGATTTTTCTTTCAAGAACATACAACCTAAAGATGAAGAGAAAATCCATGTCTCAGATGAATTTTCTAAAAATAGGTCTGATATAACAAAGGTGCCCTTACTGCCTCCAGATGTTTCAGCTTTGGCCACTCAAACAGAGATAGCCAGCATAGTTAAACCCAAAGTTCTTGTGAAAGAAGCTGAGAAAAAAGCTGATACAGAAAAAAAGGACAGATCACCATCTGCTATATTTTCAACAGAGCTGAGTAAAACTTCAGGTAATCAATCTATACACTGTTTTGTGCTTTTTACCACTTTTTGACTTATCGTGGAACATTCCACTACATTTTGTGTCATATATTATGTTTATGGTGTCTAATATATCACATTGATAAGAAATCTTTTCCACCATCTCAGTTAAAGGTTTTAGTGCTTTTTCTACTCCTCTTGCACTCAACACTCACCCTTGTTCTTAAAACTTTTCCACAGTTATTTGTTGATCACTTTTATAATATATTGTACTACGGAACTAGAAAATGTTTTTATTAGAATTGGCTTCATGCTTGGCACTGTAGCTCATGACTATAATTCTAGAGACTCAGGAGACTAAGGCAGGAAGAGGATCACTTGAGCCCAGGAGTTTGAAGCTACAGTGAGCTATGATTGCACCACTGCACTATAGCCTGGGTGACAGAGCTAGACCCTATCTCTTAAAAAAAAAAAAAAAAAGAATTGGCTTCAGTGTTTCTTTCTTTCTTTTTCTTTGCTTCAGTGTTTCTTGAAAGCATGAAGAGCAAGTGATATTGAAACAATATTTTTCAGATATATTTTTATCCCAGAGATTATATTTAATTTTTAAAGAAAGAATATTTCTGTAGCATGTTTGAAATATTCAATATAGTATGTTTTTCAGTGGTGGGAATAAGGCTAGGCATATTAAGTGTACACATTTTGTTGAAAACTGTAAATTGAGGTATGCTATTATGAATTCTGAGAAGTACTGATTCTCATTTTTTGTCTATATTTTCCACATATCTTATTTGTATAAGGTGATTTTTTTGCATGTGTTTTTTATTTTAGCATTAAAAGTTAGCTCTGTTTTCTATAAAAATATGTAGTGATTCTGGTAAATTTACTGAATATACTTATGTATTCAAGGTGGGTGGCATTAGTGGCAGAGAGAAAAGTTAGAGATTGTTGCTGTAATCCAAGAAAGAGGAGATTATGAACGTTCAGGCAGTGGGGTGAGCACAGAGACCTAGGGCTTGGTGTTTGATGGATAGGAACATGAAAGATGACTCTTAAGAACCCCGGTTCTCTGACATGCGCAAATGTATGGATGGTAGTATGAGAAAATGAGATAGGGAACATGAGAGAATAAAATGGGTTTAAGAGGAGAAGGCAAATAATTCAGTTTTGAATATGTTGGTATTGAGGTACCTATAAGACATCCAAGAAGTAATGGGTATTGTATTTGAAGCTCTTGAGAGAGAACTTGGCTTTGTGTGGGTATTTGTCATGGGCTTGGAGGTATAAATTAAAGCCACAGATATCAACTAGGGAGAACGAAGAGAAGAGGAAGATTAAAGGTGGAAGAAATGGTAAGAATGATCAAATACTAGAGAAATCAGTTAAGGAATGAAAGTTTGTCAAAAAGGAGGGAAAGTGTTGGCATAACAATGGAAAATGGTGTGAGTGGGCACAGCCTAGGGTTAAGCAGTAAATGGGACTTGAGCAAATGGATTTTAAATGTTGACCACTCTCAGTAAGTTTGAGAACACGATGAAAGAGTGTTAGCAAGCAAAAGGGAGAATATGGGGTGAAGGAAGAGCCTTTTTTTGCTTGTCTTTTTAAGGATGGAGGGAAAGTGATTACAGGTGCTGGTAGAGAGTCACAAGGGCATGAGATGAACTCCCAAGTTCAGGTGAAATTAGCCTTATTTGGAAAGATAGTGCTTTGTAGTGAATGGAGAGGAAAGTATGGGTAATGATACTGCTAGGGTTTTGTGGCTGGAGGTTGAGGGAATTGTTTGATGGTTTATGTTTATTCTTTAAAGCAGTATATTAAGTCATCATTTACTGAGAATGAACTAGAATATGCTGGGATGGAAGTGATGGACTGTGGCATCTAAGTTGAAGGATGGAAGAGAAGAGGGAATTGATAGGAGGGGGAGTAAGAGTAAAGAAGTTGAGGATCAACAGGGAGCTGGCTCACAGTGGAATGGGGGTTTTGAACAGCAAAGTAAAATGGTTTAGGAGGGAACAAGAGAAAGAAAGGTCTGAGAAGTTGAGAGCAGCATGGTGATATTGTAGGTGAAGAGCAAGGAGAAGCAGGGATGTGAGCAGTGTTGAGACACATGTAAAAAATTTTCCACCCAAAACTTAAAGCTAGCAGTCCTCTAGTAGATGGCAGCTCTCAGTAATTTCAGTATTTCAGGAGTGAGCTGTTTCTTGGATTGATTTTGTTAAACTCTAGGGATCTATAGCTTGTTAGTTTAGAATTAAGAGCAGTGCTGTTAAAAGCTTAGTGTAGGGATGGTTGAAGAAAAAAGTATAAGAAGTGCTTGGGCATTCTCTTTTTAGAAGATATTTATGTCCTTTCTCTGAGAAAATAGTTATTTGTGCCTCTTTGACTTAATCTTTTTTGATATTAACTATTGTAGCAGCTCACGAGGGAATAGAGAATTATTTGGATACGCCAAATGTATGTATTTTACAAAAGTCACGAGAAGGAAACCCAGTATTGGTATGTAAATTTTTAGTCTTGGCTTTATCACTGACAATCACTTTGTTTCTCTAGATCAGTTTCCTTTTCTGTAAAAGGAAGGGGGTTAGATTAGGTCCTTGCAACTTGATAATTTCCTTGACTTAATTATAACAGGCATCTGTTAAAAGCAAGTGAGTAGTTGCTTTAACTTGCTTGTATCAAGCACTATACTAGTTTATTTTGGGGGCAGGGAGATGAAGACTAAGAGAAAGCCTTACCATCATACAACTTTCAGTCAGCTCATAGAGACAGACTGGTAAAGACATTATAATGTATGTTACAATGATCATAGACACTTCCTTATCTTCCGGAAAGTGCAGGTTAAGTGTACTGAAGTCAAACGGACCAAAGTACTGCAGTAGACTGATATAAGGGAGGCTCTATGCTCACTCAGGTGGCTGAAAAATTTTATATCATGTCTATTATGATATACCTAGGTGTTTTAAAATTTTTTCTGAGTCTTATTAATGTATGCACATTTAAACACAAAAAGCATTGGGAAGTATTAACTAATAACTAAGATTAATTTCCTCAAGTCATTTGTTATCTCATTTGTTCTCCTTAGGATTTTTTTGTTTTCTGATTTTTATTTTTTCTCAAGTGAGAAAGGTAATAATGCATCATAACAAGGTCTGACTCTCTGAGTGAGGCATATCCTACACATAAGCACGAAAACCCAACCATCACACTTATGAACCACAAAAGGATCACTTCTTTCATTTACTTATTTATTTTTATTTCAGCATATTATGGGGGTACAAATGTTAAGGTTATGTATATTGCCCTTGCACCCCTCGAGTCCGAGCTTCAAGCGTGTCCATCCCCCAGATGGTACACATCACACTCATTATGTGTGATAAATGTTATTCCTATATGTCCACTTAGGTGTTGATCAATGAAACCAATTT
>VBSM01002608.1:132112940-132169854 GCA_008086735.1 Cheirogaleus medius
TTGGGACTTGTTAATAAAGGCCACTCTCACTGGAGATAAGTGATATCTCATTGTAGTTTTAATTTGCATTTTCCTGATGATTAGAGGTGTTGAGCATTTTTTCATGTTTGTTGGCCATTATTCTGTCCTCTTTTGGAAAGTTTCTGTTCATGTCCTTTGTCCACTTTTTGATAGGGTTGTTTGATTTTTCCTTGCTGATTTTCCTGAGTTATAAATAGATGCTAGTTATCAACCCCTTATCGGATGTGTAGCTTGTGAAAATTTTCTCCCACTCTGTAGGTTGTCTGTTTGCTCTCATGACAGTTTCTTTGGCTGTGCAGAAACTTTTTAATTTGATCAGGTCCCATTTATTTATTTTTGTTGCTGCTGTGATTGCCTTTGGGATCTTCTTCATAAATTCTTTGCCTAGGCCAATGTCTAGAAGAGTATTTCCAGTGTTTTCCTGTAGGATTCTAATAGTTTCACACCTTAGGTTTAAGTCTGTTACCTACTGTGAGTTTTGTAGTGTGATGCTTCCAGTTTTTTTCTTTTTGCTAAGGATTGTTTTGCCTATTCGAGGTCTTTTCCGTATGAATCTTAGGATTTTTTTTTTCTATTTGTGAAGAATGTCATTGATATTTGGTGGGGATTGCATTGAATCTATAGATTGAGTAGTATGGTCATTTAAATAATAGTCTTATGATCCATGAGTTTGGGATGTCTTTCCATTTGCTTGTATTAATATCCTTTTTAATTTCTTTCATCAGTATTTTGTAGTTTTCCTTGTAGAGATCTTTCACCTTCTTTGTTAAATATATTCCTAGGGTTTTTTTTTTGAAGATATTATAGATGAGATTATTTTCTTTATTTCTTTTTCAGCTAGTTTGTTCATGCATGGAATGGAAATGCTACTGATTTTGGTATATTGATTTTGTATACTGGAACTTTGTTGAATTTACCAGTTCTAAGAGTTTTTGGGTAGAATCTTTAGGTTTTTATGAAAATAAGATTATGTCATCTGCAAACAGGGACTTTCTCCCTTCTAGTTTGGATGCCATTCATTTCTTTCTCTTGCCTAATTGCTCTGGCTAGGACTTACCATTTCTAGTCTTTATCATTTGTTACATTAACAGTTTTGAAGAACATAAGCCCTTCCTTTTCCCCTTTTTAATAGATCATTTCTCATTTTGGATTTGTCAGATATTTCTTAGTGATTAGTTTGAGACTAATGGATTCATGGTCAAAATACTGTGTAGGTGATGTAGTGTCTCTCTTATAATACCACATTTGGAGCTATCTACTATTCATTACTCCCTCATTGGTGAGGTTAATTTTGACAATCTGGTCAAGGTGGTCCTTGATTTCCTCATTGTATAATTATTATTAATATCTTTCTTTCTCCCTAGTAACTGATAAGGAATCTTAGGAGTGACATTTCTAGATCATGCAAATATCCCACTCAAAATCCATCAAAGTCAGCCCCCCTAAGTTTAGTATCCACTGATGATTCTTACTTGATCAAATCTTCACGTGGTACTTGCAAAATTATTTTTCAACTCCAGCATTCTGTCCATGTTTTTCAATTGACCCTCAGTATTCTCCTTTAAGGAAGAGCCCTTCTTTTCCATTAATGCATTAATTAATTAATTATCAGTATGGATCCATGAATCTATTTTTTCTCCCAATGGTTTATAATTCATTACTGAACTTAATTATTTTGGTAAATTGCTCCATATTTGGAGGGCCTCTTCAAATAGGCTCAAGAACATGCAGCTTTCTTTTTTGGGGGTTGGGAGGGGAGCATTTTGTACTTCCTAGCCTAACATAATAATGTTATAGGCTTATCTTATGCCTACTCTGCTCCAGCCCTGGAATCCACCATTTCTCCAAGTATCCCTGATTTCTTTTAGTATAAAATGAGAGATCATTTTCATAGTAGTGAGATATTAAAGATCAAGAGCTGGATGCTAGTTGTGTTCATTGCTACTGTGGGCGTCTTTGCATTTTAGCTCTTTCAGTGGACAGAGCTAGGAAATGCTTATATATATACATACATACAAATAAACACACACATACGTATTTTAGAAATCATGAATTCACACAAGTACCTCCAATTCTAATCCATTTCCACGGGGTTCATTCTTTTGTTTGTTTGTTTGTTTTTTTGAGACAGAGTCTCACTTTGTTGTCCAAGCTAGAGTGAGTGCCGTGGCGTCAGCCTAGCTCACAGCAACCTCAATCTCCTGGGCTCAAGCGATTTTACTGCCTCAGCCTCCCGAGTAGCTGGGACTACAGGCATGCGCCACCATGCCCGGCTAATTTTTTGTATATATATATTTTTTAGTTGGTCAATTAATTTATTTCTACTTTTAGTAGAGACGGGGTCTCACTCTTGCTCAGGCTGGCTTCGAACTCCTGACCTCGAGCGATCCACCCACCTCGGCCTCCCAGAGTGCTAGGATTACAGGCGTGAGCCACACGGGGTTCATTCTTTTTTCCTCATTTCTTATTTTTCTGTTCTTTCTAATAGTGAGAACTCTGGTTCCTAATACCACCAATACATGTACTCATTTGTTCAATCCTTTAATGCATCTAAAATAGTTGTAGGTGCTTTTCTCATGTCACTATAATAAATTAACTTGATAAAAGAGCTCAGGATTTGTTTGCAAATCCCCACCCCGCAACTCTGCATAAGATTAAATGTATATAGTCAAATACCTTATTCACAAGTTACTTAGTTTAGTTATTTCCCCCTACTCTTCCTTGCTTCTTTCCCCACCTTCAGTTTGGTTATAATTGTCATTTCAAATACAGTCAGGTTCATTTGTTTCAAGTTTTTTTCCCCTCCCCATTTAGAAGATTTTATAATTGAGAATTTTAAAAGGCTGAGAAAAGAAGCTGAATTCTTCTCATTTTACCTGGAAAGGGAAGACCACCATTTATGGAAAATCTAAGCACCAAGCACTTTCACATCTTTGTTTCATTTAATCTTCTGAAAGAAGGAAATATTTTATAGACGATAAAATGTGAAACTAACGATGTTAAGTAACTTTCTTAAGGTTACATAGCAAAGTATGTAATAAGCACAGTAATTTTGATCTATTGTGTGTCAGACTTTGGGTTAACTTCTTATTTGTATTAGTTGTTATCTGATTCCACAAGGATGATCTTATTAATATGTTCAGCCGATGAAGAACTTGTGATTCCAATCTAGGTTTTGACCCCTTCCTCAGTTATTTCCCCATTTTGGAATGAGCAGTTATTGTCCTAACTTTAGCAGACTGCTGCTTTTTATCACGTATCTGTTACCTTGGACGATTAAGCAATGTAACACATTTTGAAAAAGTCAAGAAAGTTGGTTACCATTTATATTTCCTTATGTGTTTTTCCGTATGTAGGGATATCAGGATTAGGGTAACATTCTGTTGCTTCCATGTGGACACTGAATAAACCTATTGTGGTAGACAACTATTATCTGTTTATGTTGTTGGTAGGTAGGCCATCTAATGTGGGATACTAATGTCTCCCATCCAAACCACTGACATCTTGATTTCATCATAGTGATTGTGTAATGTATGTTTGTTGGTTGCTTGATTTGTCACTAATGCACAGAATATTTTCAGTTCATAATCAAAATATAGATTATGGCTTGCTGACTTGTTGGAACTATTGGTGAGTAAAGTGTAAAACAACCACAAGTTGATTATTTGTTCATTATACTTAAACTATGTGATATCCAGAATTAAGCAAATAATATTGCCATAATAAAAGAACTCACTTTAAAAGGGCCCATTTATCTAGGTAAAGAATTAAAAAATATTCTTTGTAAACTTACATATACTTAAATATATTCATGAATGAAATCATTCTTTTGATATTTTTTTCTTGTATTAAAAATATTTACTATATAGCCTTTGAGCCTTCTTACTTTACTTACAATTCTTTAGTATTATAGATACTAAGGTTTGGTTAAAATATATTTTTAGTGAGCACATATATTTAGAACACTTACAGTTTTTAGTTGGACTTTATTATGATAAACAGTTAATCTGATGCAAGTTAAGAACTTTTAAGTACTCTGAAAACTTAAAATGTTTAACAAATAGAGTAGGAATACCTTTAACTAGAAGGCTGCTAGCAAATTTACAATGTAGGTAAATTAGAACCCGAGTATTGTTAATAAAGGAATTAGTGAGGATTTATTTAGTGTTTACTATGGGCAATACAGATTGAAAATAAATATGTACCATAAAAGATACCACTAAATATGATATGGTTAAATGGACTTAATTTTGGGTATTTTATAGACCTGAGTTCTAATCCTGGCATTTTTACTGTTTAGCTGCATGGCCTTTGGTAAATGTTTTAACCTATTTGAACTTCAATAATTTTGGTAGTAAGAATTTCTCTCAAGGACTTGCTAACTATCAGTGAAGTCAGTTTGTGGAGCAGTCTGAAGTATATACATGCTCATTGTACAAATTTAAGAAATACATAAAAACATTGAGATAAATATGTAATCGTATTGCCCAAACATAATCGTTAATATTTTAAATATATTATTCTAGTCTATTTTCAATGCATATATGTATTTTTATGAAATACATAAAAATACATTCATTTATGAAATACATATGTATTTATACATATGTATAAATTCATTTATGAATGTAATAAAAATGTTTTATGAAATTGGAATCATTCTATATAGTGTTTATAAGCTTTTTAGAAAATTCAGCAATATCTCATACAATGCAGACGTTTCTGTGTCTTTAATTATTATTCTATTGCTTGTTGATTTTTTTTTAATATTTAGTGTTCCTTAGTATGATATAGTATAATTTCACCAGTCAGTTTGCTGTTGTTGGACCCATAAATTATTCCTGACTTTTTTACTTATAAATAATACTGTTGTTATTAACCTCATTATTTTAAAATAGGTTTTATGTATCTCTAAATTCACTCCTCTGCCTTTTAGATAAGATCAAGTATAACATATCTCTGAATTGTTTGCCATAAATTACTAGAAATAAAACCTGGGTCAGTGAGTATAAGCATTTTAAAGAGTTTCAACAAAAACTGACCACCAGAAAAGTTGCACTAATTTTTACCCCATAACAGAGTAAGAAAATACCAGTTTCCCTACTGTCACCAACAATTGATATTACTTATTTTCTTGGAATAGATAATATTTCTACATTATGCAAAATTCAAAAAATATGATGACAGTAATACTTCCTCTCTCTGTTGCCTAGACACTTAGTGCTCCTTCTCAGATTTACCTACTATGACTTATTCTTTAATTATTCTTCCAGACAGCCTGCATGTGGTATTTTTAGAAAACCTTTATCAGTTTGATAGGTGCAAGTGGTATCTTGCTATTTTGATCTTTGATTACCAGTAAATGCGAACGTGCTAGCTATTTGTATTTTTTTTGTGATTTGCTTGTTCATACTCTTTGCCCATTTTTAAATGTAGGTATTCATTTTTTTCTGATTTTAATGAGAGTTCTTTTTATAAAGGATACAAACTCTTGTGTTACAGTTTTCCCTCAGTTTTCTAAAATATTTTTATTTTAGTTTATAGTTTAGTGGATATTTTCTATTTTCACAAAGGAAAATTTACACCTTTTAATGTACTTAATTATAGTTTTATTTTTACATTTAAGTCTGATCTATTTAAATTTGATTTTGGATTCTGGTTAGAGATTATTTTATCCCACATGCCTTTTTGGTGGCGAAGTTGCTTTTCTATTCTCGTCATATACTCCAATCTAGTTCCCTAGTGCCAGCTAACAATCTTATAGAAGACCCAGAAAATTGAGAGCATAGCCTTTGCCAGACTGCCCTTGTAGATTGGCCAATTAACTGTAGACTGTGGGTATTGGTGCCATCTAGTGCTGTAGATACAAAATTAGGTCTATGGGATGATCTATAATTGACCATATAGAATAAATTCAATTGGAGAGAGAAATTTAGTGAGCTATGGATATGTTTCACACTAACAAATGACTTCAAAAATGATTTTATTAACAATTTTGAATGTTGACATCTTGTAGTGAATCAAACAAATGCTTGAATCGTGCTGTTATTATAAACATTATGAAATGACCTTAAAGATTCTCCAGAACCTGTGTGCTTCAATAAAAACATTAACGTTTAGGCTGGGCGCAGTGGCTCACTCTTGTAATCCTAGCACTCTGGGAGGCCGAGGCGGGCAGATCATTTGAGCTCAAGAGTTCGAGACCAGCCTGAGCAAGAGCAAGACCCTGTCTCTACCAAAAATAGAAAAAATTAGCCGGGCATGGTGGTACATCCCTGTAGTCCCAGCTACTCAGGAGGCTGAGGCAGAAGGATCGCTTGAGCCCAGGAGTTTGAGGTTGCTGTGAGCTAGGCTGACGTCATGGCACTCTAGCCCGGGCAACAGAGTGAGACTATGTCTCAAAAAAAAAACAAAACCCCAAATCATTAACGTTTAAAAAGATCTGTTCAAAGCCTAATGACTCTGAACTTAAAGATGAACTCTGAAATTTTTGACTTCTGAATTTAAAGATGTGTTGGCTCTTTAGGGATATCTGTATATTTATTTTATAATATAGGAGGTCAGCATTTAGTTTTCATTGAATAGTATCACTTTCAATTTCTTTCTCTATGGATTTTAGCATTCATTTTTAGCAACCTATGTGAAATTGTTTATAGACTTTACCATTTTAACTTGTATTGTCATTGGTTTTTCTAGACTAGTCTTTTCCATTTCTTGAGATTTAATTCAGTAGTTGAAGTACTGTAATTTAGTCCATAGAGGGCATTATATTACAGCATATGGTAGGGTTTTTTAATTGTTTAACATCTTTCAGTAGTGAAACATTTTTAATTTCATACCTTTGTGTAACTCAGAGTAATTAAATTTTAAAATAAGTTTAAAACTACTGTGTAACTATAATTGTTTTTTATTAAAAAGAAGATTCTCCATGGCTGGAAAGTGGAAATAATTATTTTAGCTATCAAAAACAGTGTATAAGCAATCTCTAACTTAAAGAGTAGTACTTTTGATCCAAATGACTGTTTCTTTCCCACCTTCTTTCTCTTGTATCTCTAAATATTGTAAAGAAAACAAAAACTTGTTTTTCTTGGGCTCGGAAGTAGAAGAAGGAAAGAAATGGGAAAGGAATATCTTAGAAGAGCTGACTGAGGTGAACTTAGGGCTTACTTGCTTACTTCCTATTCTAGAATAGAACTACTGCCTGAAATCTTGCCTATCAGATACAAGCCAAAAAAAAAAAAAATACATACGGTTTCTGACATACATACAAACACTGTTTCTGAGAGAGTCTTTTTGTCATATAGTAGTGGATTTAATCATATAATTTTCCTGTATATGAGGTAATTGCACTAAGAAAACAAGAGTTTTAGTTTGAGATGTGAGAGGAGAAACAGTATAGGTAAGTTTAGAACATAGTACCCTTTGAAAAGGAGTTAGGGATATGCTTGGGGAGATTTTCATCTTTGGTTTTGTCATGCTTGGGCAAGGGGCTACTGGGAATATGGACACTGAGGAGTGGGGAATTGTCAAATAGGAAATTTGAACAGTTTATTTCAAAAGTTCTATGTTAAGTCTGATGTTGAAGTCAGGAAAAGGGAGAATACTTCGTTCCTTCCCCGTCCACTCCCTTCCACATACACACAGTATGCAACAGGGCTTAGAATTCAGACAACACTTTTATTTACATGCATTATAAATGAGTTTTCTGTGGCCTCTCCTTTGGGAGCCTTTACTTTTATGGGACAATAGGTTCCCATCTCGAATAATCAGAATGTCATTTTGCAAGTTGGGACATATGTACTCTCTATTGGAAAATTGTACCTGAAAGAATTTTTCATTTTTTAAAACAAAATGTTAAGTATTAGAAGGAAAACAAAATAAATGAAGGTAGGTTTTTGACAGATTTATGTTCTTCCTTTATTTGACCCATTAAGTTGGAGTTCAATGTGGAATAGGACCAATAAACTATGCATATATAAATTTTTGTCAGCTGGAGAATAATAGAACTGTATATACAACAAGGACAATAATTTGTGTGTGCGACGGGGGGCAGTTCGGTTTAAAAAGTTATTGGGTTATTGCTTAGAATTAAATGACTTAATACATGAGCTTTCTTAGATGTGTCTTATATGTCTTATTCCCTTGTAGGCTTGCTGTTATTTTTTACCGTAATAATAGTAAATAGCACATATATAGTGCCTACTTTTTGTCAGGCACTGTCCTAAAGCCGTTTGCATATAGTAACTCATGATCCTTACAATAAAAAAAGCCCTATGGCTTTACATTTTAAAAAGTTTGTCTCATATCAATTTTTCAGATTTAAACACTTTTTTCTCTTAGCTTATCAAACTTAAAACAACTCTAGTTGAAAAACATTCTAAGAAAGAAATGGGCAAAAAGTTGATTGATTTTTTTTTTTAACAAGCTAATTTTCCTTGTACATTTATAAATACAGTAAAAATGAATTAGCTATCGTTATATAGTGTAGAAATGCTTATTGAACTTAAAGACTCCTATTTGGACCTTTTAATCTGCCAGGGATGCTATTAAGTATGTTTAATGTTTAGATGAGTGGGAGTTTGTGAAAAACATTCAAACCATTTTTTCTCTGCTCTTACACCAACACAGTCATCAACACAGAAGACTTTATGACCAAATGTAGAGGGTAGGGCTTCTTTCCACCACCAACCGAGCAGTGAGTTCTGTAGCAGACACCAACTGGGTGTTTGGTAGAGTGGCTCACAGAACTCAGGGAAATACTTACTTTCATTTACCAGTTTATTATAAAGGATATTATAAATGATATAGGTGAAGAGATGCATAGGGTGAAGTGTGGGAGAACTTCCACGTGTTTAGATATATGGAAGCTCTTTGAACTCTGTCCTTTGGGCCTTTTATGGAGATTTCATTGGTTGTCCATGATTGAAGCATGGACAACCCTGTTGAAATGTGATTGGACAAAAAGGGTGTGACTTTAACCCAGTAAGTCCTGTCTGTTCTGATTCTTCTTGGCCTCTCTGTGCAGCATTCCTTCCTGCAGGGCATTTCTCTGAAATGAGGGTTTTATGACCCATGATCAGATTAGAGTCCTGCCAAATGGGCAAGTAAGTGAAAGGGAGGGAGAGTAGGAGAAGGTCAGAGAGAGGTGCTCTGTTTACTGTAACAAGGAGTTATGAGAGTTAGGATCCAGGAACTGTGGATGAAAACATGTATGTGTATTAAAAATAATATCATAGTGGGTATGTGTTATTACATGTTCTTGCCACTCTCGTACCTTTTTTTTTTTCATTGTTAGACCAAATCAGATACTACAGAAGATGTGAATAGTATAAATGACCAATACCTTTATTTTAAGAAACCTTTTTTCTCCTATTATGTAGTCATCTCTGACTTCAAAAAATAATGTTGGGGTGCTGTATTAGTACTTTATTCTAATGCTATTTTTTCAGCCTTCAATTTTAAGGGATTTGTTATTAGAAAATACTATCCTGGAAGTATTTTGTACTTACTAAAATAGTTTGAGATTCCAAACTGTTGCACAAAGAGGCCAGATATTTCCAGGCCATGATATGACTTGGTAACAGGGTACTCAAATATCACATTATGCAAGGGTTCAGTGGATAAAGTTTAAAGTTAAATATTAACTCTTGAGCTGAAAATACTGGACTCTCTTTAAAAATTACTTTCCTTTATTTATGTTTGGAGTTAGAGAGGCGAATAGGGAAAGAAATGAGATATTGGTTTCAGGCCACTTCTCATATTAAGGCTTTTGCAGGCTTTTGCAGTCCATACAGTTTTTTACAGCAAGTTCCAGAAAATATCATCCCTGTTTCATTGTAGTTGGCTATATGTCTTGAAATATTTTGGCCATATGCATTTTTAAATATTTTAGCTGATTTGTCATTATTTATTGCCATTTCTGCTTAGGCATATATTAACATCAGGTAAACTGGTTGTGGAACATTAATAAAGACATTGCACTAGAATAAATGCCAATTTTGTAAAGTTGAAAAATTTTAGAAATGCTAAAACTAGATTTGTTTTTATATTAGTAAAATTTGTTTGCTCTTATGTAATTTTCGCAAGGCAAATGATATAATTAGCACATGAATATTTTCCCCAAGCTAAGAATCTATTAATAGTGTCTGTGATGGTATCTAATAAATATTTATTGAAAGATTGAGTTGGAGCAGGTGATGATTAAGTGTATATTTATAGGTCTCTGGATTTCCATAATTATAAGAGAGGAAAAAGATTAGAAAGATTATATTGCTGAAATTGAAAACTTTTTTCTCTTGAAGTAATATATCAAAAAACATTAATATTTTGACTGTGATTTTCTGTTCATACCCTCATAAGGGTGCAAAATACCAAATATTTTAAGCCTTAATAAACTTAGGAGAAAGTAAAAAGAGTCTCACCATTTCCCAAGCTTGAAATTTAAGTGATTACTGTTGTTTGGATCAGTCATTTTTATCTTAATGAGTAACCATTAATTTTAGAGTTTTAAACTGAAAACCAGCAGCATAATTCAACCATCTGTTTTTCAAAAAAGGAAGAAGAAAAACTGCATATGGCTTTAAGTCATTTCAGATATATTAAGTGGTTAGTTTTGTTGTAAGAACAAACCCTCTTTTCCTTTCTTTTGGTAGCCTACCCCTCTCCCTGCAAATTCAGCTCCATTTGGTATGAGCAACAAGCAAATGACTAGAACAATCAACAGATAGAAGGAAGGCATTAATGCCTGAGTATTAGTAGCCTAGTTACAGATTGCACTGCGTCAGACTGCTCCACACCCAGAAGACGTCAGGTGACTTCAGTCCTTGCTGCAGTTGTGCAGCAGAGGAGACTGCAGACTTCGGTTGAGGAAACGGATATTTCATGTCTCAGGGAGTAGATTTTTGCAGTTACACCTTTTCTGTTGGTATGCATAATTGATAATTGCAGCTGGAGGGTGGATTGTGACAAGAGATGGACGGTCAGAAGAAAAATTGGAAGGATAAGGGTATATCTGCTTTTTAATCTTTTATTTCTTTATTTCTTTAGTTTTTGTATGTGAACAGTAATATTTTTCTATGAATAAGCTTTCCAATTTAGATATATTTTAGATCAAAAGTGAAACCCATGAAAGGTGTAAGGCTAAAGGATTAAAACAGCTGTCTTATGTATGTGTTTTTACATTTGGTTGCATACTAGAAAATGTCATGCTGTTCTGTTTCACTGGCATTTGGTTTAGTATTTTCAGTCCTATTGTTGTTTAGGTCCTTCTTATTCTTTAATCTTGTATATTGTGAACAATATAGGTCTAACAGATTTCATTTATTTGTCACTTTGGTGTGATAAACTTTGTATTTCATAATGACATATTTTCTGTGACTAAGAATTTATAAAAAGCTTACTTGGTGTAGTTGAAATTCTATCCAAAGGTTTGTAGGTAGCAAGATACTGCGTTTTGCAATAAGCCTCTTTTCTTCTTTGGAAATCTGACTTGAACCTTAAAATTATTATCAACTGCCTTTTAATCGGATTATATTTATGTATATCTCGAAATTGTTCAAATTATACACAGTATAATTACACAGTAGTTTTAAGTGCATGTCTATATTTAAGTCACTAACCTTTGTCCTTGTAATAACCAATCAGTAATTTTGATCCCTTTTCCTCCCCCTTGAAAGCCCAGATCCTTTCAAATCTCAGTGGATCATTGTGTAAGAATTTAAGCCTATAAGTGGTAAAATGCCAACTGGAATGACTATTTTTAAAATGTTTTATTATGTAGATGTCTAAAGGTGCCTTTTTTTAAAAAAAAGATCGGTAGGCTATATATCTCAGCACTTATAATAAACTGTCTTAAAAATTATTAGAGCTATTTTTAAGTAGCCTAAATAGACATTTCATATAAGCAATTTTTTCTGGCTACATTCAAGTCATATAATTTTTAAAAAATGTTATTTCCTTTAAGAGCAGGGTTGGTGATAATGTTTCTAAAAGTAATATGTGGAACTAATAATTACAGTAACTTACAACATCCTTTTAAAAATTTGTCCAGTAAAGATGTGGGGAAAAGGTGAGTTTAAGATTGAGTTCATATTGAGATGTAAGAAGGATTTTATAAGTTGCAACTTAAAAAAGAATAGAAAACAATATAGCTTTGAATTTTCAACTTTATGGTTTCTTTACATGTGAACTTGACAAGGATTTTTATTTCTTCACCCTTCTAGCTATTAGTATTACAAAGTGAAAGATGAATTGATATGCTGTAGCTTTTGCTAAGTAAAAGTGATACTAGCGATAACAGCACAATAAATATAGGCTTTAAAAATAGATGAAAAATCGTATCAGGGCCCATTTTGCAACTATTAAGTCACTATGTTAATAATTTAAATCATAGGCCATTTAATAACACCTGGAGTGAGATCCTTTGTTTGTTGAAGTAATTTAGGGATATTTTGAGATAGGAGAAATTAAGATCCATTGTAGTTCATATTTTACCAGAGATTTGTTTGATTATTTTTAGACACCAAATATAAAATCAGATTTACTCTTGAATGTCTCTAGGGGATCCTCAGTTGTATGTAAGTGGAATGGCCTAGTATTTTTTACTATTTGTCTTTGGCTGTTTTGGTCAGTAAGACTAACTTTACCTATTTCTCGGATTCAGTGGTTGAGTTAATGTTGTAGATTATACAGTAACATTTAAATTGGAAATCACTGAGAAGCTGCCGCTACTATGGAATGAGGTTTTCCTTATTTAAAAAAATGTTACAATAGAGGAAGGAACATAATCTAGTGTAAATTTAAAAAATATATTTAGGCCCATATTATTTTCTACTGCATTCTTCCTCTACCCCCAGTATAGTATGATGGAAGTGAGAGATGCTCTGATTTCAGTATTTTAGAAAGGTGGTTGGTTTTGTTTGTTTGTTTGTTTGTTTGTTGATTAACTTATAATAAAGACATTTGATCTTTTAGGCTAAAGCCAATATTAGTAATTTGTATTCTTTTATATATTCTTCATATCTTCTGTTCGTTAGTAGGATACTTAATGACAAATGAAGTTTATATAGTATTTGATTATTGGAATTATATGAAAACTTTGATAAGATAATCAAAAGATTTTAAAGAGCTTAAAACAGGAAGGAATGTACAGGCTTAGGTTTGCGTGGGGTGAGAGAATGATGTAACCACTAAAAAGGTATAATTGAGACAGTGAATAGAACTTGTCTGAATAGAACAGAATATATAGGACAATAGTTGAAAGATAAGATTGGTGTGGTCAAAGAATATAGAAGATTTGGGAGATGTAGGTCAGGTTTTCTCAGTGTTATCTGTAGATGAGAATCATCTAGTGCTTCTTAAAAATACAGAGCGCTGAGATCCTGACCTACCAAATCAGATTTTGTAGGGCCTGGCAATCTGTATATTAAGCATCCTGCTGTAGTTCATGTTATAATTGGGCAAATTTGGGAAACACTGATTTAGGTTTTTAAATCTCAGTTTTGGTATATTTTGATTTGGCCAGAGTAAGAAACTTACCCTTTTTGGTCTTCAGCTTCTTATGCATGATTTCTAGGGTTCCAGTTTTGAGGTTCTCTGATTTTATGAAAAGATACCCTGGGCCAAATTGCAGAAGATGTTGGGTTTTGAATTTTATCATAAGAGAGATAAGAAACCTTTGAAAGTTTTAAAGTAAGGAGTGATAAATTATAGCAGTTTTGTAAGACTGGTTTAGGTTACTGTATGAGATCAATTGGAGAAGAACCTAGAGGCAGACCAGAGAGGATGATTGTACTTGTGCCTAGATTTAAAGGTAATAGGCTTGAATTTGGTCTGAAATAGGGATAAAAAGGAAGTGACAGATTTGAGAAACTCAAGGAAGGAATATTTGACATTTGGCATGATGAGGATGAGGGAGGGAGTTGAGTGAAACATTGGCAACCGTAGTGCTTTTACAGGAGTAGAAACAGAGCTAAAGTAGATAGAAAAGATGCAAAGTTGGGTTTTAGACACTTTCAATTTGAAGTGATGATAGAATATCTCTGAGGCTTAGAGAAATGACAGGTTTAATGATAAAGAATTGGGAGTCAAATGCAAAGTGAGGCAGATGAATATTGTTAGGAAGTTTGCATAGAAATAATTGAAGATTAAGATAGGAAAGCCTAAAACCTATGTTTGGGGATATGTGGCACCAGGAAAGATGAGGAAGTTATAGTCGACAGTAAAAGAAGCAGGATAGTATAGTTTCACTGATATTAGGCTGGGAGAGAATTTTCAAGGAATGGGTGATTGAATGCCATAGAGAAGCTGGTTAAGATGAAGATTGAGAAATGAACATGGATCCTGTTAAATTTTAGGAGTTGGTACAACATGGCCTATTATTGTTACCAGTGCTTTTTGGATGTGGCAGTTAACGTGCCATTGGTGATCTTTGAGAGCAGTTTCTGTAGGATGGGGAAAGAAATGTTTCTACTATTAAAATTCAATTTATTATACCTCAAGACAAACTGGCTTTGGACCATTTCTAGAGCATACTTCCTCCAGAGGTTCTTGTAGGGCTTCCTGATATTTACTTGTGATAAGCCACTTTTAATTTCTTTGAAAGCTTAAGGTTGCTGAGTGTGTGAATAAAGATGTATGTATATACTGACATTTCAGTAGAGAGGAGCAGGGGTGTTGGTGCTTGAAATGCCTTACTTCTCCTTTGGAATGACAAAAAATGGCTGAGAAGGGAACTTTGGTATTAGCCAATTATCAGACCTACTGATTGGAGGAAGATTGCTGCTTTTAATTCTAAACTTAGCTGAAACCCAATATTTAGGCATTCATTAGATATTTCTTCTAGATCTTGGTTTAGTGGTGCTTCATTACATACGCATGTGTTGTACAAAACTTGGTTGAATAAAACTATCACTTCATACAAAATGGTTTTGGGGTATATTTTTAATAGAGTGTGTGAGTTAGGGGGTGTTATGGTACCTTTTCTTCTGTAATCTTTTTCCCCCATTAAATGGGGAAGTGTCTTTTTATTTTTTAAATACTCTACATCATTTTAATGACCACAGTCTTCTAATCCCATGTAGTTAAATAATCAAATTATTCCTAAAGTTTTATAAATAAAGGTTGAATATCCCTAACTTTAAAATCTAAATCCCAGAGTGCTCCAAAATTTGAAACTTTCTGACTTCCCTACATGGTGTCATAGTGGAAAATTCCACACATAAGTACTTGGCACAAATTTTGTTTTATACAAAAAAATCATTAAATAATGTTATACAAGGCTAGATGCAGTGGCTTACACCTGTAATCCTAGCACTTACGGAGGCCAAGGCAGGAAGATCACTTGAGGCCAGGAGTTGGAAACTAGCCTGAGCAAGAGTGAAAACCTGTCTCTGCAAAAAATTGAAAAATTAATTGGGCATGGTGGTGTGCACTGCACCTGTAGTCCCAGCTTCTCGGGAGGCCGAGAAGCTTCACTTGAGCCCAGGAGTTTGAGGTTGCAGTGAGCTATGATGGCGCCACTGCACTCTAGCCTAGGGGACAGAGCCAAAGAAAAAACAAAAATAGCGCAAAATTACTTTCAAGCTATGTGTATAAGATGTAGATGAAACAAATGAATTTTGTGTTTATGCTTGGGTTCCATCCCTAAGATATGTCATTATGCATGTACATTTGTATATTAAAATCCGAAAGAACCTAAAGTTTGAAACACTTCTGGTCTCAAGCATTTCAGATAGGGAATACGCAACCTGTAAAAACAATGCTAAAATGAATATAATTGAATTTAAATCTTTGTTCTTATCCATGATTATTTCCAAATTGCTAGATTGTGGTAATAATCCAGCGATTTGGTGCATGTTACAAAACTGCTTTCCAGAAAGATTATATAAGTAATTATTTTGAACAATGCATGGGAGTGTCATGGAACTGTGGCTCATGCAATAGTATATATGCATTTCTGATAGTTTTAACTCTAAGATAGCTATTTTGTCAGTGTTAACTAGTTAAATTACTTGATAAGAACCAGGTTTATATTAAGAAAGAGTAATGTGCAAATGTTTTCTCCTATGTATGATTTATAGTCTTATACGGTTAAGTAGTGAGGGCAGTGTTGGAAATAGCCTCTCTATTTTCTTTATTTACCCAAGTGTGTATACTCCTAATTCCTTACCAGGACTCCTAACTGGTCTTTCTACTAAATCTCATGTGTCACAGTCAAATTAAAATTAATCTTCCTAAAGTACAGCTCTAATTATGGCACTTAAGGGGTTTTCCTTTACTTTTCAAATTAAGTTTATATAGTCTCTCCTGGACTTTCAAAAGGCATTCCGTGGCCTGATCCCAACCTTTATAATCTCATCTCCCATTACTCCCTTTCTCCAGCCACATTGAAGGACTTGTTCTGTAAACATGTCTTTTCTTTGCCTTTGCTCATGTTTTTCTCCTTATCTAGAATGCCCTTTCTTCCCATTTCATTTTTGCCCAAGTAGTACTTATCAAAGGCCCAGTTCTCCCTGATATATTCACTAATCCTCCCAGGTAGGTACAGGTAATCCAGTATTCCTCAGAACTTTCATCTCTTGGTTTTCACTTTGTACCTTCTATTAGAGTTATTTATACATATGTCTTGGCTGTATTTCCAGCCTGTAAAATCTTTTTTTTTTTTTTAAACAATCTTGCTCTGTTGCCCGGGCTAGAGTGCCGTGGCATCAGGCTAGCTCACAACAACCTCCAACTCCTGGGCTCAAGCAATCCACCTGCCTTAGCCTCCCAAGTAGCCGGGACTACAGGGATGCGCTACCATGCCTGGCTAATTTTTTCTATATGTTTTTAGTTGTCCAGCTAATTTCTTTCTATTTTTAGTAGAGACGGGCTCGCTCTTGCTCAGTCTGGTCCTGAACTCCTGACCTTGAGCCATCCTCCCGCCTCGTCCTCCCAGAGTGCTAGGATTACAAGCATAAGCCACTGTGCCCGGCCAACCTTGTAAATTTTTTGAAGGCAGGAAACAGTGGTAGCTTCGTCAACTGGGTGTCCTCGTTGGCTCTGCATAACTTCTCAATAAAGGGAGAGGCTGAGAGCTTTAGTGTTCAGCCATGTTTACTTCTGACTCTGATATTAATATATTTTCAGAAACTTTTTAAAATGTGTTTTCAAGTGGGAGAAATTAGAAATGGAATTCCCTACCTTCCCCTTTTTTAAAGGATCAAGGAATTTAAGGAACTTTTATAACTTCAGGATTTTTAGATTATACCTGCAGACTGGGCATTCTATTAGTCATTTATGCCAGCTTTCTCATTTTACTGATAAGAAAACCAAGAAAACTAAGGAGATTAAATTATTTGTCAGGACCACTCAGCTAGTGGCATGAGGCCTTTATTTAACAATTTATATTTGTACTTGAACAACCAAAGATTGAAAAATGAAAAAGCTAAAATAACCCATGGTTTGATATTTATTCATGCATTGTCTAGCTGTGGCATCCTATTGAACATGATATACATTTCTTTTGTATAGTCCTCACTCTGCAATTATTTAAAAAAAAAAAAAAGGGCAGTAGTCTATCACACTAGTCATGAAGGAAGGTTAGATGTGGTTAGTTGTTTAGTCCAGGTGAGAATTCCCTGGGTCAGGAGAATAATTTTTCCTCGTCTTTAAGGATTGGATTACATACTTGAATGCCAGAAGAATATTTAAGTAGCGAATAGAATTTTTAAGTCTATTCTCTGGGTGTCCCCTAGGTTCCCTTTTTATATACAGTGGTCTCAGTATCCACAGTGGATTGGTTCCAGCATCCACCCTACTCCCCACCCCCAGCCCCCACTGTAGGTATGGAGGGACAGTTGTATTCACTTGATCCCATATCTTGCTAGAATCTGGGCCAAAGGATGTTGTTAAATTTAGCCAGTGCTTTTCTTTGCATCCTTGGAGCAGTGTGTGAGCCTAAATTTTCTATTCATTTCTCTGCTTTATCATGGATAAGGCTGACTTGTATTACTGGGTATATGTGTGTACATATATGTATTTTAAAATCTTGACTTGCAAAGTTTTTTGATTCAACTACCACGTATGCATTTGTGTAAGGTATGATAGACATTAAAATATCATTGTGTTGTCTTTTCTCGAATGCTATATCACTACTATCTTATTTATTCTAAATAGTGTTTACTTGAGTTCAGAGCAACTTACGGACCAAAAAATGATCAAATATTGATGATATCTCTGCAAGTCTGTTGATAAGAGTTGAGCATTCAGATAGTTTTAGAAATTTCTACTCTCAGAGTTAGTAAAATTCTGATTTTTCCTAGAATGCGAGAAATTACAACTGTTCTTTGTTGTATACACTCATTTATTTTTTCCATCTAAATAATCTAAAATAGTTTCGAATAGATTATTCTGTCCTGTGATGTGAATACTATACCTTGTTTCATTGTCTGTACTATTATCCATTTATTCAGTGATCATTTATACTGTATGCACAATATGCATATAGAGTTATAGAAATAAAACTGGTTTACTTATTAGTGAAGTTTATTGTGTTTTTTGAACTAATTTGCTTTGAACACCTCCCCCCCCCAGGGTATTAAGCTTTTCAGGTTTCTAGACTTATGGGATAGAATATTTTCCATCTAGTTTTGATTAGTAGAAAAGAGGATTTTGAGCAGCAATTTCATATTTCTAATGTTTGGTGCCTATTTCTTTTAATGCTTGAGTGCCAACAAAGTAAAATTTAAACAATGCATTTGTTGGACAAATTTATTTTCTAGTTTTAGGTTTCTATTTGCGTAGGTCTTGATCAATTCCAGTAATTTAAAATAAATAGCTATATGCTAATAAAAATGTATCAGAAATGTAGACTTGTCATAGGAAGAGTTCTTATTTTTATATTTGTTACAACTGAAGATTGTTAAAGTTGATGCAGGCAGGGAAAATCATTGACTTGGAATATGTATGTACAACGTAATTAAAGGGATGATATATATTTAGCTTTACCTTAGAGAAAATGGAACTAATTTCCCCTTCTGTGAAAGGAAAATTGTTATGGTTTAGAAAAATTGAAGGTAGGAAGTTAGAATTATTTTCTGTTCTTTTTTTGTTTGTTTGTTTTCTCCTAATAAAGCTGGAAGTAGAGTGTGGGATTAAAGGAAATATTGAAAACTACATGAACTAATGAAGTAAATTGATGAATTTAATTAATTTGTAAATGAGGCATGTGTGGTGATTGTTGAATCTCTCTGTCTTAATTTGTATTATCCTTAGAAGGCAACAGCCATAGATGGTTTTTTGCCTTCCTGTAACATATTGAACCATTTTCTACTTGAAGATACTTATAGGGAAAAAGATGACTTAATGAACCTAAATTTCTTAGTAAATAACAGGGGAAAAGATTTGATTGAGACTTTAACTTCTGCTTGATATTTGACTATGCTACAAATAAAAAAAAGACTTTTTCTTGAAATATAAAACCAACAATTATGACAATAAGTTTATTTTAGTTTATTCCCAACAAAATTTGGTTTTATAATCATAACTATGCATAAGTTCTTAGAATAAATAGAGGGCGAATCAGGCTTTTGGGGAATATAATTTTTGCCACAAAATTGTAAAGTAGTACCAAATGGCATCTTTCACTTTATGGTAATATTTCACAGTGAATCTCATGTAATGTCCCTTTACAAAAAATGTTCAAGGGTTTTATTTACTTAACCAGGGGCTTCTCTTAATTTTTGAGGCCAGATATTCTGTTTTGAAGTGCCTGTTAGAGACTGTCAATCTTCTTTAGCAATTCTCCAAAATCACTCATAACATTAACTTATGAAAATTCTGTATTATTAAGATTTGCAGTTTTGCACTGGGTTTGATCTGGATTGTTTTATCTGACAAGACATTTTGGTGATGAGTGAGGCTGAATGGTAAAGTTATACAGTAATGGATACTTATGAGCTTAGATTAATTTTGAGGTTGGTTGCTTTGTGGATGACTTCTGTATGTAAAGCATGCAGGCTGTCACTATCTTTAGCTATGGCAGATGACAGTTTGTGATTACCAAATGTGGGCAACTCTTCTTACTCTGCATTGGGCCAGAAGTTTTATTTTAAAGAAAAGATTATAGTGTACTGAGTTATTTTGAATTAAAATTTAGTTTGATAAAGATGCTATTGCTGTGTGCACTGTATAAAAAACACAATCAAAGATTTTTTACATTTTTATTTTGAAAACAAAAGTCAGCAAGGACTGCAGTAAGTAAATCACTTTTTCTGAATTACAAGAGTTTGTTAAAATATGAGTGTTATTTTAGTAATTCCTAAGCATTCTTAACGGTTATAATTGGAAAGGGGCTGTTAATCTCAGATCTTTGAAAAGCTGTTTCACAAACATTTTATGTAAGAGCAAAGTTAAGGCCACAGTAGGGTTACTTTGTATGATTAACACTTTATTCTGCAGTATAGGAGGCTGGAGGAACAATGAAAAGGTAAGCTTTCCTTGTATAATAACACTTACATTTTAACAAACTAGCATAATTTAGAAGAAAGTGATTAATACAAGCCCTTTGTCTTAATTTTACTTTCTCAAAAATAAAGAGCCACTAAACTCTTCACTCATAAACAGAGAACTAATAAAGTGATTACAGAGGAATCCAAAATTAACATTTTAGTGACCTGGTAGTTCTTATTTAAAGGTGTCCTTTATTTAAATTTGAAAATTAATTAAAATGTTACTATTCGGAATAATCTGGCCACTATTCAGACAGTGCTGCAAACATTAATGATGCAGGCAATCATTTCATCTTTCATAAAGACAAAAGGCATCTATTGGTATTTCAAAGTCTAGTGAGGGCGGCAGACAAGCCTGTTTAACAGTGTTGTTTTATAAATTATCCGAAAGTGTTCTTATTTGTTATTTAATAAACATTGACATCTGAAAATAGTGTGAATAAAATGTTAAGTCCAAAGTGTAGAAACATTTTTGAATAAATTAACTAGAATTAGTGTGTGACTTAAACTGTCATAAAATATACATTCCTTCTAATCAGCCAAACAGTAATATTTATTGAATAGTTGTTTTGAGGAATATGGTAGGTAGTAAGACAAACATTCCATTTTGGAGTTTACAATCTAGCAGAGAAACATATTAAAGCTTTTTTTTTTTGAGACAGAATCTCACTCTCTTGCCCAGAGAAGAGTGCCTAGCTCACAGCAACCTCAAACTCCTGGGCTCAAGCCATCCTCCTGCCTCAGCCTCCCGAGTAGCTGGAACTACAGGCATGCGCCACCATGCCTGGCTAGTTTTTTCTATATATTTTTTTTTAGTTGGCCAATTAATTACTTTCTGTTTTTAGTAGAGACGGGGTCTCGCTCTTGCTCAGGCTGGTTTCGAATTCCTGAGCTCAAATGATCCTCCCCACCTTGGCCTCCCAGAGTGCTAGGATTACAGCCGTGAGCCACTGCGCCCGGCCTATTTTTTAATTAAATGTACAATTCATTGAGTTTTGGTATATTCACAAAATATATTGCAGCCATCACTATTATCTATTTCCAGAAAATTTTCATCACCCCCTAAAAAACCCCCATACCCATTAGCAGTCACTCCCTATCATTCCTCTTTGTCCTAGGCCTTGGCAACCCCTACTCTACTTTCTGTCTCTCTATAGAATTGCATATGGTAGACATTTTTTATAAACATGATTATACAATATATGGCCTTTTGTGACTGGCTTCTTTCACTTAGCATAAGTTTTTAAGGTTCTTCCATGTCATAACATGTATCAATAAAGTAGTCCTCCCTTAAATGCCAGAGATACGGTCCAAGATCCCTAGTGGATGCCTGAAACCAGTTAGTACCAAACCCTATATATATATTGTTTATTCCCACATGCCTATGATAAAGTTTAATTTGTAAATTAGACACAGTAAGAGATTAACTGCATAAATAATAAAACAGAACAGTTAAAACAATATACTATAATAAAGTTATATGAATGTGGTCTCTCTCAAAATAATCTTCTTGTACTGTACTCAACTATTTTTGGACTGTGGTTGACCACAGGAAACTGGAACCATGGAAAGGGAGACTGCACATGGCGGGGGGGTGATACTGTACTTCGTTTCTTTTTGTGGCTCAATAATATTCCATTATGGATATGCCATATTTTGTTTATCAGTTCAATTGATAGACATTTGGGTTCTCTCCTTTTTAGCTATCATGAATAATGTTGCTGTGAACATTTATGTACATGTTTCTGTGTGGACATAGGTTTTCTTGTTTCTTGGGTTGGAATTTCTGGGTCATAAGGTAACTGTATGTTTAACTTTTGGAGGAACTGTTTTTCACAGTGGCTGAATTTTACATTCCTGCCAGCAACTTATGAGGATTCCAGTCTTTGCCACTTGTCAACACTTGTTATTGTCCATCTTTTTTCTTATAGCCATCCTAGTGTGTGTGAAGTGGTATCTTATTGTGGTTTTAGTTTGCATTTCCATAATGACTAAATGATGTTGAACATCTTTTCATGTGTTTATTGGCCATTTGTATATCTTTGGAGAAATATCAGTTCAAATCCTTTGCCCATTTTTAATTGGGTTATTTATCTTTACTGTTGAGTTGTAAAAATTTTTTTATATATTCTAAATACAAGGCCTCTATCAGATATTTGATTTGCAAATTTTCTCCCATTCTGTGAGTTGTCTTTTTACTTTCTTGATGGTGTCTTTTGAAGCAGTAAAGTTTTTAAATTTTAATGTGGTCCAGTTTATCTGTTTTTCTTTTGTTGTTTGTGCTTTTGGTGTCAAAGCTAAGAAACTATTGCCTAATCTAAAATCGTGAAGATTTATATCTATTTTTCCTAGAAGAGTTTTATAGTTTAAGCTCTTACCTTTAGGTCTTTGATCCATTTTGAGTTAATTTTTATATATAGTACAAGGTAGAGAGGCCCAGCTTTATTCTTTTGCACTTGGATATCCAGTTGTACTTGTACCATGTGTTGAAAAGACTGTTCTTCCCCATGGGATTATCTTGGCACCCTTGTCAATCAGTTGACGATAAATGCAAGGTTTTTTTCTGGATTGTCAGTTTTATTCTACTGATCTATCTGTCCTTGTGTAACTACTTCACTGTCTCAATTACTGTATTTTGTAGGAAGATTTTTTTTTTTGAAACAAAGTCTCGCTCTGTTGCCCATGCTAGAGTGCCGTGGCGTCAGCCTAGCTCACAGCAACCTCCAACTCCTGGGCTCAGGCGATCCTCCTGCCTCAGCCTCCCAAGTAGCTGAGACTACAGGCATGTGCCACCATGCTTGGCTAATTTTTTCTATATATTTTTAGTTGGCCAATTAATTTCTTTCTATTTTTTAGTAGAGATGGGGTCTCACTCTTGCTCAGGCTGATTTCGAACTTCTGACCTTGAGTGATCCTCCTGCCTCGGCCTCCCAGAGTGCTAATATTACAGGTGTGAGCCACCACGCCCGGCCTGTAGGAAGTTTTGAAATAGGGAAGTGTAAGTCTTCCAACTTTGTTCTTTTTCAAGGTTGTTTTGGCTATTTTTGGATCCCTTGCCTTTGTATATGAATTTTACAATTGGCTTGATAATTCTTGCTAAAAGACAGCTAAGATTTTGATAGGGCTTGCACTGTAGGTCAATTTGAGGAGTTTTGCCATCTTAACAATGTCTTCCAATCCATGAACACGGGATGTCTTTCCATTTATTTAAGTTGTCTTTAATTTCTTTTAACAGTGTTCTAGTTTACAGTTTGTATGTCTTATATTTCTTTTATCTTTGTTCCTAAGTATTTTTTATGCTATTGTAAATGGAATTATTTTCTTAATTCATTTTCACTTTGTTCACTGCTAGTGTATAGAAATACATTTCATTTTTATATATTGTTCTTGTATTCTGCAACCTTGCTAACTTGTTTATTAATAAACAAGTGTTATTAGTTCTAGTAGCTTTTTTGTGGATTCCTTAGGATTTTCTATATACAGCAGGTGTTTGAATAACATTGTTTCATTGAGTGTTGTTTAGGTATGATGATGAGAAAAAAAATTATTCTCAGTTGGGACCACTGTCTTTTATGGAGTTCGCGTATTCTCCCCGTGTCTGTGTGGGTCTTCCCTGGATACTCTGGTTTCTTCTCAAATCCCAAAGATGTTAGGTTCATTGGTGTGTCTCAGTGTCCCAGTGTGAGTGAGTGTGGGTGTATGTGTGAGCATGCCCTGTGATGGAATGAATGGCATCCTATCCAGTATTGGTTCTTGCCTTGTGCCCTGAGCTGCCAGGATAGGCTTAGGCTGCCACGATCCTGAAAAGTAATAAGCAGGATGGAAAATAATGAATGAATTAATTAATTAATATAAATTATTATAAAATAAAAATTCTTAAAGTATATTTTAATCATACAAATGCATGACAATAAAGCGTGCACTACAAAAGTGTTCCACAAGCTGCCATATTTGTTACTGCTTGTTTTTGAACTGTGTGGTGGTGGGAGGTGCTCCTTAGAATTTTTGCTTTGCAAATGTTTATTCCTTGATTTAACCGTTACTACCACTATGACCGCCCTCACTCATTGATTCACCAAAAATAGGTGAATAATTATTTTGTTTTTATTAATCTTTCTTAAATGTATGTATAGCTTACATTTATTTCACTGTTTAAGAGCAGGAGTGTTTGGTGTCTTTAGAAGTTGGGTGATGTTTTTGTGACCAGAAATATGCCATAGGAACTTAACTCTTGTTTATATCAATCAGCCTGTGGTAAAATTGGTTTCATTATATGTTGTTTTATTTAAAGTTGCAGTTTCCAAGAGCCTATCCACAATGTTAAGTGAGGACTTACTGTATAAGATCATGTTATCTACAAATAGTTTAATTTCTTCCTATTCAACCTGGATGCCCTGTATTTCTTTTTCTTGTCTCATTGTACTGCATGGTACCTCCAGGATAATGTTGGATCAAAAGTGGCAAGAGTGAATATACTTATCTTGCTGCTGGCCTTTGGGGGGAAAGATTTCAATCTTTTGTCATTAAGTATGATGTTAGCTATGGATTTTTGGAGATGCCCTTTATCAGGTTGAAGATGTTCCCTTCTGTTTCTACTTTGTTGAGTGTTTTATCATGAAACGGTATTAGATTTTGTTAGATTTTTTTTCTATGTCTATTGGGATGATCATGTGATTTCTGTCCTTATTCTATTAAGATGGTGTATTACGTTGGTTGATTTTCATATGTTGAGCCAATCTTGCATTCTTGGGATAAATCCCACTTGGCCATGGTATATAATCCTTTTTATATGTTGCTGGATCCAGTCGCTAGTATTTTGTTGAGGATTACCGCATCTATATTCATAAAGGATATTAATCTGTAGTTTTCTGGTGATTGCCTGATTTTGGTAGTTTGGATTGAAAAAACATCTAAATTAACTAATGATTATAAATCTCCAGATAACCATTAGAAGCAATAGTATTTGAATATAAGGAGTTTTAATAAAGTTTTATGACTCCTTCCCCCTATTGGGAATCATCTTGGGTAAAGTTAATCTTTCAAAACATTTTTTTATTAAAACCAATTTAAGGAATCTGCAAGAGACTAGAAATACTACTGGCAAATGTCAAGTAAGATAGCAACCCTGTTTGCTAGAAACTAATATTTTTCATTCTTGCAGCTTCACTAACAATCTCTTAAACTCCTTTACAGAAAAAGATTGAAATCTTCCAGTACTTTGGCTCAGTGACTTTGGTAGCAGTATAGATTGCCTCTCAGACTTTTCTATTCCAGAATATATTCATTTTGTCTTATATGTGACTATCAGTGCCTACTTGCCTCACCTTCCTTGGCTGTGGCTGTTCTTCCCCCTTTTTCCTCCTTCAGTGCCCTTTGGGTCTCATGGCTCCACCACAGCATTCCAAAAGGTCTGTCTTGGTATCTGCTTTGAGCTACTCTCACATACCTTTTTATATATTTTCATGCAATATGTGTGGGCTTGCATGTGTAACTTTCAGAGCTCTTCCATTTTTATTTTTTTATTTTTTATTTTTTTTTGAGATAGAGTCTCACTCTTGCCTAGGCTGGAGTGCTGTGGCATCAGCCTAGCTCACAGCAACCTCAAAATCCTTGGTTCAAGTGATCCTCCTGTCTTGGCCTTCCGAGTAGCTGGGACTATAGGTACACACCACCATGCCCTGCTACTTTTTCTATTTTTAGTAGAGACAGAGTCTCAGTCTTGCTCGGGCTGGTCTCCAACTCCTGAGCTCAAGTGATCCTCTCACCTTGGCCTCCCAGAGTGCTAAGATTACAGGTGTGAGCCACCATGCCCAGACCTTATTACTAGGAACTATTTGACAGGAGGAAAAGAAGTAAGTAGTAGGTTAGGGTTTACTGTACTTTCATGTGGTTTACTTTAGGCTGTTATCACTGAGTACTGCTGAACCTGATACATGACTATTCCAGTATCATCAACTTTGAGGAAATTGACTTGTTTCAATCCAAAGCACTAAAATTATCAGCTCTGTTGTATACTGTTAGAATTTTAAGTGTCAGCTGGATTTAAATATTTATTAAGCTAGCAGATGGTGCATTCTTTTTCCAATAGGAATGCCTACTGGGAAAAATGACACTCATAAGATTCTTTAGTGGTATTGAATAGAATAGAACAGGGTAAATTTTTTCTGATTATAATTCAGATAATATTAGAGTAAAGCTCTTTTCTCCTTTTTGGGTCTAACTACAGGTGAAGTATTCACATTAAAATTTGTGTGTCTCTTATTAATTAACCTATACTGTTAATTTCACTTAGACTCTTCTTCTTGGCCTTTAGATTCATTGCATGTGTAATAATTATCTGCCTACACTTTGCCTATTCATTATGCATGCAAATGTGTAACATTTTGAAGAACCTTATGTAATCAGCTGAGCCTTCAATATAGCATCATACAATGGAGAATAATGAGTTTTATCAATAGGAAGCCTGAGTTCAAATCCATGTTCTGCCAACTTAGTAATTATGTGATCTGAGTCCAGTGATGTAGGCCCCAAACGTTGCACATCACACTCATTTAGTTTTAATAGTTGAAAGAGGTAATGTTGTATAGGCTATAAACAGTGTTTGGCACAATTTAAGTGCCCAGTAAATATTAACTCAGGAAATAAAAGAAGGTGTGGAGATTAGAGAATGTAGATCAGCAACCTGGAAAACCTTTCTAAAACATCTGTCAAGCTTAAGCATGGAGCTTTTCAAACTTTTTAAGCTTCTCTCATACAGTTGCCATAATTAATGATAGATAAAACTGCTTGAAAAATTGTGGGGATTGGAATTTATTGTTTTTCTAAAGTTTGAAGGTTCAATTCAAAAGAGCGGTATTAATAAAAATATGTAAGCTTCCTCTTCCCCGAAAAATCTAGATTTAAAAAGGAAGGAAATATTTTACAATTATATTTGGCATAGCCATGGTGAAACCTCATCGATTTGGATCTAGTGACAGGGAATTTGAATGCAGGACTGATGTGTATCTTGGTACTAACTAATGGGTCATGTTAGCTTCTGAAAGGAAAAAACAAATTAGATGACTAATGCCTTTTATTGATGATGAAACTGCATTCCAGAGAGGTTTGGAGTCTCATTCAAAGTTAAACAATTGCAGGGCCAGTACATACTAGGACGTGGGTCTCTTGAATCCCAGTCCTGATATTTTCTTCTACGATATTCATTTATATAGAAATTGCAAACTGATTATAATTCTTATCTAATCATTAAACCTGTTTAGGACAGTAACTCTATTACATTAAGTATTTGATTAGACATTCGAATTTATGTTGTGTAGTACATACCTCTCAAGTCTAAAGTCACTGATTTCATAATTAGGTTTTACTGAGTAGTTTTTTATGATGGTATTGGATAATGAATACATCTGCATTTATTTTAACTTATCACCAATAGTGATTTTGTTTGAAGTTAAATGTTTGTGAACACTTTGAGAATCAGACACTTTTATAAAGGAGCATTTTTCATATAAAAAATAGATTTAAGGTATACCTTGCCTACTGATTCTTTTAAGCTATTAACTTTTATTTACTCCATAATACTTAGATAACTTAGATAAGCTTTAAGATCCTTTTTCATGTGGTTCACAAAGTAACATTTTTACAATGCAACATAGCAATATAGTTTATTAACTTAATCATGGTTGAAATTTTCTTCTTTATATATTTACTATTTAAATACTTGAATAAGAAAGGTGATGGTAATTGTGGTATTAATAATAACAAATAACAGCCCTGACATTTATTAAGAATTTACTACATGCTAATTACTAAATTTAGTGCTTTATATTATTAATAATTTATCTTGTAATGAAAAATCTTATTCATTATTTCAATGACATCTCAATGAGATCATTCCTATTTCTTTTTTAAATTGACAAATCATAGTTGTAGATACTCATGGGATACAATGTGATGCTTTGCTATATGCATACAATGTGATGTGATTAAATCAAGCTAATTAACATATCCACCTTGATTACCTATCATTTTTTATGACGAGACATGAAATTTACTCTTAGTTTTTTTTGAAATATATAATGCATTATTATTGACTATAGTCAACCTCTGGGGTATAATAAATCTCAAAACCTTTTCCTCCTGTCTATCTCATACTTTGTACCCTTTGATTATTGCTATTTCTATATACATTTTATAGATGAAGAAATTGAAGCCAGGGCCTAAGTTCATTATTTGTCTATCTTAAACTATTATTGGACATAGCTGGCACCTCACAACAAAGAATTACATCTTCACAGGCTATTTTTATCATTGCTTCCCCTACCCTCTTAATGACATTAGTTATTCGAACCATTGCTAGCAGAAGAGACTTTTAATTAAGCCTGACCTTTAGGTTTTCTACATCCTATTCATTCTTCAAGACCCAGGTCAGTTTCCATTTACAGTATTTCACAAAATCTTTTAAAATTTCTAACCATTTTTCCCTTTCCTAAGTTCTCACGACAGTGCAATATTTATTTTATACCTTCATTGACTTGTTTTTACATGTCTTATTATCTTTCCTAGAATTGCCGTGTTTTAGAGTTGGATAGGGCCTTAAAGAAAAATCTGTTTCCCCATTTTCAGGTTTTATAACTTTACTAGGTTGAGTTTCTTGAGCAGTATCACCTCAGTGTTTATTGATTGTCAGAAAACTATTAGCATTGCTCTTATCTCTTTATTTAATATGACATTATTCATGATGTCATTTTGACAACATAGATACACTGTTTCAAGTTCTGGTCAGTCCTCCGTTGTGCTAGTGCGATAGTACAATAGTAGAAACTAGTTAAATAGAACTAAATTGATTTAGGTGTTTTAGGCAGGGATATAACAAACAGATTGGGGAAGACTTGAATAAATAGTTGAAATCAGAGTTTGAAAACAAAGCTAAATTATAGCTAGGATGTTAAATTAATAACATTCAAACCAAATCATATTTAGGAGAATGGAATAAGTGTTTCTTGAATCCCTGCTATGTGTTAGACATGGTGATGGGCATTTAAACTATCTCAGTCAGTACTTAATGGTATTTACTAACAGAAATTAAGGGCTTTATTATAATATCTAACAGTTTACAGTTCATGTATATAGCTTTCCCCCATAGAATTTTCCCTGACAATAAAGGAAAGTCATATATATATACCTTAGAGGACCTGGAGATCAAAACCAAAGCACCCTCTAAAAATGTGATTTTTCTTTGATGTCAACTCCTTTATCTTAAAAATTAAGAGGTATTTTAAATTCCTCTTATGAAGAGTATATCCATATTACTATGAAATTTTTTTCCTTCCCATTGTTCACAGTCCAGAGCGGGATGAATTACATTTAGCCTACGAATTCAAGAGCCCTTTGGCACACATCAGAGTGCTCCATGGGTTGAGCATAACCCGATCTTGAGACCATAGGCCTATGGTTATTTGATCCCCACAGTGGCCCTGTGACCATAGGCCAAGAATACTTGCTAAGTTAGGTTTTGTTTGACTCCTTACTATTAATAAATGTTACGTAACAGTGTAACATTTAGTTTTTATTTTTTCTTTGACCTCTAAATTTTTATGGCATTATATTTATCTACTCTTAGAAGGAAGTAGCTTTTCAGGTAATCTGAAGGCTATTTCCTCTGTCTTTTGCTTTGTATTTCATTTTAGTGAGTGTGTGTTAATATTTTTATATATATTTATATAAATATATATTTTTATATATTTATTTAAATATATTTATTGAATTATTTGAATATATATCATGCATTGTATGAAGATGAAAACCCTCAGCATGATTTTAAGTAACCTCTTGTTTTGGGTTAGAAGGCTGTCAAGCTGGAGACATTTAATCATTGTGTGTAGCCAGAATAATTTGGTCATGTAGGAAATAGGTTTGAATGAAAAACATTTTATGGTAAAAAATAAAAACAGATGCAGTTATTATACTAATGCACAATTTAAAATGGGTTTAAAATGTAGTTTATAAAGTTTCTTTAACATATTAGGTTTGATTTTTACTTTATTTAGTAGCCTTTTAATTTTGTAGATGGGGCAAATTCAAATGTGTAAAGTCCAAATGGGTAGAATAATGTTCTAATTTGAGATTTCTTCTTTTTCAATTTTTAGTTGTTGACCTCCTCTACTGGAGAGATATTAAGAAGACTGGAGTGGTGTTTGGTGCCAGCTTATTCCTCCTGCTTTCATTGACAGTATTCAGCATTGTGAGTGTAACGGCCTACATTGCCTTGGCCCTGCTCTCTGTGACTATCAGCTTTAGGATATATAAGGGTGTGATCCAAGCTATCCAGAAATCAGATGAAGGCCACCCATTCAGGTGAGATGTCTGGAAAACAAGGCACACAGTGGCAACAATGTAAACAGGATTAGTATTGAGACTTCATTTTATTATCTGTAGAGTAACAGGCATACACTTTTTTTTTCTGCTTTAAGATAATTATATAGTATATATTTGCTAAAAGCTATACCAAAAGCATCTGCTTTTGAGATTTCCTGGAATTCGTTTCAAAGACTTATGATGGAAAAGACTGTTTATGTATCATTAGCCTAACTCTGTTACTTGTTTGGAAAATTTATTTATTAGAAGTAGGTATTGGTTATCTAATTTACTTTAATGGAAGTTGTATCTTTTTAACGTGATTAAGATTGGTGAGGGTTATATTTTTTTTATTGCCTACTTTTTATGCTGTGTGGTAGCATGTGCTATCTGATATTTCATATCTTTCTTTCCACTGGTATGCTTATGTTTTTCTCTTATGCTTTTCCTTCATGGCTGTGTCTTTTCTTTCTTTCTCTATGCATTACTTTTTTATTATTTCTTGGAGAGCTTTATTTCGGCATCTTTTTGTCTCTGAACTATCATTTTTCTACTCTTATTTTGACAGATATATTCTAGCATTATACCTAATTACTATTGAGGTATACCTCATACTCGGCATGTTTTTTTCCCCACTCATTTTTATTGAGATACAGTTTACATACTATAAAATTCATTGGTTTTTAGTATGCTCACAGAGTTATATAAATATCACCATTTTCTTCACTCCAAAAACAGACTTCATACCTATTAACAGTGGTAACTCCCCAGCTAGCCCCTGACAACTACTAACTAACCATGTTTTTAAATGAACTCTTTCCCCCAAACTTGTTAATTTCTGTCAGTAACACCACTATCATCCTAGTTTTCAGGCTTCTGTTTTGATGTTATATTGGTTTTCATTTCACATAAAGGAAACCACTAAATTTTATTGTTTCTCGCTACTCCCTTAGCCTAGACCAGGAATCTATAAGCTATAGCTATGGCCAAGTCTAGTCTGCTGCTTGCTTTTGTAAATAAAGTTTTATTGGAACACAGCCATGCTCATTCATTTAGCTGGTTTCATACTATAATAGCAGAGTTCAGCTTGACAGAAACTATAGGGACTTCAAATCCTAAAATACTTATTATCTGGCCCTTTGCAGAACAGTTTGCTGATCCCTGGTTGAATTCTACTTGTTACCAGATTGACTTCTGGTTACTTCAGATTACTTCAACTCTTAAAGACATTGTCAGATTAATTTTTCTAACGTACCACTTTTACCATATTTTGAAGCATAGAGGCTCTCTGTACACTATAGGATGAAGTCCAGATATCTTTGTCTTGTCACTTACTGACACTGTCTAGGGTTTGTGCCCATTTTCATGCCGCCTTCCATAGCTCCCCAGATGCTCTAATCATACTTGAACTTGGTTCTGTGTTTGATTCAAGACCCAACTCTGAAGAAGACTTCCTTAACACTGGCCTAAAATGATCTGAGAATTCCTTCTCTATTGCACTAACTGTGGCTTTGGAATGCTTTCTCATTGTTTTGTATATGGACATCCTTTTTCTTCAAATACATTGCAAGCATTTAAAAACTGTTTTGGGCAAGGCAAGTATCTATTTGGGCATATGAATATGTACCTGCCTAAAACATTATCCAGTTGATATTAATGGGTAAACCTAACTTGATTTATAAAGTTTAAAAGAGGAGACCTCCTAAATTATTTTACATATTGTAAAGACTAGTGTTTTGTTTTTCTCTAGCTTTCTCTAATTGATGAGTTAATGATGTTTTGTGAGTTTGGAGGAGAGACCAACATTTATTGAATGGCTCCTATATTGTCTGGCCTTTTAAGTACATATTTAATTTTCATTATAACTCTATGAGATAGGTGATATTACACTATTTTACAGAGTGGGGAAACTTGAAATTCAGTAACTTGAAAGCACAGCTTCAAAATGGCAGGGACATATTATGTTACAAATCATAAAGAAATATTTTTAATTAGTTATATTGAAATACATGAAAATGTCAAGCCAAAACCTAAATTTTGTACAGTATGGATTTTATACATCACTTGGTTTTAAAGAAGAGCTAGTTGGACAATTTTTCCAGTTCCCCCAGTCACACTAGGGAAGATAATATCATAGTTTGTATCTAATACTTGTGGTCATTGGAAAAGAGTGATAAACAATGCTGGCACTGCATTAGTATCTCATGAATGCCAGTTGAATTAATGTAATTATCCACAGGATGTCATTGATGGAAAATCCTGTCTTTGTGCCTTATAGTCAGGCATCTTGTCTTTAGCAAGAACCAGCAGCAGCAGTACAAAGAAGCAGAAAACCATCCACAGTTATATCAGCCACTTTTCTGTATTTCTCAAAGCTGCATAAATAAATTATTGCTAGTTTAAAGGTTGATGTGAATCTTTGAGTATTTGTAACTTGATATTTATAACTTGTTTTTTATTAATTACTAATAATTGTCTAATGGTGTGTTAGACCATGTACTAGCAAAGATATATTCCTGGTCCTTAACTGTTTATACTCCAGTAAGAAAAATACATAAATTTATACATGTCTATATGTCGGACATGGATCTGATAAATCCTATAAGAATAATACAAAAGAAAGCATTGTTAGATGTATACAGAGTGAGAGATTACATTAGGGTCTTATGGAAGAGAGTATCAGATGAGGCTTCATGTATGGGTGCGATTTTGAGATGGGGCTAACTGGCTAGATAAGCTATTGTCAGAGGAGAGCATTGTGGATTGGGGAAACAGCACGAAGAACAAAGGCATTAACGAAGAACAAAGGCATTAACGTTTGAAAATGTTTAGTGAATGACTCATTTCTGACTGAATCATAGGGAGTAGTGGGAAATAAGGTTGGAAAGATTTAGGCGAGGTCTCTGGTTGAAAAGTTAGAATCATAGAATCACAATGTTGGAGCCTAAAGGGGTTTAGAAGGATCTGTTTTTCTAATTTACAGAGTTGGAACCCTGACCCTGAGAAGTTAAATTCCTTTCCCAGAGTTATATAGCTAGGTAGTAGCAGGTCTTCTAACTCCTGCCTGAGCTCAGCCTAGAGAGCAGCATCTGGGATACTTCAGATAAGACTAATATGGCATTGGCTGACAGAATGGATTAGGATGTAGATAGATCAGACTGGTTTGGTGACTGATAAGAGTATTCTAGTTTGTAGATGATGAACACTTAAAATAGAGTGACAGCACTGTGAATAAAAACAAGGAGACATACTGGGGCATATTGCAGAGGTAAAACTATGGGACAAGGAGTTGTCTAAGAGGACTGTTACTTCCAGTGTAAGTAATTGATGTCCACAGACATGGGAAGGTGATGGGGGGACTACTTCCAACAGATATGAGAGAACACTTAGCACTTCTGAGTTGGTTCTACTCTGCCAAAATAAAATGGCTACTCTGAAGCAATAACTAATGAAACAGTTTCTTGCATTTCTATGGACTTGACCTTCCCCCCACCCCCATTACAGTTGTCTTTTTAAATTTAACGATTCCAGCCATCTCAGTATAGATTAAGTCATCTAGATGGACAGTAACTATTATGTATTGCTGGAATTGCCACTCTACTTTTGGCAACCACTTTACATTTTGGTGGCTGAAATGGGGCAGTTTCCTCTAAAGGATAGTCTGAAAGAGTTTAGAATTTAGAAATAAATAAGATCTTTATTAGGAAAACTTGATGACACAACATAATGTCAATTTAAAGAAAAAAACAAATCCATAATGATAATTACCATTTATTGAGTGCTTCTTTATGCCCAGTTGTGTTCAGTGCTTTACTCAAGGAATCCTCATGATAATCTCTTGACTTATAAATGAGGAAACTGAGGTTTAGAGAGAAGACTAAGTAACTTTGCACAGTTACCTAGCCAAGTTAGTGGCAGAGCTTAAGATTCAAGCTCAGACCAGTCTGGCTTCAAAGTGTATGCTTTTTCTATCTAGTCAGCTGACAGTGCGTATCAATGAAATACCCCTTACTTGGTGAATTTTTATGTTTTGCTTTTTGGAAACAATAGGCTTTTATAGTAGAATATCAATCTTTTATAGATATATAATTGCTGATTGACATTCCAATCAGTGAGAGTTATGGTGTGTTTTGTTTTCTAGGGCATATTTGGAATCTGACGTTGCTATATCTGAGGAGTTGGTTCAGAAATACAGTAATTCTGCTCTTGGTCACGTGAACAGCACGATAAAAGAACTCAGGCGCCTCTTCTTAGTTGATGATTTAGTTGATTCTCTGAAGGTAAGTTTATTTTGATTTTCATTTTTTACATACCCAGGATTTAATAACAAGAGTTAAGAATGTAAAATTCTATTTTTCTATATTCAAGTAAATAATAAAGACGTAATTAAATCACATTGCTGTAAACTTGTGTTCTAAAATTCAGAATCCAATCAAATAAGAATGGAGGAATGTGCTATTTCTTTTTAAGGGAAAATAAATTATAAATTCATACTTTTGGAAATCATAAAGATTTAAAATGAGAAGAAATTAAAAGAGATTTTGACTAAGAATAAAGATTATGTAATGCATTTAATACTAGATGTGATTTATTCTTGACTTTTAGAGTCTACCACTTTTAGTTTCTTAATTTGTATGTGATTCATATATATACACATGTAAGCTATTTCATATCTTAAACTCTTTTTTGCAGGGTTTATTTTGGAAAAGATTTAGTATTCTGAAACACTTCAACTAATTATCAGCTGGTAATCATTGGAAATTTTTATTTTTTTGGATCTTGCTACATAAGCAGCTATTAGAGTTTCACCTTGCAAATAAACTCTTCCAAAGTTCTAGCTGACTTCAAAACAAGTGCTAAACCATAGTCATGTAATTTGAGCCCCAGGCACTGGAACTGTAGTGCTTTTCCTTTACATAGCAGTTGGCCATTTATGTTTTGTGCGCTATTTCCTGTGACACTCAAAAAGTCAGAGAGACTTGTTTCCAATCTAAGCCTGGGTAAAAATGTAGTATGGTGGTAATTATCATAATTTTTCTTTTCCGGGGACAGAGTGGGAAAAAAATTTTTTTTTTCTTTTCCAAGAGGAATGTTCTAGTTTGCAGTTTATCATGCAAACAGAGGATATCCTAAAAGTAAGATGTTGGGACTTTAGGCTCAGAAAACCAATTTCTGAACTGGTTTAAGTGCTCAAAATACTTTTTTTAAACAAATGTTTTAGCCTTTATAAGCCAGTAGATAATACATTAATTTTAGCTGTGTCATTCTCTTATTTTAAGTCTTGGAACCTAAGTTACTAATAACATCAAAGATAAATAATTTACTTTTTTTGTTTATCACTCAACTCTTTTGTATAGAGTGGTTGCATTTAGTGACTTTTTATTAATGCTTTGAAATAATCTGAGGTCAGTCTACAAATAGATCAGTGTTATGTTTGGCATGTTTAATTAATTTTAAGAGATAACAAATAAAAATATTTTGGAGTAAATGAAATAGAACCTTGTACATATGGCCTAGAAGAAACCATTTGCTATTCATTGAAGTGATGTCTGTTATATATAGCTTGACTGCTGGGCTAGAAAATATGTGAAAAGTCAATGAGTAGGAGATACTGGAACGATTTAAGATGGAAGGTTTGTAGGTAGGAATTAATTGAGAAGAAACACTATAACTAGTGATAAAGAGCTTTAAACAGCAAAGGGCCCTCTGAATTTAGCAGATTGTTAAGGGAGAGAGGTGACTTCAAACAGAAGCATTGTGAGATTGATAAAGGAGAGATAGTCACTGGTTTTACAGACTTAATAAAAATGGCAACAGATGTAAACCTAAAGTTACCCTCTGCACACGGTAATAAAGAAGGCAGCTATATGTCTATAATTTAACATTTTTCTTGGGAGAAAAATTACTCTTGAAGAAATTTCTTTAAAAACAAAATAAAACAGTGATCTGGGAATGTTCATTATATTCCAGTTTTTATAAGTTTGAGTGTAGTTTCCAGTTGCCTTTAATCAAAAGAAAATGTTTGATTAAACTTATGTCATCCATACAGTCCTATGTGTAGAAAATTATGTAGGTGTAAAATTATTAATATTTGTCAAAGGTAAGAGAAGTGAGAAATCTGCTTTGCACAGGTATTTAAAAATAGAATATGAGGAAATTTTATGACTAAATTAAGTGAGAAGTAATTTCTTTGCTGTTAAATCTCATGTTTTAATTTCTGTGGAAAATTATCTTTGAAAAAAGTGATTATGTTATATATGAGAAAGTTAGCATAAATGAGAGAAACTGAACTTGATAAATTCTTGTGTTAAGTGACTTTGTTAATTTGAAAATAACAAAGTAACACAGAATGAGATAGATTTCCTTTCTGGAACACTGGTTTTATGATGTTTTAAAATATTATTTAAACATCCTTTGTTTATTAATATTGGGGAAAAAAAGACTTGCATTAGAATTATAGTTTGCCCTCCCCCACCAAAAGAAAAAAATAAAAGAAAACATATTTGATTGGTTTCCCTGAGTAGTATTTTTGGGGGCAATCCTAGAGCTCAGGGAAAGCTGCTTGGTGACTTCCCCTGATTGTGATTCATTTAGGGCTCCAAATGAATAACAGTTGCTTCATCATGTTAGCATATAAAGTGAACTGGCATTTAGATCTCAAAATCTGTTGAGGCAAAAGAATAAGGCCAGGGGTATCTGTCTTTGTCTCCTCATGCCAAAGTAATATGTATGAAGCCCTTGGTAATTCAGATGCATACTCTGGTAATATACATGGGCTTTCTTGGTAAACCTTGTGATTCTGCTACATGAAAATGTAATTAAATTAAACCCATTCTTAATGTCATTGTGTGTGAGCAGTACAGATTCCATCTGTTTCCACTGACTATAAGGGTACTACGTAAATACAAAATACTTCCTTAAAATGTCTCTATTGAAAAGGGAAGCTAATAAAAAGAAAACAGTCTTGGCTCTTTATAAAAATCTTTGTTCTGAGAGTGTATTCTGTATTATTTTTTGCCTTTAGTCACAGCAACTAGTAGGAGAAGTCATTCTCTCACCCTAAAACAAGCAAAAAATGTTTTTTTCAATTCCCATTTTTTTTTTCACTTTTCAATATGAAGGAAAAGTTCATTTATCCTTTTTTGACTGATTTATTTTACTTCCTCATATGCACAGTTTAAATCTGGGGAAAGTTTGCTCATAAGTAGCCCGAGTCTCTTCAGTTGATAGATGAATTTGTGATCTTGCTTAAATAACACTGAGTTTTAAAAATTTTATAGGAGCAAGCTTTTTATTGGAATTACTTTGATTTTATATGAATCATAGCTAGGCAAATGGAAACCATCCTAATTTTAAGACAATGCAGTGGAAATTATTCTCATTTTTAATTTTTGTCATTTAGAAAAATAGACATTGTATAAAGCTCTGTAGCTTATATAAAATAATTGCTTTTAAATAAAAACTTAGAGGCTTCTCTAAAACTCACTATCTTCATAAATACAGGATCTGTTTGGTGCCTTCAAATTTATATTATCTACAGTTCTAGATTCTGGATCACAATTATCACTGTTTCTGTTTGAAACCTTCTTGCTCAGAAATTGAAAATTTTAGAGCCACTCTTACTAGCATGTGAAGCTTTTCTTCTCCTTGCTTATTACCTTCTTTTGGGCAGTGAGAGAGGAGCCTATTCTTACAAAGAAATAACCAAACTCCAAGGCCTGTTATAAAAGCCCTGATATGAAACAGTGGGCATCACTGCCTGGTCTAGGTCTCCTGGTGATTGACTTGGGCAAATAAAAATGAGACATGTTCTGCAGATTTCTCCTTTTAAATTTTTGTGTAATTATTTTACTTCTTTTGCTCCTTTGCAATCAACTATAAACTTCTAAGTCCTAGAAAAGATTTTAAGCATCCACAGATAGTGTAACAATCCATTTCCAAGTCAAATAGTATGTATGGGCAAAATCACTGTTTTAAAAAGTTGCAGCGTGAAGCTGTAAACCTTGGGCCATAATCCCCACCCCCAATTATAAAAGAAAAACATATGACAGTCCCCACTGCTGTGGGACTAGGCTGTACCCCTCCTCCACCCTCATGGAAAAATTGTCTTCCATGAAACTTACAGCTGCTCCCCTCCCCATCCCTCACATCATCACCTGAGCTCTGCCATCCACCCACCCACCCACCTACCCTGTGGCGTCCATGGAAAAATTATCTTCCATGGAACTGGTCCCTGGTGCCAAAAAGGTTAGGATCTGCTGCCCTACTGGATTTAGCTTTAGGGCTAATTGAATAAGCTTCTCAGCCTTAGAGGGTTCTTTTCTTTTGAAACCCCAAATCCCAAAATGTTATCTAATAATTTTACTTTCTAGGGACTAAGACCAGATGTTTTCAGCACAAGTTCTTATTTTTCTGTAATATGGCTTTAGACAATAAAGACTAGATTCTGTATGACACTAGTTCTGTGACTTTAACTGAAAAACCAAAATTGTAAGAAAATTTCTTGTTGCCTAAATAAGCAACCATAATGTTTCAGAATTACAATCTTAAAATCTTTCACTCTGAACGTGAGTGAAAAACAGGACCGAGCTCCAGAAATAGCTGACCCAAAAGAACATTAAAATGTTCTCTCGCCCTCAGGCTCCTAGGCAGCTATTAACATACACATTTTGACAGTTTCCTTTCAGGTTTCTTACGCTCACAGAAATATTAGAAGGGAAATAGGCTGAATGAGTCTGAAGGTGTCACAAAAGGTCAAATAATTTTCAGAGTTTTAGAATGCAGAAAAGTTTTGAAATTGTCAGAATTGCCAAAGTAATTTCTGAAATTTTGCTAAGCACTCTCGTTTTCCATTACGATGTCCCCCTCCCCCCAATAGAGACATAAATCTGTAGAGCTCTTTAATCAGGTGTGTGATACATAGTTAAATTTAATTCTGTTATTACTCTGGAAGAAAGACAAACAAGACATGGCCCTTGCCCTTTTTCAGTAAATATTTGTTAAATCTTCGTTACATTTTGGGTCTCTTTCCTTCAGTCTCATTACTACCCAAAGGAGAGATGAGCTTTGACTTCCACAGTTAATAAGTATTGCCTATAATATTGCAAAGTATTTGCTATGGAATTGCATGGAATTTGTAGGTCCAAAATGATAGCTGCCTGTTTACTTCTTTAAAAGGGTGTTCTTTTATTTATTTTTTATTTTTTTATGCACATTGAAGACATGAAAAAGTGGTGTTTATTGCCTTTTTTTCCTGCCTTGTTAGCCTTGTTATAATATGCACATTTGTGATGGATTCCCATTAATAATGGTTACTGTCTAGGTGGCTTTGTGTAGGTTCTGTAGTCAGACAAACCTGACATCACTGTAATCTTTCTATGTCTTGGTTGACTCTTCCATGGGGATAATAACAATATTTAACTTTTGGGGGTTATTATGAGATTTAATTGGCCTAATGCATATAAAGCATAGTCATCTCTGAATAACCTGGCTTTTAGGAAGAGTATCCTCAAAGAGGCAGATGACATTTGAGCCCCCTAGATGGCCCAGGTGTGAAGTCTTGGGCTTCTCCTTGTGGATTGGAGTGAGGCCTTGTCAGTGACTGTAATGACCAAATTAGGACTTATTTTTAGCTTGCATGTGTGCCCCTATCAAGTCTGCCAGGTAAAGGGTATCTTTATTGCTAAAGCAATTTCTTCTAAAATGTGGAAGGTCAATTCTTTTCCCTTCAGATTTGTGGACAGTGATGGATGAAAATAGCTCTCTTGCTCTGTAGTAAACTTGCTCAAGTGTAGAAGTTATATTTAGCTTCTGCAATAGGAGTATGTAAAACTATGTGAGAGGGAAAGGACTTGCTAACTGGAGTCATCCTTTCTGCCAGAAGTTCCATAGCAGTTGCTGAGAACAGGGCATTTTTTTTTTTTTTTTAATTTTCAGTTGACAGGTGTCAAGAATGCCTTCATTTACTCACTTGAACATTAGTTAAATTCACTTGTAAGGGAGACCAGGGTGTTGCTGTTTGTAGAACTGACAGTTGGTAGACAAATCCACTGTGTCTTCCTAACTTGCAGTAAGTGTGCTTACTAGAGTCTGAACACCTTACTTAATGCTCAGTATCCAGCTCATAGTAGGCATTCGGTCAGATTTTGTTGAATGAATACATGGGGAAGGATATGCTTTAGTTCAAGGATTAGCAAACTATTTGGGCCATGGCCTGTTGTGGTACAGCCTGGGAGCTAAGAATGATGGTTTACATTTTTAAAGGGTTGTAAGAACTACATAGAATAATGAGATAGAGCCTCTGTGTTGCCCACAACACCTAAAATGTTACCGAAAAAGTTTGCTGATCCCTGCTTTATATAATAGAGGTGCTAACTTTACTCTCCTTTTCATTTATACTGTTATATACTCTGAAATAATCACTGCAGGTGATGGCATCATGTTTGATACCTACTAAATAGGTCAGAATGATTGCCAGACATACATATGATGGCTTTGAATTAGAAAGCAAAGGAATTGCTGATGATCAATGTTTAATAAAATTCAAACTGACTTTGTGCATGTAAGTTTGCAAGAACTGCTTTGAAATGTCACTGAACCTTTGTATTATATGATGTTGTGAAGTTTTAGAACTGGAAGAAAACTTTGAAATTCTCTTATCCAACCATCTCATGAATAAACTAAAGTATGGAGAAGAAACAAAAGACTTCTCAAAATGAAATTGCTTTTTAGAAGCAAAGCCTTTTCCAAACTGCATTTGATGATTTTTTTAAATCCCATATATTTAGGCCAGGCGCAGTGGCTCAGGCCTGTAATCCCAACACTTTAGGAGGCTGAGGCGGGGAGGTTCAATTGAGCCCAGGAGTTTAAGACCAGCCTGAGCAAGACCCCATCTCTACAAACAATTACCCAGGCGTGGTGGCGCATACCTATAGTCCCAGATACTTAGGAGGCTGAGACAGGAGGAGGATTGCTTAAGCCCAGGAGTTTGAGGTTGCAGTGAGCTATGATGAGGCCACTGCACTCTAGCCTGAGCAACAGAGGAAAACTGTGCCTCAAAAACAATAATAACCACCCAGAGTTTGAAGGGTACTAAAGTAGGAGAGTTTAGTCAGTTCATTGCAGTCCCCAGCCTCTGGAGGGGATAGTGAAATCTATAGTTACTATAATCTGACTGGACAGGTTTATTGAACTTCTCTACTCTTTAATGTCTGTATCTCTTATGGTAATGATAATAGTATCTACCTCATCAGGTTAAGAGGAATATATGAGTTTATATTTGTAAAGCATTTAAAACAGTGCCCCCCCAGCACATAGTAAGTGTATTTAGTGTTTGTTAAATAAATCAAGAAGGGCAGAGGCTAAAAGAATAACAATGGTTAGTTTTATTAATAGGTAAAAAAGTTTGAGTCCTTATTCCTAAGGTTAGCTATGGCTGTTAAAACATGAATCGCTGGACAGACGGTGCCTGATCCTTAAAATGCTAGAGGTGATTTTTTGGCACCTGAAATCTAGTTTCCCTGATAAGTATTCCTTGCCCCATTATTGCTTGTGAGATGTCTGAGATTTTGATTATTCAACTGTATATACCTTCAAGCACTCAACTAGTTAGTACTTTAAAATCAGTTTTAATAACTAATTCTCATGATACTTTTCCATTTAAAAGCCAAATATTAATAAGAACCAAATGATACTGGAGCTGAAGAGGTAAGATGTATCTATGGCACATTTTCTGATCTCAGGGAAAATAGAATCAGCTACTTGGTAGTGTAGTCCAGATAAAATGGGTCAATTCTGTTAATTGTTTTCGTTAGGATTCTGAAATTCTGAATCGAGACTGGTGACTTAGAAGTGAAAGTATCACTTTACCAAGTCTTCAAGGTATTATATGCCTTTAGTAGGTTAGCATTTAGAATGGGATGCTTTTATTTAAAAGCTTAAGAAACTTTACTTGAATTTTGTTTATAATGGGCTGTTATTTTCTTATAGTTTGCAGTGTTGATGTGGGTATTTACCTATGTTGGTGCCTTGTTCAATGGTCTGACACTACTGATTTTGGGTAAGTCTAAAACCATTGGAATGAAAAATTGCTGGAAAAAATATTGTGTGCAAGGAGCTGAGACATTTAATTGGAGAATATTATCATATTGTAAAAAAAATAAAGGATGTAAGTTTGAGGTTGTGATCTCTTTAAATAAATTGCTGATACTGCTGCTCCATTTACCGAAGTGCTGCTTTAGTTCCTGAAGTCTGCTCTCACAAACTAGATAAAGGGTGGCCTTATCATCTTATGATGCAGTCATAGGTCTAACTGGGGTTGCCTGTATTTTATAAAATCTGTTTGATGTGACTTTAAGCTACAAATAGTTCATACAGCTTCACACAGTTAATTCATATCTCTGTAGTGGCCCCTCTACAGCAGCTGCATCCAGATGATCCTGTGTATTTATTCATTCATTAGGAACACTATTTGATAGTTTTTTAGTTTGTTCCTCCTAAATCATTCCAGTCTTTTTAAAAGGTTGTGTATTTCCTTTTTTAGCTCTGATTTCACTCTTCAGTGTTCCTGTTATTTATGAACGACATCAGGTAATTTCTTAATTGCTGATTTCAGAATACAGAGCTCACTCTGTTATGTGGGATTCACAAATGTATAAGTGCCAGTTTTCAAAACCTTGTAAAAATGAGAAATGTAATGGTTTCTTAAGCCTTTAATTTGTTGGCATATAGTAATGGTTAATAAGATTGTTTAGCAACATTATGTATCTAATAACTCCTTTATGCCTCTCTTTCAGGCACAGATAGATCATTATCTAGGACTTGCAAATAAGAATATTAAAGATGCTATGGCTAAGTAAGTATTTAAAATCTGCAACTTACTAGGATAAGATGTGCTGGATTTTGAGAACGGTGCAGTACTTTCATATTACAGGCATAATGAGTAACATATCTCCATGAGACCTTAAGTGTGACATCAGAATTGCCAAAAGATTTTGTTTGCTAGCATTTGGATCATTCATTTCAAGTTACTATGTGTATTTATTAAGGCTTTGTTTAAATCTAGTTCATGAAGCCAAGGTGGCAAAATCATATCCTGTAATTTGATAGCTTCAGCATTTCATTTCTTGCATAAGCTGAATGGTATACAAGTGGTTATTGGAGGATGGCATTTTGAGAAAAACACAATACTTGAAATTTTAAAATACTTACATTGACATTTTCCCCCCTCCTTTTCATTTGCAGAATCCAAGCGAAAATCCCTGGATTGAAGCGCAAAGCTGAATGAAAAAGTCCAAAATAATTAATAATAGGAGTTCATCTGTAAAGGGGATATTCATTTGATTACATGGGGGAGGGTCAGGGAAGAATGAAACCTTGACATTGCAGTGCAGTTTCACAGATCTTTATTTTTAGCAATGCACTGTTTGAGGACAAATTACCTGTCTTGACTGCCATGTGTTCAATATCTTAAGTATTGTAAGCTGCTATGTATGGATTTAAACCATAATCATATTTGTTTTCCTGTATGAGGCACTGGCAAATAAAAAAAGATCTGAGAAAGTTGTATATTACACTTTGTTGCAGGTAGTCTTGCTGTATTTGGGGAAGTTGCAGAGATGGTGGAGCTGAAAAAAAAATAACCCTTTTCACAGTTTGTGCACTATGTATGGTCTGTGTAGATTGATGCAGATATTCTGACATGAAATGTTTAGACAAGATCATACCACTAAAGCAGGAATGAAAAAGCTTGCCTTTCTGGTATGTTCTAGGTGTATTGTGATTTTACTGTTATATTAATTGCCAATATAAGTAAATATAGATTATATATATATCTATCTATATATAGTGTTTTACAAAGCTTAGACCTTTACCTTCCAGCTGCCCCCACAGTGCTTGATATTTCAGAAAGTCATTGGTTATGTGTGTGTAGTTCCAAAGCTAGAAAAAGAAAATATATTTCTAGGAGCACTACCATCTGTTTTCAACATGAAATGCCACGCACTTAGAACTTCAACATAAACTTCATTGCACAGACTTACTGTAGTTAATTTTGTCACAGACTCTGACTCTATGGACTGAATCTCATGCTTCCAAAAGTGTTTGCAAATATCAAACATTGTTATGCAAGATTATAAAATGAAGATTTATACCATTGTGGTTTAAGCTGTACTGAACTAAATCTGTGGAATGCATTGTGAACTGTAAAAGCGAAGTATCAATAAAGCTTATAGACTTAAAATTTGTTCAGTATTTTGGTTTCATGAAATTGTAACAGATTAAAAATACAGAGGATAGACTTTGCTTCAACCAGTGAAGGTTTTTTGGCTCATGCTGCCTTTGAAAACAAAAGTCAACGATGACCATGTTTACATAATCAAATTTATTTGACACATAACAAAATTTTTTTAAATTATATATTTTTTATACTTTCATAACTGAAAATAAATTCATGCACCAATACTTAACATATAGAATACAGTGCAGGATTTGTGAACATACATAAAATCATACCATATAAATGTTTACAAATAAGATTTAAGAAGTTTGTGTGACAGACACTATTGCTCTTTAAATATAGTTGTACATATCATTGCTCAATTCATTGTTCTTCCACATGGTTATTTCAATGCAAGATCCGATCAGTATGAAAGGTCAGTAATACAATATAGGCAGACATGGTTATCACTCAGCATCACCAGTCACATGGTTACAGAAAACAATTAGGACTGCATGGGGACTCTACTGTGGGCCCAACAACCTATTAGTGGATAAATGTAAGGCATTAATAAATTGGCATATAAAAATAGCTTAATGAGTGATCTACTCCATTTAGAATGCTGAAGCACTTCTGTGGTAAATATTAATCTATTCTTTAATTGAAAATGCTTCATCTTACCTTTTCTCTAAACTGACAAATGTAAATAGCCAGTAACCCAAGATCTAGAATTTTAGTTCACTGGCTAGAAGGACTAATTGGTGTCTGTGCTCAGAGCCAGCAGTCCCTCATCAGCCTCCTTTCAGTGAGCGCTGTCAGCCCATCCTGTAGTCAGTGGTTGGCTACGCATATAGTGTTGACTGAGGGGGTTTAAGGATGGCTTCTGGTAAATATTGTCAAAGTCATATTCTGTCCTACAACCAACTCTGAGGAACTCTAAGCTAAATTACTTTGTTTTATAATTTTGATTTATTAACCACTTAAGTACGAGCGTTGACTATAGTCAACAGCCACAGATGAACGCGCACAGCCGAGCGTCGACTTTAGCCGACAGCCAAAGCTTTTACTTTTACAGCTTTTATCTCTGCAGTTGCAGTGTGTACATTCAGCTAATAAGTTACTACGAATCTGTGACCTTTTAACAAGTCCTTAGTAGGCGTTATTATAGTTATTTTCCTAAAGCTGCCTGTAAAGTCAAACAAGCTTTCAGTGCTTTAAAGCTTTCCTCATCACACAAGAGCAAAACGGATTCGTCGTCAATGCACAGCACAAACTATCGTGCGGACTGTGAGTGCCGGCTGGGCAAGGTTTCGCGGCCGGTGAGCACGGTACTGAAGTGGTTAAAAGTATTGTGGGGTTTAGAATTTGTACTGCAGAGCTTTTTGTTTCTTTCTTTCTTTCTTCCCAATCCAGACTTGACCTACATAGTTCATGTGAAGCAAATCAGTGAAGTCAAGTCAACTGCATTCTGGGCGTGGTAAGCCAAGGTGCAGCCTCAGGTCACCTCATTTTAAGATTTAATAAAAATCAGCTCATCCTCCTGGACCTACTTGAGCTTTTAATTTTTTTACCTTCCACTTTGTAGAAGTTTGTTTAGTTTGAATTCTATTTTGGATTTTACAGATTTGGCACTAAACATAGTGAAAACCCATTCTACCCCCCTCCTGAACTTAAGTTCCTTTGCTGCTCACCTTCCTATAACCACTATTTTCCAAGCAGGTAACTGATGTCTTTCATTTAGGAAACCTTGACACATAAACACAGGACATGTTTAACAGACCATATCTGCAAAGGGTCCTGTAGCCCTCCTCAGTTTTGAAGTTGTAGCACCGTGTGTAGAAAGGAGACAATTTGTGGGAGGTGAGACAGCAGCCCACACAACTGGAAACTTTCAAAGGCACTTAATGGATATAAAACTCTGCAAATGAAACATTAAAAAATTAAGTTTCTCAACATCTTTATACATGGCTCATTTGGTTTTGAAAGCTAAATGAACAGAGGCTATGGACATTTCTAGTACTTCAGTGCATCTAACTTAAGCTGTTTTGTTCAACTTATTTGTAAAAATGAACATTCTTGAAGTATATAGAAACATAATAGCAAAACATCTTTTGTAAAAGTTTTGATGCAAATTAAAAGCTACATATAGGGTAACTGAGGCTTTAAATTTTGTCAGTGGGCTACATTATCAGGCAGGATTTGTCAATATAGTATGTAGTTTTTAGTCTTAGGAACAGAGGCAAGCAGTCTTAACATTTTAGAACTTGACCTTCTTTCTTGGCATCACAGTTTGGAGTCCAGATTACGGAAGCAGTCATACAACGTCACTAGCATTTTGAGGTTGTGCGTCCCCGCAGCATGTAGGCATTTCCCAGCAGCTAGTGGCGAGGAGGCACCCGGCACTGCCTCTGCAGTTGCTGGTTGGTAGCAGCAGTAGCAATAATGTGAGAGGTTTCTGGCATTTATAGACATCGCCACACAAATACACTGAAAAACAGACCAAATGGTCATTTTGCATGGCTGGACATCATACTTTGATCAAGTGGCAAGTCAAGCTCAGGAGATATACTGAACATTTCAATTCCAAAAGATAAACCAGAGATCTTGCCACAAATTTAAGGTCTACTGCTCCTTTTAAAAGGTCTATTGTTTGTTGGGGTTTTTTTTTGGTGGGGGAAGAGGGTTGGGTTTTGTTCCACTCTTTCAGCAGCTTGAACGTGCTGAATGTGGTCAGTGAGGACTTTTGGCAATTTGACTTCATGCTATCTTTCCCGTTACTTTTGAAAAGGTTTTATCAACTCCACTTGAGTCGGAGAGTGCTTTCGAGTGTTTAGCACAGAGCTAGGGAACATAGTATGCCCCCATGCCTACAGAAGCCTAGAAGCCTGCATTTTTAAGGTTACTTCTAAGCCTTTTATAGTAAACAGAAGTCACCTTGTATCTCCTGCACTAGGGTGACCAATTTGTTTATATCTTATTCTTAGCTTGTTTCACAATTTGGTGCTGCTTTGGATGGGTTTTTCTATTCCACAGGGAGCTGCAGTCAGTACTATCTCAAGGGCTCTAAGTGCCAGAAGTGGTCAGCACGGCAGGTGGAGATGGGTGCTCACAGGCAGGCCATGAGAAAGCATCCTTGCAGTCATTTCCTACACAGTGCTTTTAGGTGAGAAGTGGATTGACATTTTCTGTAGAATCTTTTTCCACAGCCTAACTCAGACCACTAAAAATACCAAAATGTATTTCTTCTTTGTCCTCTCAAGAGTTTTGCTAGGGCTGAACAGAAACCTATATTTATTCTGCAATAAAGCTGTTCAAGTACATCAGTGGTGCAGAAGCTGGATGAGTTAGAATGACCTAATCACATTCCTCCATACTCTAAATAAGAAATGCCCAACACTGGTGATCAACTGGGAGTTCTTAAAATGACATATGGATTAATTTCCATTCTAGCCTGATTATACACAACTGAAGTCAGCCCCCCTTCTCGGGTCTCACTCTCCTGTCCCTTCCCCCCCAGTAGCTATCAGATGCCCTTGCAATCCCAGGACAGCTCTAGTTGGGACAAAGGCCCATCACGATCTGGCTTGAGAGTCACCAAACTAAATACCTTACAGTTGACGAGTCCCTGCCTTCATTAGGACTCATGGAGTCTCCTGTTTACTATCCCCACATCAGCCCCTCCCCACACCCCTGGGTGAGAAGTAGGGACATCCGAGGGAAGGAGGGAGAGGTGGCCAGGCCTGGGGAGTCAGAACCAGATGAATCTGGTTAGTACCTGCAGTCGTCTCCTCCAGTGCTGACCACATACTTGTCGTCATAAGAGAAACGGATGTTCGTCACGTGAGCTGAGTGACCAAAGTAACGCTTATGTTTGGCCTGAGAGCAAAAGTGAATGGAGACAACTTAAAGACCACACTCCTCCCGGCAACCACAGACCACTTCCAGGACCCGGATCCCCTCCTCCCCGAACCTTTACTCCGGGGGTTCTTACCGGGTCTGGACTTCTCTGTGAGCCAGGCTTCGGCTAACTTTCCTGCCTCTCGTTCTTGCCCTACTTGTGTCCATTTTGTCCACCCTCCATCCTCATTTCTAGCTTCCAAGACTACCCCCCTCCAGAGGGAGATGTAAAGGTTAGTCATTGCCACATCTCCATAGAACTGAGACAAGATTCCTCTGTATCTCCCAGAGAGCCAGCTAGAGGTGGCCCCTATCTCCCATAGACTACAGAAGAACAGAGAACCTACAGGCAGTATGGGGAGTTTACTGAGGAAGACTCACAAATTTTTCTGTGCATGGGAAATCAAAGAGCTTCACAAGGCCAAAATCATCTCCTGTAACAATGTTCAGGCCAGCATGAGTCACACATGCGCAGTTGACATCAGCCTTGTCTGCATTTCGTGGCCAGATTCCAATGACTTCATCTCCCAGAACACTGTTCCAACAGGAAGAGGTGTTAGGAAGAAGACATGTGAGGAGGTTTCCTGCGACCAGTCATCTCCCAGGGATAAGAGGGAGAGACGGACATTTTGCATAATTCAGTATGGTCACACAGCTCTTCTAACATGAAAGCATCTGTCCCCTGCCCCCTTTCCCTCTGTACTCTTGTGCCAGCTCTTACTGTTCCCTCTTCCTCAGTCCTGCAAACTGCAAAAAGAAAAATTAGCCCCATCTTTGATTCTCTCCCTTTTCGCTATGAATCTCTTGAATGTGTGCATGTTGGGAAGAAGGGTGGGGGAGCTCCTTACAACTCCCAGGTTGGATAGTCTGTTTTCCCTTGCGTCAACCAGGTTCTCATCCTGCTAAATAGGAGTTCTAGCCCTTGCATCCCTTCCCCTGGTGACTAGAGGCCTCGCTGTGCACCTGAGGTTGGCCAAGAGATGGGAGATGGTTTCCCTTTGAACTTGTTGGATGGGCTTGGGGACTTGTAGGAGAGATTACACAAAAAGAGAGACTTAGCATTTCAAAAGCCCAGGTCTGACCAAAACCAGTGATCTAAACTGGTGCCAAGAAGCCTCCCACCCTCACCCCCAAAGTAAAGATAGCTCCATCTCTGAACTTCTTCAGATCCTGGCCATACACAAACTTGAAGGCTGAGCCTGGGACAAGAGACTCTCTTGTGACCTTTTCTTCAAGAAGTGTTTTCCTCCAGTCACCTTGTCCAGGAGGCCCAGGTGATCTTGTCAATGACCATGGCTTCTGTTACCTGCTTCCCCAGGGGCACCTCATGCACCTGGCGCTTATAGGCTCCGGTTGACACCTGTAGGTAGAAGGGAACCCATGCTCATCAACTTGCTCTTTCAGTCCTCAAGATTCCTCTCTGGTGTGCTGTTTCACAGAACACTGGCCCAGCCTCTGCACCCCAGGGCCTCTCTCCAATTCCAAGCCTAGCTCCAGACTGCAAAGCCTGTGGCCAGCCCTCAGCAAAATCTTCTCATCCATTTTCTCCCGATTTTCCAAAGTCCTAAGGCAGTGGTTCTCCAAGTGTGGTTCTTGACCAGCAGCCTTGGAAACTTGTTAGAAATGCAAATTCATGGGCCCCAGCTCAGACCAACCAAATAGGACACTTTGAGGGTGGGACCCAGTAATCTGTGTTTTGACAGAGCCTCCAGATGTTTCTGATATGTAGGAATCCTTGTTCTCAGGGAACCAAGGACCTTTGATACAACAGAGGTATAAGGCAAGTTTTCCCACAGCAGCTGATACAGGCGATTTCTTAAGTGTCTAGGACTTGACCCTTGATTCTCTGAGAGTCTTCTAGGGAAAACTGACCAGGGGAAACTGACCACTGTTCCTACGATTCACCAGCAAACCGCTGCTGCCTTTATCTCCTGCCCACTCTCCCTGCAGGGCCTCTATCTACCCCAGCCCCCAGGCCTTCCTTCTGTAATGAACTGAGATCTTTTCCACATCAGGGCTTTCACACAGATGGCCTGGAACAGTGTTCCCGCCCCTCTTTGTTGGCTAACTCCTACACACCCCACAGACCTCAGCTTAAATATCACTTCCTGGGAGAGGAAGTGCATCTAAATTCGTCACTTTGTTGAATGCAGCACCCTGTACTTTTCCTTTTCAGTACATCATCACAATTTGTAAATTTAGGTATATTTTGCGATTGTTTAATGCTTGTCTTCTCCTTTACAGAGCAAGCTCCAGGAGACAGGGACCAGTCCCACCTTGTCCATCCAAAAGCCTAGCCTGCTTCAATAAATATTTGATGAATGAATGAATGAATACATCCTCTTTCCCTTCAAAGTGAATGTCCAACTCCAGGCCAGCTCACAAATGCATATTGGTTGAGTGCTGTACTGCACAAATCATCCTGTTTTTAGCATTCAGTCCCAGCAGGGGACTCCTCGATTCCTCCCTGCTGGTCACTTTCCTAGGCCCACTGTCTGTAGTCCAGGTCCCACGTGTGGGGGGCCACGCTACCCAGTAGAGTTTGGAAATAGGTATAAAAAGTGACACAGGGCTTAGGTGTAGCCCAGAGAACTAGAAATTAGGAAGCTTTGAAGAAGTGATGAGGAGAAGATAAAAGATGAGTAGGGCTTGTGTTTCCTGCTTTTCTTACTGAAGAATAACTCTTTACTATTTTAAATTCTATTTCTGCAAGCTTCTTAAATCCTCTTATCCTCTGTTTCTACATTTATAAAGTAGGGGGAAAGTAACAGTACTTAAAGAGTAAAGAATAAATTAGTACATTGCCTGGCATCTAATAAGGACTCAATTAATATAAGCCATTGTTATTATTACTGTCATTACTGATTGTCCCAAATATAAGTAAACCCAAAGCATACCTGAATGTATTTGCCATCTGCAGAAAAATCCATCTGAATCACAAAGCTTGGGATATCTTTGCAGTAGCCAATGCGGTTCAGATTTGTGCCCTGAGTGAGGTCATAGAAGTCAACTGTGTGTTCAGAAGAACCGACAGCTAAGAATCGGTTGTCTGGGCTGATTCTAGAAAAAGCAATCCAAGAGCATGGTCCATGAGGAGGGCTGTTTGGGGCTGATCAGGCACGAAGGCTGCTCTGGGTCAGGCCTCGTAGGCCCAAAGGCAAGGAGATCCCCCTCGTGACACATGTGGCTAGCGTCTCCTGACAGTCTATGGAATTTCACAACTTCTCTGGATTGAATCCTTCGGAAGTAAGGAAATGCATGCATGCAGCCTTTTGTAGAATGACATTTTACAAGTAGTTTTTACCACACTCATGGAAATTAGCAAAGACCTGTCTGAGAATGGACGTGTGAGAAGGTATCCTTTCATAGTTGGCCTGTTGAAAGTGACCCTCTCACGGCTGAGTTCTTCATTCCAGGCATAGCCCTTCTGGAACGGGAACCACTGGTAGGGAGAATGCTCACCTTTCTCCTCCCACCCTGCCCAGATCAAATACCTGATATCCTGGATAGCAGATTTCCTGTCTCGCTTTTTCCCCCAAACTTTCAGGCTGTTCACCAACAAGATGACAAACTCTCCGTTCTTCATGCCAATGGCCACCATCTCTCCATCAGGGCTGTAGGCTGCACACCTGGCAGCATGGCCCAGGCTCACCTTGTTCAGCAGCTTCTACATTGATACAGAGTAAAGTCCCCTGGAGCCCTTGGCCACCGCAGCTGATCTCCAGGGGAAATCACACACCAGGCCAGAGTACTCAGGCTGCCTTTGCTGCCACCATAGGCCACCAAATCTTTTGCCTCTTATAATAAATGTCCCTGAGTAGCTGAGGTGGGCAGTATGTTTTGAGTAGAGCAGTTTGGGGGACACATTTTAGGGCAGGGTTTGGCAAACTTTTTCTATAAATGGTTAGGTAGTGACTTTGCAGGCCATGTGGTCTCTGTCGCAACTACTCAACTCTGCTGTTATAGCACAAAAGCAGCCACAGCCAACACTTAAATGAACGAGCGAGGCTTAATTTGTCAAAACAGGCAGCAGTCTAGACTTGGCCCTCTAGCCATAGATTGCCAACCTCTTTATGGGAATGAGTGAACTTCAGCCTCTGCTAGTTCAAATCCTAAATCCTGGCTCTACCATGTACTAGCTGGGTGTGTTTGGGAAAGTTACTTCTCAGTTTTCCCATTCGTAAGAAGCAGTATTAATACTGCTCCTGCAAGGTTGTGGTAAGCATTAATGATTGTGTGCATGAAGAATCTGGTATATAGTATTCAATTAATGATAGCTGCTCTTAATAATACATGTAGTAAATAATTATAAAAATTAACTTAGGGGTATAACAACTTCACTTATGCTTTTGTGTGTCTATTCTTTGGCCCTTACGCTAAAAATATGACTGAAACATTTACTAGCCATTCAAGTATTTTAATTATTAGAACTTAAGTACTTGTTTTAACATTAGATGTAGTGTGGTAATGTTAATTATTCTTCCCCACCCTGCTCCCAGACAATTCCTTGTTATTTTACATTTTTACCCCGGATGAACTTTAAAACTGTTTTCCCAAACCCTTAAGAGAAACCTTGGGATTTTGATGGAAATATGTTAGCCCATTTGGCAACATTTGACATTTTAAATCATTTTTAATCTTCTTATCCAGGGAAGACATGATTTATATATATATTTTTTTAGGTTTTGTGGATTCTTTCATGACAAAAGAATAATCATTCTCAATTAGATTATTCCTGTAGTATAAATATTTATACATGGATATACAGGTAAAAGATACATAGATAAGGTGTGTGTGAGGGGGACTTCTTTTGTTATTGGGCTTCTAACTTAATCGCTGACTTGAGGGTGACCCCTCTCCCACCTCTGCCTTTAGCTAGCTGGACCTCTCGTCCGTCCCTCAGTTCCTGCTGCCACGCGGCCACTTAGAGACATCTGAGCCCAGCTCACCTTATCAGCCAGGTCCCAGATCCGGGCTGTGCCGTCGTTGCTGGCAGAGATGAAGATGTCCTTGGAGGGGTGTGTGGCCAGGCCCCAGATCTCTCCTTCCATGTGTCCATCAATCAGGATGTTGGAAGCAGCATTTTTTTCGCCAACTTCAATTATTTCTCCATCTTTGGTTCCCACTAAAATTTTTCCCTGTTACAATTAAAGTAATATTAGAGTCTGGGCATGGTGGCTCATACCTGTAATCCTAGCACTTTGGGAGGTCAAGGTGGAAGGATCACTTGAGCCCAGGAGCTAGAGATCAGCCTGGGCAACATAGCAAGACCCCATTTCTACCCCTCCCCCAAAATTAGCCAGGCATGGTGGCACATGTCTGTAGTCCTAGCTACTTGGGAGGCTGAGGTGGGAGGATCACTTGAACCCAGGAGTTTGAGGTTGCAGTGAGCTATGTTTAATGAAATGTGGTGCATATATGTGATGTGATGACATCCATATTTCAAAACAACTCCACAGTTGCTTTTGATACTTGACCAAGGTATGAGTTGAAAACCAATGGCTTTGAGCCAGACAGCTTGGTGGCCCTTACTTTCCCCCATACTAGCCTCATAACCTTGGGCACAAACTGTTTAATATCTCTGAGCTCATAAGAATATTATCTATAATAATAGCTAACATTTCTCAAATATGACTACATGCCAGGCAAAATGAAAGGCACTGCCATGTACAAAGCATGTGATCATCACAACAAACCCATGTGCTAGACACAGAAACGTTAAGGAACACACCAGGTCACAGGTGGTTCTTCCTGGGAGAGTCACATGTTGTACCCCAGTCTGTCTGACTCTCCTCAGCTGTCTCCCCACTACGGTATAATGCACACTTTGAAGGCTTGTTTCAAGGGTTGCACAAACCAGCACAGGACAAGAGCCTGGCTGGGTAGGCGCTGACACCGCCCCTCCCCTGGCCCAGGGAGGCATGGCGAGGCCCCCCGTGCTCACTTTGCCGCGGCACACGGAGCGCACACACTCCACCAGCTGCCCCGTCTCCAGCTGGAAGGCCCGGCAGCGCTTCATCTCCTGGTCCCACAATTTTACAGCACCTCCTTCTTTGGTCCTGAAAAAGATGGAGAGGCACTCAGCTGTCAGCCTCGTCCTGAGACCTCCCCGCGAGCCCCGCCCCTCTCTCCCACTAGGGAAGGTCCTGGCCACCGAGGGCCCAGGAAGACAGGCCCTCCAGGGTCTGGGCCACCTCCTTAGGCCCTGCTGATGAGCAGTCACACCTCCTAAACTTGCAGATTTCCTAAAACGCCTTCAAATGCTACTATCTTGGGAAGAAAGAAGATGTAATCTGGAAGATCAGACTCTGTTTTTATTAGCTTAGAACACTAAGAGAAATGTTTGTCCTCTCTTCAGGCTTTGTTTTCACGTAGTTCCTGCCTGTTCTTTCCACTTCTCCTTCCTCCATTTCCCCAAAGAGCTACGAAGAGTAACATTTTATAGACAGTCACTGCGGTTTGTTTGAGAATACTTCTCGGGTTTTAAACTACCATGAAACCACCTCTTTACGTCTCTCTTCCTTGAAGTTTTTGGCCTAGGGCCCCCTCTTGGAGAGACGGCAGACTCATCTCCCTAATGCAAAAAAGGCAGGAGAATGACAATCTGCATTTTCTCCAAGTTGGATGCTCTTGTTGGTTTCTCCCAAGAAGGTAAACAATCGATAAACTGTCCCCAGAGGAGCTTCCGCTTACGGCCGCTCTTTTCCGCCGGTCACTATGAGACCATCCCGAAGGGTCGTGTACATTGTGAACACAGGGCCTGTGTGCGCCTTGGCCACCAGCCGGATGAGGAAGTGGTCCTTCCAGACGTAGACGTCTCCGTTGATGGCACCCGTGAAAGTGAGATTGTTCTGTAAACAAAGGGACATCTTCCACACCAGGAACACTCCCCCAAGGGGTCCCTTCCCAGCCACCCTTCATTAAGGAACCAGAGCCACAGAAGCAGACATGTGTAGTCAGTTTGATCTTCTGTGCTAAGGAAAGCGGCAGAATTTGCAGAACACACACAAAGAGCATATAAGGCAATCACCTGGCTTTGAAACTCACTGTATTTAGTTGGTTTGGGCATTTTCCTTCCCCACTGAGCATAGCTCTGCATTAACAAAACTTCCCTTCTGTGAGCCCCGCCCAGGTGAAAGTGGGGCAAGGCGGGATTCCAGCCCTGGAGGAAATTTGCCTGGAGCTTAACTATGAAGTGGATAAATCCATGCCTGGGAGGAACAAGAGATGACTGCCTTCCCAAATGTCCCCAGGGGAGCTTGCATTGGCTGCAGGCACCCCACAGCCCACTCGAGGGGGGCAGTTGGGGAGACCAGTGGCACAAGAGGGCTGGGAAGAAAAAGGACCTCTATCTAGCATGGAGATTGTTCCCAGCATCCTCTGGGGCTACCTCTCCCAGGTGTGAAGGGCTGGCGAGTTAGGGTCTGCCTCTGGAATAGTGACCCTGCAGCCCCGGGTGGGTGTCCTACCTTTTCTGGTTAACATTTTAAGAGGGAAAAAAATGGGAAATAAATATAGCCAACTCACCCATCTGTACTAAGGAAAGGGAACAGCAGTTACAAATAAGCCAGTAGAGGAGATAACATAGAAATGTCTTTCTTGTTTTTAGCTTCTTGGCCAAACTAGCCACCCGCCCCCATGCCCATGCCTTCAGGGTCCCCTTCACAAAGCATCTGCTGGAACTCACAGCACCGAAGGCCACGGAGAGCATCGTCTGCATCTTGGCCGCCCCCATGGACCCGATGACCCCCTTCTTGTAAAGCAAGGCGCTGCCTGCCAGGGTCCAGAACTTCATGTGTTTGACGCCGACAGATACAAACTGTGTGTCTGAGTCAGGGCGAAATTCCACCACAAATATGCGCTCCAGGTGACCCCCTCGGCTGGCAACCTTGGCACCTGTGTGGGTGACAGAGTCGGGTGAGGCCGGCCTCTTCGCTTC
>VBSM01002608.1:132178540-132198967 GCA_008086735.1 Cheirogaleus medius
CTTTGCAGGGGAAAACAAGGTACCTTTATTTTCTCAGAAACTCTTCAATCAAAACATGTTATGTAATCATAAGTGATAATTGGACCAAATGGTATAATCACCACTGAAGAATGGGTAGAGAGCACATCTCTGCAAAACGACACCCCCGGCTGACATCATCGCTACCAAATTGAGCAAAATTGGGAGGCTGGGGGCATGCCAGTTCGCACAATTAGACACTTCCTTCACATTAATTACTGCTTCCCAGGACATCTGCTCTTTCTTCTGTTTTAGTGGGACTTTCAAATGAAATCCGTGGGTTTCTTCTTTCACCTAAGAATGTTTAAGTGTATGACAAAAAGCAAGCCAGGGTCCAGGATAAGAGCAAGAGGACACTAGAACTGGAACTATGGCATGGTTCGTAAGGCATAATTTGAGATTAAACACAGGGCTGGTTTTCAGGGGACACACAGGTTGTATAATATGCAATATATTATACAGTGTATGTAGAGTATGCATACAAGCACAAACACCATGTATTTATATATACATGACACTGTATATATACACACAGGCAATCCGATACTTTTTCACCTTGATTTTCAGTAAAAAAAATAACTGAAAAGTAAAGCAATCCCAGAATGTGTTTTAGTTCACAAGCAGATGTTTACAGCTGTACTGCTTCAAAACTGAAGATGAGGGGAGCAAGGGGAAGAAACCTGCATTGTGGCAAAGTGAGCGGATTTTAAGTATTGACCCTTCGCGGTTGTGGATTCTGCATAACCACTGAGTACGGGATGTTCAGCAAACACCTGTGCTTTTCTCCAGAGTGGTGTGCATACTTACTTGACAATTCCCTGCCTCCAAAGGAAAGCAAGTTAAAACACAATACAAGTATTAAAGGCTTCTTTCCAGGCATCTATAAACAGTGTTCATAACATCAGGTGTGGGAGGAACTGCCAAAAATTTCAAACGCAGCCAAATACTGCAGGTTGAACATTTTTCAGTGGATCTAAATCCTTCCAGATTCAGATTTCACTGAAAATGGGACTCTGAAAAGCTTTGCTGAGGTGGGAACAAGTGGAGGCCGGGAGGACAGTCACTCACTTTTTAGCCCAGTAAACTCTCTATAGTTGGTTGCTCCCAGTGGGCACAGGGCGGGAGAGTGAGGAAGACAGTGAGTGCGGTTGGAGCCGGCAGGGAGACCCGGCCAGGTTAAGAGCTGGGAGGGCAGGAGGGTGAGGGACACAAAGGGGCCTGGTGGGGCAAGCAGGGCTTTGAAGTGATTCTGGGACACAAAGGAGAAGGAGAGCTTCCATTGGGCAAGAAATTTAAGGAGGATCCTGGCAAGAGAGCAAACACACCAGATAATCAGGAGGGCGGGCAGTGGACAGGCTTGGGCCCTTGCTCAGGAGAAGCCTGCCAGGGAAGAGAGAATAAAGGCAGGAAGCCCAAGGAGAGGCCTGTGAACTCAAGCATGTGGCTTGTGTTGAGAAACAAGGCAAACCTGTTCCAGTGCCCGTGGGGAGGACAGGTTCACACTTTGTCTCCCTATGTCCCCTGTGGAAACAGGTAGCACATTCTGTGGGCAGGGCAGGACCAGGGGACAGTCCATCCCTGCTGAAACCCCACTACCCAGCAGCTGGGCTGCTGAAGAAAAGGCTTAGACTCAGCTGACGATGTGGGCAGTGTTACCCTGACACAGGCTCTCCCCCTGCCAAGGCCCCCAAGAGTGGCCAATGCCTGGGTATCTGCCCATCCTTGTCCCCTCCCCAAGGTGCTGGGCTGGCAGAGTAAGGGGTGGAGCAGAACATACAATGACCCAAGGTGTGTAGGAAGGGTCAGGGCCAAGGCTCTCGGGGAAGCTTCTGAAACAACAAAGGAAGTTATGAGAGTCAGTTGCGACACAAGGTAAGTGCAACGTGAGAGCCAACTGGGGTGGGGGGCGGGTGAGGCTTGGAGAGCCAGTGAGAAAGTCATTCCAAGCAGTTTCTATAAAGAGGGGTGTGGGTGAACTCAGTTCTACTTGGCTAAGAAATGCAAGTTTGAAATAGTTTTTAGTGGTGTTAGTCAGACATTCAAAGTGTCCTTGGAAGAAACATAGCTTTCTTCAGATTCCAAAGTGTGCCACGAAATGTTCCAAGAGTTTTCAAAATGTCTTGGGATGCTGAGCATGGTGGCTCACGCCTGTAATCCTAGCACTCTGGGAGGCCGAGGTGGGAAGATCGCTCAAGGTCAGGAGTTCGAAACCAGCCTAAGAAAGAGTGAGACCCCGTCTCTACTAAAAATAGAAAGAAATTAATTGGCCAACTAAAAAAATATATAGAAAAAATTAGCTGGGCATGGTGGTGCATGCCTGTAGTCCCAGCTACTTGGGAGACTGAGGCAGGAGGATCATTTCAGCCCAGAAATTTGAGGTTGCTGTGAGCTAGGCTGACGCCACAGCACTCTAGCCTAGGCAACAGAGTGAGACTCTGTCTAAAAAAAAAAAAAAAAAAAAAAAGATACTAATAAAAGTGTCTTGGGAAACCAGCTACCCTTGATCCTGGTCTTAGGTGGGAACCAGTACATGATCTGAATCTGTGTTGGAACTGTCCTCCAGCAAGACTGTCACCCTATGGATGGACTTCAGTGAACCCCAATCCTCAAAGTTGTGTTTGCACCTGTGCATTTTTCTGAGGAAAGGAGACACATTTTAATTAGATTTTCAAAGATGTCTGTGATTGAGAGAGAGATTAACAATCACTGCATTAGTATAAAATCCAGATTTAGGGAATGTCCCAAAGCCATGAGCCTCTGATGAAGGATGCTGGATTCTGTTAAGTGTATTCCTACGCCTTCCAGAACCATGTACAGAGATGCTCAGTGGTGAAGCAGAGCTGAGGGAAAGGTGTCAAGGCAGGAGAACCATGGGATGCCCTGAAAGACACCTGCCATCTTGAAAATGCTCGACTGAAGCCTGTAACATGGCGTTGTTTTTAAAATGAGGATATAGTCCTAGACTTGGACATTTTAGGTGAATATAAAATTATCTGGGTGAAAGACTGAGGCCATAAAGGATGGAGTGGCAGGAACTAAGAGTGAAGGTGGGCAAGAGGATGTCACTGCAGTCATCCAAGAGAGGAATAAAGAGCTAGCGCAGTGGTTGTGGAGAAGGAAACAAGAGTATTTAAAGAAATATTGGTGAAACAGACTTCACAGCATTTTGTAATTGATTGTCTTTAGGGATAAAGTAGGAAAAGCAATCCAGTGCAATACCAGTTTTCTGGCTCAGACATCTGGGTGGATGAGATGCCATTGACCAAGGCAGAAGGAGAAGGTTTAGGAGGGAAGATAATGAGTTCGGTTTTGGCATGTCAAGTTTTGGACATCTGTGAGACGGCTGTACTAGTCAGAAGTTCAGCTGAGAGGCAGGAATCAGAGATCTGACGCTGGGAATCACCAGCCGATGGGTGGGATGTATGAGCTCCATCAGGGAGAGGCCACAGGTGAGATCCTGAGGACCAATGGGGGCCACAGGTGAGATCCATGAGGGGCTGGAAGAGCAAGCAGAGGGTGGTACACTGCAAAGAGAGAGGGGCAGGAGGAGGGCCAGGAGAGGTTGTTTCAAAAAGGTGAGTGACAGAGAATGTCTGTAACTGTATTGTCCAATATGGTAGCCACTGTCACATGTGGCCATTAAGCACTTGAATTGTGGCTAGCGCTATAATTGTAAAATACACACCAGATTTTGAAGACCTACTAAAAATAATTTTTTAGGAGAGAATGTAAAATAACTCAATAATTATATTAATTACATGTTGAAATAATATTTTAAATATATTCAGTTAATATATAATTAAAATTAATTTCATACAAAAAATTAATTTCATGTCTCTTAACTTTTAAAATGGCTACTAGAAAAATCACACATGTGGCTCCCATTATATCAGTATTTCTATTGGACAATGCTACTCTAGAAGAAACAAATTCTTTCAGCATGACAAAGACAGAGGAGAGTGGATGGATTGGGAAGTTAGAAAGCCCCATGTTGGCAAAATGGCAGGGACAGAAGACAGGTGCCATGGGCTAGGGAGAGAAGGAAAGACTCTGTGAAGCCTGAATGAGAAGGGAAAAGGGAGGGAATTTGTAAGTGTATAAGACCAAAGGGATTTTTATTTTTCTTCTGAAGAGAGTTGGGTGGGGATGGGAAAGACTGGAACGTGTTTCTTGGTGGAGGACACGGATCCCGCTGAGGGACAGGGACACAGGAGACAGCGGAGAGAGATGATGGAGAGCACAGATGGCCGGGAGGCAGGGTCCAAGTGCCAGCCGAGGGACCTGGGGACTCCTCCTTCCGCTGAGAAGGAAGGAGGTGAATGGTTTATGGGGGTGACGGATGGGAAGCAAGACAGAAGAGAGAGAAAGAAGTGTCAAGACGGGGTTCATGCCCAGGGGCGTCTGCTTTCTTGGTGGAGGAGGACAGAAAAGCCACCTGCCAAGAGTGGAGGGGCAGGAGGCTGAGGAGGGGCAAACCTGGCTGACTGCTGAGAGGCAGCAGAGGGAACCAACCGAAGGGGAGAACGGAAAGAAAGCAGCGGGGTGGAGGGCAGAGCACAGCTGGCAATGCAGCCACTCTGGTGGTGGCAGTCTGTACCGACGTGGGACTTTCTAGTCAGGAGGGTAGAGAAATGGGCTGTAGCAGAAGTAGAGGGGAGAAGGCCCATGAGGACGGGGAGAGCAGCTTTCAGGCAGGCAGAGAAGTGAGGCCAGGAGGGGGCTGATGAATGTGGGGAAAAAATGGAGGTATCTAGGCACTGGATGTCTTAACAAAAAGGAAGGCGAGGTGTACCAGGAATGAGAAATATAGAGGAAAGAAGAGTAAATCGCAGAGGGATGGAGACATTGCAGGTGATAGCATAACCCACGGCATGGCGGGAGCTGGGGTTGACCAGTTGACTGTGAGCCTGACTGCTCACAGATGGGAAGTGGATATAGGACAGGAACAGGGAGGGGAGGAAGATGGAAGAGCACAGCGTGAACTTCAAAGGAGGGGGATGGGGCTGGGTGAAGAGTATGTCAGTGTCCTTTAAACACACCCTCAAGAGCACCCGTCCTCCACCCCTGACAGCCACTGACATTCCAGGGACATGAACTGCACACCTGAGCAACCACTTCTGCAAATGCCTCCCCGGTCACCGCATCCCTCCCACACAACCACACACACAATGGAGGGCGGGCAGACGCAACGGGAGCACCCACTCCCTCCACATGGAGGGTCTACGGGATGTTCGGAGACTTGGCTAAAATAATCACACCCAACTCTGCCCCGGTCTAAGATGCTCTCTTTTGATAGAAAAGTGCTTACCTATTTTTGATGTGTTCTTTTATCTCCACAAGTGAGTAGGTTTGATGCAATGATTACACTGTAGGAGTGTGACTTCCTAGGCATATTCATCTTTTTTTTTTAAAAAATCATCTTCTAACACACTTTACCCTCTGGATTTTTAAGCCCTGGCCATACTTTGTGATAAACAGCGTACAAACTATTCTATAATGAATGGTAGGTTTAACTCCTACAATTATTAGTTATGTAGAAGTCATTGCTGTGCTACAAACCAATACAGAAAATCAAGGGGTTTGAATAAGGAAAGTCATTTATGAAAGTAGCATTCAAGTCACTTAAAAAAATTAATGATTCGGCTCTTGGTGGAGTTACCTAAATGATAGGCTTTTCAAATGATTAATTTCCAGCATTTCAGGATTCAATACATATTGTAATTTCAGTTCCTTCCACCCTCAAGAAGAACAGGGGAATCTTGCTATGTTCTACCTGCTCAGAGCAGCTCGGATTGCTGGACTCTTGGAGAATTCAGGGGTGGACTGAAGGAGAATTTAGTTCAGAGACAAAGTCCCTGGAGCAGCAGGAGGGCTCCCCACTCCATTTACGCTCCACGGGCACCACCTCTCTCCTGTGATGAGGCTTGAGCTTAGCTTACACACGAGACAGACACAACCACAGGTCTCTGAACTCACTCTTAGGCTCTTGAAGGTCACTCTATCCTTATAAATGGGATGGGAATGTAGAATTAAAAGTTCCCCCCCTCCGCCCCATTTACTGGACCAAGCTTCAAGACAGGATCTGGCAGTTTTGATTGCTCCCAGTAAGGTAAATTCAGCAGCACTTGCTTAGCATGGTTGTCAGTTCTTAGCAACTCTAACAATATAAGCTCACAAAGCAGCTATTGATCAGTGATGACAAAGGGCCTCTGTCGTGAACATGGGCTGCAGAGCTGTTTATTTGCCGTTGACACCACTGTGGGGGGAGCTCGGTCCCACTTCATCATGCTCATTGTGCCTCAGGCAAGCCTGAAATTCCCCCAGATTCCCTGAATAAATTAAGCATTTTTTAAAAATTGGGGGCAGCTTCCGCCTATGAGTGACTAGCTAGAAGAGAGGATTTTGAATGCTCCCAGCACAAAGAAAGGATAAACATTTGACATGATGGACATGCTAATTGCCCTGATTTGATTACTGTACATTGTACATATGGAAACTCACTATGCATCCCATAAATATGTACAATTATCGCATATCCATTAAAAAATTAAAAATATAAATTTTTACAAATTGGGGGCAAGTTCTCCCAGCAGACTTTTATCTCTAAACATAGCATAAAAGGTTAGATGAAAAACTAGGACTGCCTATATATTGTGGTTTGTTTTAGACTCAAAGAAATCGGCCTAAATCTTTCCAATTTTTTTCACTTTGTCACTTATGAGCATGTTGTTTCATTGTAAATCTGTTGACAAAGAAGCCTTGAATGTACAATAGGTGTAATGGCCATGATAACACAGAATTTTCTCTCAGTTCCTTTTACTTGGGGTTATTTAAATAGATTTAAACCAAACAATTCCAAATTTCACTTCCCAATGGACAGATGCTATGAAGATATAAATCATTTAAGAACAGTCCCATGGCCATTTGGGGCATCCTTGGATTCTAGGTGGATCACGTCATTTCCCACAAAGACCATCTATATATGCTAATACAATGAAGGTAAAAGTGGTTGCTGACAAAGAACAGACTTGCAGAACATTTTGAAGACATATTAATTGATTTAAATATTACAAGAAGCAGGCTATGTAAATTCCTCCACTCATCTACTCCTTCAAGAAATATTTGTTCACTCCGTACTATGTGCAAGGCACTGTGTTCTGACAATCACGGAACCAAGTCTTATAAACAAAGTTCATGGTCCAGTAGAACTTTATCTTGATGCCATGGACTGGTATATTCAGGAACCAAGAATTAAAGGAGGTTATTAATTTGGGGCTGAAACAAAAAACTATTAATAAAACCAACAAAAACCTCATAACATTTCTTTATAAACCCATAGTGTACAGTTTTCTTTATATGACTTTCCTTTTGCTTACGTTAATAAGCCTATTCAAATCGACTCAGAAAGGATATTAGACTGTAGTAGAAGATAAGTCTTAGGGCCCTATCCATTTAACCACAAGCACTGTTTATGAAAATTTTTGGAAAACCCCAACGCTAGACTGGAATTTTGAGGTCATTTGGTCTGAGCACCAAATCAGTTCACAGATGAGTATACCACCATTTATAAAAGGCTTAGAAACCACTTCTAATTTTGGTTTGGTAAGAGTTCCTCCATTTCCTTAGGAACATATGCCATAGACTGAGAATGAATATATTCCAGAAGGACTCAAATATTAATGTGGAATATTCACAGATTCCTTCTTTATAATCCTCTGCTAAGAATAACTCTGGCACTGCCACCTTGTGTTCCCTCATGCTGGGCAGCTGAGATGGATGAGAGGGAAGCTGCTTTTGTGGTAGAAGGCGGCGTGTGAAAGAAAAATGGCTCCTTTCCCCTCTCCTCACCATGGAGGACTGGGACAGGGATTCCACTCGGGACACCCCTCATACAAGTCTAGGGGTGCCCAAACCCCACCAAACCAGGGAGACCATCCGTATGTGAAAGCTGTCAGCCCGTGCTCCTGCTGCGGAGTGGAGAGGGACCGACAGAACTGGCAAAGCCCAGGCCACCGGATGGAGACTGTAACCTGAGGGTTGGAAGGCAGTTGCTTAGAGGCAGAAATTTTTAAGTTGAAATTATGGATTTTAAAGACAAAGTGTCCATATCTGAGACTTTGATATCTAATACACAGGCATCAGTGACTGAAAATGAACCTAAATCTTGTTAAATTGTTAAGGAGTTTATTTATTCATTCAACAAATATTTACTAAGCGCCAGCATGTTCCCAGTTTTGGAGATAAAGCAGTATATAAAACAGACATTTTTCCTGCACAGAGTTGGCATCCTACTTAAGGGAGGAGGGCTTTATGAGTAACTCGAATCTAGTCAACAACAAGGGCCTGTGTTGTTCAATTCTTAAGGCCATTTCCAGGCCTCCAACCAACAGAAGTACGATAATAAAGAGATGAAAAAGTGAAGCCCTCAGAAAGATCATTCTCCCCAAAGCCAAACTCAGACTTAGTAAGATAGAACAAGGACAAAGAAGATCTTCTCAGAGAACATAAGCAGGTGTGGCCAGAGGATGACCAAAGAACCCATGACGCTGTGTTAGAGAGAAACTCCGACAGCCTGAAGTCTGGGCCAGCTGAGGCCTGATTCTATGAGTCATTTTCTCTAATCTCATGGTGGACATGTTCAAGTGTGCTAGAATTGTTTTGTAGTAGTTGCTTACACTTCTTGAGCTGGTTGGCATGTACTCAGACTCTCCTAAACATTTGGGTGTGTATTTCTGGAGGAGGTAGAAGATAGAAAGGTATAAAATAAAACCTCAGGAAAATAGTAAAGGAAGCTTCCTGTGCTGGGAAAAAACCTAATGAGCATGGATATGTCTCACTGGGGCACACTAGGGACTTGGGAAGTCATAACAGTGCCAGAGGAAATACCATTAGCTCCTGCCTTATGTAACCATATCTATGGCTTTCTATAGACTCTAAAAACATAAGAAACTCTTCCTAACTTTTATATTACCACCTATCTGTCATTCATATCATTCTCATCACGGTCCTATGTGAGGACTAAGCAGATTGGTGTGTCAGAAGTGGGATTAAGGCAAAGGACATCCTCCAGCCCTTCCCAGAATGCAGCTGGCCACTTGAGAGGTGAACACTGAATTCTTTTCAGGTTTTAGAGAGAAGAGGAAATCCAAGGGGAGCTGAGTTTTGCTGTGATTCTCATTGAGCCAATTCTTCTGGCAGAAGTCAGAGATTCTGGAGCTTAAAACACAATGGGATTGAAAGGTGCCAAAAACTTCAAATGTTGGAGAGGTAACAGTAATAGCAACAAGGTTGATATAAAACCTCATCATTAACTGACTTTTGCTTTAAGAAATCAGTCTCCAGCCTAGATGGAGACTGATTTAAAGTTAAAAATTTTAACTGTGAGGATTTCTACTTTTAAATATGTGTACTATTTCCCCTTACAGGTATAGCTGAACCTTGGAACTCTGTCATTTAGGAAAATAAATAAATAAATAAATAAAGATGTCATTCAGAGGACAGAAATTTTGAAATGATTTTCTTATTGTATTAGGGATCTACTCTCTGGAAAACAAATAATGTTTAATAATGTTTATCAATCAAGCTTTGTAAATTACTTAAAGTACATAAAAACAATGTTTCTTGAAAAAAAACTTTAGAAGATAGTTGTGCACATGTCACCTACCCAGGTAAAACAGCTGAATACCTGGACTAAATATACTTAATAAATTTGTGACTGCAACTATAACTATCATAGTTTGTACAGTTATCCATAATTCAGAAGTACATTAAACTGGAGCTAAGACAATACAGCTTAAGTGTTAAAAACTAACGTTTCTGCTTCAGGCTTTTTTTTTAAGGGAGAGATGACTTTCCCAGCCTGAGATAAGCAAGACCTTTCTGAGAAATAAAAAAAATATGCTTTAGGTCAGTTTGGGATTTTGATTTGTGGCCATAAGACGACAAGGAGTGGGTAGTTGAACCACTCCCTTTAGTAATAGATGAAAAATGCTATAATAAGTAAAATACTGTTAGAAACTGAAAGTGTTAAGTCCTGCATTGTTTTATTCATCCCTGGATAGAGAGCCCAAGCTTGCAAGCCTCAGCGCTTGTTAATAAAGGACCTTAACTGACTCAGGTCCACTGAGAAAACAATCCCCAAGCTAATTATTGTATACACTTAGAAAAATAAAACAGCGAATTTTATGTGCCAATTTCCATAATAATAGTTCAATTTGTATTTATTCTGTATCTTGTCATCACAAAGTTAGTTTTCTGTCTGAATGTAGGTTCCAACTGAATATAGCAAATACAAATATCCATTATTACCAACCCCCATATAGATGGTTCACAGTAAGGAGGAGATGTGGAAAACTATGTCAAACAGGAGGGGTTTAAAAATAAATTACTAACAGTGGCTCCACTGGGCATAGACTACTGCCTGGTCAGCTCATTTGGATTTCAATACAAGACCATATCCCACACTTGGAGATATTATCAGATACTGCCTATAAAATTATCAAGAAGAAAGTACTTCCATGGAATGCACCAATGGACTCTCTTGTCCTTCACCTTCTGACTGGACTCAGCTAAAGGGAGACACTAGTGGATCAGACAGTGAGAGGAGAATGCAAGGAGGGACATTTATTGCCTCGATAAATCCTCAGGTTGTTTCCCCTCGCCTTCCTCAAGTCTCAGCTCCGTAAGGTGACCCTCTTCTACAGCCGTGTCCTCCACCTCTGCCAACAACCTCCTGCCCGTGCTCCTTCAGGCCCAGGGGTGGTACAAGCTTCCAGCTGTTGCTGTCCCCAGGATGGTCCCTTGTCTGTTAACCCTGACCACACCTTTGTTACAGTCCCTTAAAGACTCAGTCACCTCCTCTTCAGAGTGCTTGTTCCTGGGACCACAACTGACATGGAGAGTTTGGGCCAAACTTAAAAGACTTCGGGTATTCCTTTCACTGTCTACCAATTTTACAAAATTCTATCTAAAATATTATGTGTCCTATATTTTTGTATTCTTTGAAGCCAATTTTAGGGAGCTTGAGCCAAGAATCAAAACCAGTAAAACAAAAGAAAGATTTCTAAGTTTGGGACAACACTATAATCTTTAGAAATTTAAAGTTATAATACAGATGCTTCTTGACTTTATAGGGACATAGCCCCATCATAAGTCCAGGAGCACACCGAACACATACTGCTTGCACACCATCATAAAGTAAAAATATCTTTAAATCAAACCATCATTAAATTGGGGACCATCTGTATATAACATGGTACATCAAAGACAGCAAAACCAAAAACAACCCTATTAACACTATTTAAAAAAAATAATTTAATTTTAAAATACCAATGTAACCTCATGACTTTTAAAAAAAATAATTTTTTTCTATTTTGGGTGTACAATAATTTTAGCAACCTACAGTAGTTACGGGGAACACACCAATATGCACTCATAGAGCCCAGATGCCATTCCTGGGAAAGGAAAACTGAAGATGCGCATGGGATCTCTTACCAAAAAACAAGGACGATTTCAGAGGTACATGGTGGTATTATAAAAAAGATACACACACCAACCCAAAGGAAGGCCTGCTAAAGACCAAAAAGTAACAATTTAAACCTGAAATAATAACGACCAGCTGTTATGAACCTAAAAAAGGTTATATCACAAATAATATAAACTATGGTTTAAAAAAAGGAATATCTACCAATAATAAATTAGCCGGTGCTCAGTTCATCACCAAAAAATAAAAGTAAAAAGAATGACAAATGATTTAATGGACTTTAAAAAATAAAATAATTTGTTGAATTGTAATACCACCTCCCCTTGAGAATTCCAGTAGTTACCAGTCTGAGATGTAAAAAATGTTGTTCTTCCTAGGTTGACACTACAAGATGCCAAATCTTATGCCAGAGGACTCAGTGATAAAGTGGGATTTAGATTGACCTGAAATGTGGGCCTCCTGGGAGATGTCGCTAATAGTTGACCTTGCCTTCCCCCAGTCTGACGGCCTGTGTGCAGTAGTCGTCTACACATGGGTGTAGCCAGTACCCGAGGCAGTCTCCCCAAGAGTCAGGGAGGAGTTGACAAGAAGATGGGAGGATACAGAATTTCCCATGAGAATGACAAAACAGGGATATCATTTACATGCCAGTAGGAACCGGGAAGCTGTACCTCTAAGAGAATAGTGCTTTACTTCCTACTTAATGTTTTCATTTCATATGCACCTGTCTTTTGTTAGAACATACAAAGTCTTTACTCCTGACTGTTGGCATCTCCAACATTCTTATCATTGTCCAGTCGTACAAAACGTGCACATGGCTGCGATAGGAATCCTTGATTGTCCTGTCTAGCTGAGGATAATATGGCAGGAACCAGGGACCACTGCGTGTTGTGTCTCATTCTTCCTCCTTTGAAACGGTAGTTCAAGAAAAATTATCCTCTCCCTGCCCTCTCTCCACCACTGTCTTTTTGGCACGTTAAGGTGGTTAATGTTATCATTAGCCACAGGACCATGAGGGGCTTTATCTGGACCTGGATGAGACAACTTCACAATACTCTGAGGTCCTGGATGTGGGGCTAGATTTATAATAGCTTCTGGCTGAGACTTTGGGGTCCCTCTTTTTGGGAAGGTTGTAACTGCATTTTTAATCATAGATGGGATAGATTAACATGAGGGCATTTTAAGAACATACATATGATAAGAAAAGGGTGGAGTGTAGTAGACATTTGTTGTTTGGGTGCCATCCAGAAATCAACCACTCTAATTTTGTTAACAGCTCTGGATTTGGGGTTCTGGTGGAGGTGATTACATTGCTAGTCTGCAGGCGGCAGGTGACTATTCACTTAGGAATAGTCAATCAAAGGCTTCCCCCCCCCCCCGTAGGCCATAGCAATTAGTTCGAAGGTAGTCACATGACCCACCAGAGCCAACAGCACATCATAAGACATTTATGGGGACTTGTGAATCAGAGGTAGTTCTTTCCTGCTTATCTTGAATTGCAGAGACTGTAAGGTCTAGGCATTGCAGCCATTTTGCTACTTGAAGAACTGCAATAACCCAGAGGAAGCAGAACTGAGATATGGAGAAAAAACAATCCTGGCAGCAATATTTGAGTTCTCTCATCATGTGACACCAGAAGTTTCCCTATCCCTGGATTTTTAGGAGGGTGAGCAAACAAATTCCCTTTTGCTTAGGCCAGTTAGGGTTGGGTGACTCCCCCCTTGAAAGCCTTAGGTTATACAGCAAAAAACAATTCATAAACTAGGTGTGGCTTTGGTAATGAGGTAAAAGAAAATTCTTAACTTTATAGTAATTTGGTACTGAGCAAACATCAGGGATTTCAGTCACCTGATGAGTTCGGGAGAACTGTTTTTACCGGAAGTCAGAATATGAGATTTGAGTATCATCCCTTATGCTATGATGATATAAGCATTTTGTACCTTAAATTGCTAAAACTATACTTCCCCCTGCCCCTTCATTTTTCTTTTTTCAAAAGGAACCTGACATTTTAAATATTAAATAATTTAAGTTTGCGACGGACAATACAGCCATTGCATTATGAGAAAACATGGCAAAGCAGGAGCTGAGGTCAAAAGTTGAGGGCCAGGGGTGTGTCAGGTTGGAGCTAGGAGCTTGAGAGGCAGGGGATGTTTGGAAAGATTCCTCTAGACCAGAACTAGCTTCAAGTCAGCTGGGGATGGGGAGAGCAGTGGCCAGATGAAGTCTGAAAGCACGGATTCCCCAAGTTGGGAAAGACTTCATGACTTTCCTCAGCCATGTGCCGCCCCGTAACAGTTGAGTAGCAAGATCACCCAGGAGTTCGCCCAAGGTTGGGACTGTCCACACCAGTCTGGGTCAAGGAGGCCAGGCATTTCCTGTGCTAGAGGAAAGTGAAGTGGCCCACAAGGACACGTGATAAACACCTTACAAGGATTACATATTTGGTAAGTACAGCCCAGTATTCTTTCGAGAGCAATTATTAATTTTTTCTCAGCTTTCTCACTTTTCAAAAGATTGGAAGTGAAGATCTTATGACTTCTGAAAAATAAGAATTCTCAACATATTCAAAATTGTACAAGGAAGCGTGATACAAAGTCTCAGTTATTTTAAAGCCAAATAACTCCATCTAATTAGAAACAATCCATGACTATCTTAAAATTTGGGAATTAGGAATTCAGCTGCTTAATGTGATTGATGCATAAAGTACAGTTGCCTTGAAGGCATTTTTCTCAATATGACAGATGCTGCCCTCATCTCACGGTTTCCAACTGCTTTTAGAAGGTGGAAGGGGGTTTGCCAGAGGCAGAGCTGCCTGAAACACTGCTGAAAGAGAGAACAGGCCCCTGCATAGAGTGGTTGCTCCAAGCTTACGTCTCTTTTGGTCCTCGAGTATTTGTCTCCCATTAGTCTTTTTTTCCTTTGGCAGAAGAAAAATCTTTTATTGAATACTTATTATGTCCCACATACTCTTTTTTTTATTATTATTATTTTTTATTTCAGCATATTATGGGGGTACAGATATTACAGTTATGTATATTGCCCATGCCCCCCTCCCCCGTCGAGGCAGAGCCTCAAGCATGACCATCCCCCAAACGTTGCACATCTCACTCATTAGTCTCCCATTAGTCTTATTGGTGCCTGCCTTGGCCCCAGTGTTTGGAAAGAGCACCCAGGAATCTGCAGGGATGCACAGAGGAACAATGAAGGGAAGGTCAAGGAGAGCCCCTGCCTCTCCAATCAGCAGGGCTGGAAGTCAAAGGGAGTGTCAGGGGCTGTCAGTTGACAGTCCCTAACATTCCCAGGGAGAAACTGGCTGCTGCTTGGTTTCATACAGTCCTTATGTTAGCACTTTTTTTTGGTCTCTGTCCCTCTCACATTCCAGGACACTGGAGTCCACGGGACCATTTGGTACCCTAGCTGAGGACTGACGTGTGCGGCCTGACATCTGTGCTCCCCACATTCCGTCACTCATCCTGCTGTATCCCAAGTCCCCTGGATGCCTGCCTTGCCTCGCACTTCTCTCTCCTGTGGTTCAGGAGCTGCCTACAGGCCGATCTCTGAGGTCCAGGCCACCCTAAAATGACTGACAAGGACCGGTGCAGACTGCTTGCTTTTGCTTTTGATGATGACTGGCCTCCACGGAGCCTCCACTAGCTCACCCCTCCCAGCATGGTCCTGCTCTGCGCCCACCATGCTGAGCAGCTGGCACTGTGCTCCCTGGTTGCAGCCGCTTGGGGAACTGGTGCTGTCAAGACTATCTAAGTTATCAAGGAAGGAGCTCTCTACAGAAAAGACTTGATTATTCCTCCCGACCCTATGCTTATCTTAAAGTTGTTTTCTTCACAGCATCCTGATGTAAATTCGTTTTTAAAATGCCAATAAAGTACTGAAATACCTACCCTATATCTCATAATACCATGAGCATTTTTTTTGTTGTTGTTAAAAAAAAAAGAAAATCTGGAGTCAATCCAGCATATGTTATTAACATATGACAAGTTTCCAATCTGGCGTGATAAAGAAAATGAGGTAGCTTGAAAATTCTAAATTTTAAAACAGAAAATTCTTCTTAGGGTCCTCTTTACCCTCACTTCCCCTACCTTTTTGCTAACTTGGGCAGTTTGAGATTTTTATAGACCTGCCCAACGAGATAAGGAGAGGTTTAGATGAACCTTGGCTTAGCTTTGAAATCAACTGTAGAGTTAGGGCTTTGTTTAAATGACTACATTTCAGTGACTAGTCTAAATCTCAGCACCATACACAACTGAGTTATAGAAAAACCAACCAGAAAAAACTCTTGGAATAACAGCCAAGTCAACTCATTTGATAATGGTATGTGAAATTGGAAAGGTTGGGTAATTTTTTTTTCAAAGGAATGTTTAATTTAGGCCAAATGTATTTTTAGAGTGGATTATTTAAGTGGGAGGCTTATTCATGCACTTATGCATATGGTTCTTTTTTTTCCTTAATTCTTAGAATTAGGTCCTTTAAAATTATTTTCTCTTTGTGGCCACTTTAAAACCATGTTGCAAGCAAAATAAACTATACTTTGCAGGAAAAGTCTCCATAATATTTTTTAATCAAAAGAGAACTCTGAACCTTCAATAGCAACATCTAACAATGACGTCAGGGGCGGGGGAAAAATCAGGGCTTTTTTGCATTACTCAATGTTCTTGCCAGTATCACGCCCACCATTTACCAGGCTTATTTTAACATCTGGTGCTGAACTGAAGCAGGAGGGGGAAGTTACATTTCATTTCTTTGTATCTTAATCCCCACCTAATGGTAAGAGGTGACAGATCAGACTTATTAATTATAATTAGGCAGAAAGCCATACCAAATGCAAACAACTTGAATCTCATAAATTATATATCGTGGGACCAGTGCATTGTGAACACTGAGCCCACCTCAATGTGAAGAGCCCACAGAGAATTCTTAAAACATCTTTGACATCCATGAAATTCTCTTCAGATATTAGAGTGTTTAATCAATAATTTTTCCTTAGCAAATTAAGATAAATTAAGTAATCATAGTAATTATGAGCTTTTCTTTTCAGAAATACTAAAGTGTTTGACAATTTATCTTATCAACACTTGAAACATCACATCAAAAAGCCCTAAAATACTACTAGGAACCCTCTGTCTACACAGAGCATTCAAGGCAACAAAATCAAATGGGATAGGACTGGAATTGCCAGACTCACCTGAACAAATTTGGGCAGGTGAAGACACAGTAAGAGGAGGTACACCAAGTGACATAATGTGATGGTCAGAATGGAAGATGATTTCTCACAAGGCCACAAATACTCCTCATGACCTCAGAAGCCTGCCCTCCCCGCCTTGCTAATCGGCAGGCTTTCCTGTCAGCCATCGCATCGGCACAGCTTCTGGGCTACCCTGGCATCCTCTCTAGGCAACGGGAAGCCCAGTCCAACCAAATGCCATGTTTATTCAAGTCACATTCCATAACCAACTTCCACAAAATGTAACCCATCCTTTGCCATGTACTGAGGGTGGGAGGCACTTTTCCTCAGCTTAAGCCCAGGTACAGGGTAAGACTGTGCAGGTTTATAAAAGACTTGCTTAAGTAGCAACTTTGAGGGCAAAGAAAATGCACTCTGGTTTAAGTAACTTTCTTGTCATCAAGCATAAGGAAAGCAAACAAACCTCGCAACGCCATACCTTTCTTCCACCGAGATTTCTTTCAGCTGCTGGTGTGGCTTGGTGCCTTCCATTTCCCTGATGCTCACTGCATAGATCTTGGTGGTATAGTCGATGGCCTTTTCTCTAGCCACATCGCTGTCATAGCCTCAAACGACAGAAAGAGATCGGGGAGCGAGTTGGTTGGCAGTGGCTTGGAGGGGGATGTGGCGGGAGGTGCGTGGCAGGTTGGGGCTCACCTCCATCCTCCTCCACGTCGGTGTCCGACTCTTCACTGTCCACCAGCTTGCTCTCCTGGGTCCCCACAAACTCCCTAGTCCAGATCATCAAGGCCGTGTCGGCACCGCCCACCGTGAGCAACACGGAGTCGTTGTGCAGCCACCTCACGTTGGTGACGTGTGCGCTGTGCCCCACATACTTCTTGAATCTTGCGTGCTGTCCCTATAAAGCAGAAATTGGCGGCTACCTCAACCGGTGTCTTATTATTCCTGTCTCCAGACAAGTCCACCCATGTTATTTTGTAGGGTGGTTTCTACCAGACACTAATGAAACAGCTCACTGAAGCAGCCATTTCCCTGCATTTTACCAGAATGGAAGCTCCATGAGGGAAGGGACTTGGTCTCTTTTTCTCCTAAAACAGTACCTGGCTCATAATAGATACTCAATAAATATTTTTTTGAGGGAATGTGTGAAACATTAGACTACAGGACCTATTTCTAGGAGCCGCGGGAAGGATGAAAAGCTTGTTTCTGTTTCTCTCAAATATCAAATGTGCCATCTCCACAGGTCTCCAGTGTAAACGCCTGATTGTGAGCCTGGCTGACATTTGAGATCACAAGCGTCTTCCCAGCCTTCCCCCACAGTGGCTTTTGTCCCACAGCACAGGCAGTGACAGAAGAGCAAGGGACCTCTTATAATCCCAGGGCCTCAAGTAGGATTTAAAATAAAACACTTTCTGCCACAGATACTGGAAAGCATTTTTAACACCAGAAACACTAAAAAATCGACTTAACAACAAAGTCAGCTCCTTTTCAACAAACATGACTAAATATGTAAAACCAAATTTGTCAGTAACCACTAAAAGCTTTTTGGAGTGGTGTGCCCAGGCCGCGCCATGTCTACTCCCGGGCAGAGGGCGGAGGCGGAACGTGGCCAGCCGCCCGCTCCGGGGCCATCCTGACAGGTGGTGGAAAGCCGGAGCTGGCACCAGAAAGAGCTTCCATTTGTGGCTCGTGAGGCTCAGCCTGGCAAAAACAGCCCCAGCGGGCGCCACGTAGAGGGGTCGAGTTTCTCCGTCCTCTCGGCGACTCCCAGGGAATACCTTACACAACATGGGAAGCCACGTGAGCTCTGAGGTTGTGAGAGGGCCGTGGTACCCTACACGAAAACGTTATTAAATACTTGACAAGAGGGTTTGGGACTGGCATGCTGGGAACCCTGAAACCAGCACAGACACAGCAGGAAACAGATGCAGGGGAGCACACGACTGAAATGCTCTTGGCCAAGATCTCCCTGTATCTGGCCGACCCTTACCCAACAGCAGTGTGGAACTCCTCAGCAGAGTACTGAGTCTAGAAAGATCAGTGCAGCAAACAGGCAGGCAGCATTTCCAAGAAGTCCCCCGAAGCCACTAGTGTGTGAGTAAAGAGGCAGGAGCAAAAGAAGAATTTCCGAGGGAAACCCCTGCGTGACCATGTGAAGTCCAGAAGGCACAGAAACACGGGACAGTCACAGTGGCTGCAGCCACGTGCACCCGGTAGTCCTCCAGCTGGAAGCAGGAACCTACCCTACCCCGTATGTCTACTACAGATGCAAGCTGGTTTCTTTAGCACGAGAGAAAGTAAAAGAGCTTGAGAGATGTCTCTAGACCCTTACTTACAAGATGGGACACAAGGTTTCTAGACAGGATGGAAGAACGAACCCAAAAGGAAAGGTTCAGGGGAAAACCCATCCTAAGGGATCAGACTCAGGTTGCAGAGGGAAAGAAAGTGACACAGAGGAAGAAACAGAGAGGGAAAACTTCTAGGCCACTGAAGTGATTTAATCAGGCTGAGTTTCCTCCAGCAGAGGATGATTCAAGAGTCTCAGAATAGGAAACAAGATCACTGCTCCATGGAAGAACAAAGGGAATTCACGGTTACGGAGGTGCCAAGAACCCAGCTGCTGTCTCAGGAGGAAGAGGCTGGCAGGGGTGTCTGGTGGCTCCCTTTAGGGCCCATGGAGGGAGCCTGTGCAAGACCTGGCACAGCTAGTGGACCAAGCACCTTCCTAGGTCATAGTGCCACGTGACATTTCTGTCTACCCATCAGGACTCCCTGCGTCACCACAAGTCTCCTCTTTCAGTGAATCATGAAAGAATGGATGATAGAGTCAGAAGACTCCAGAATGTGTCTCCCAAGCACTGGTTATTAAAAAGACTTTTAGGTAAGAAATTTGTGAGAATCTATGAAAGCCATGCATCCCCTCCCCACATTCACATTTCACATACAGCGTCTGTGTCTGCAAAATTTTACATGCAAAGCTCTCTCTGAAGAACCATTCTCCAGAGCTTTTGACGTTCATAGAAGGAAACTTAAAGAGAGTTTTAAAAATGCAAATGACATCTAGTGGAAGGGGCACAGGTTTGGAAGGGAAGGGAAGAGAGGCTACAGGAAGTGGTTGGCCAGCTAGGTAGTGTCAAAGGACAGAACTTGGTTCTCTGGTCTGTGGTTTAAGGCAGCAGTCCCCAACCTTTTTGGCACCAGGGACTAGTTTCAAGGAAGACAATTTTTCCACAGATGGGACAGGGAGGTGGAGCTTATGTGGTGATGTAAGTGATGGGGAACGGCTGTAAATACAGATGAAGTTTCCTCACTCCCCCACTGCTCACCTCTTGCTGTGTGGTCTTGTTCCTAAGTTTCAAGGAAGACAATTTTTCCATGGATTAGGGTGGGCGGAGCTCAGGCGGTGATGTGCAGCCTGGTTCCTAACGGGCGGGGGTTTGGGGACTTGTTAAAAGTAGAGCAGTGCCTTTGTTAAGGCTCTGGCCAAAGGTAGAGTCTATCTCATGGAGGCTGGGATAATGTGGCTGTCAGGGAACTAATGACCTAATTGAGGTGGCTCCAAACTGTAAAACTGAATATTAATAAGGATCATGTCTGTCATGGAAAGAAAAATGCCTGGAAGAGATAGCTAGTAACTCATAGGAAAGAAGTATGAAAAAAGCATCAAGATTTATGTCTGATCTTAGCACCTAATGGAACTGGAATTTCTTTTTTTTTTTTTTTTTTT
>VBSM01002608.1:132206047-132297395 GCA_008086735.1 Cheirogaleus medius
AAAAAAAAAAAGTGCTGTCTGCATTGTCTTAATAAACCAACACTACAGTCAATTATCCAAATATGTTTCTCCAGATAAAATGAGCATTTTAGAACTGTGGAAATCTAATGATAATAAAGTTTTTTAGTTCTTAACCACACATTTATCATTGTGTACGCAATAAGGTAGGTCAGAATTTCTCAGCCTCAGCACTGACATCTTAGGCTGGACAATTCTTTGTTGTCAAGGGCTGTCCTGGGCATGGTGGGATGTTTAGAGCATCCCTGGGCCCACCCACTGGGTGGCAGTAGCACACCCTTGTCCCCAGCCATTGCCAAATGTCCCTGGGGGGCAAAATTGCTCCCAGTTGACAATCACTGAGCTAGTCTGATCAATGGAGATAGTCATTTAGCAAATTTTAATGAGTGCTTCCTTGGAGGAAAAAATAAAATTCTATAGCTAGCTTAATAAACTTTATGCTCCAGGGAGACTACTATATGAAAATCTGAAGAGATGTTCATATTGTATTGCCATGAATATACATTTTATCCTTTAAAACTATTTTGTCTGAAATTCATGGCAACTTATATAGGTTAAATCCTGATAAAACTGAGACTTTTCTTCTTATAACAACAAACAATAACAATATATTAGGCTTTCCTGGGGATTTATCTCATTTACTTTCACTCAAGATCTGCTAGTACATCTTAGCATTACAGTCCTTTAGATAAGTACTTTAAAGCACTGTTTAGAAAGTATAGAAAATTGTCTGGGTGAGGTGGCTCACGCCTGTAATCCTAGCACTCTGGGAGGCCAAGGCTGGCGGATTGTTTGAGCTCAGGAGTTTCAGACCAGCCTGAGCAAGAGTGAGACCCTGTCTCTACTATAAATAGAAAGAAATTAGCCAAACAGCTAAAAATAGAAAATATTAGCAGGGCACGGTGGCGTGTGCCTGTAGTCCTAGCTACTCGGGAGGCTGAGGCAGGAGGATCGCTTGAACCCAGGACTTTGAGGTTGCTGTGAGCCAGGCTGATGCCACAGCACTCTAGCCCAGGCAAGAGAGTGAGACTCTGTCTCAAAAAACAAAAAAAAAAAAGAAGAAAGGAAAGGAAAGAAAGGAAAGAAAGGAAAGAAAGGAAAGAAAGAAAGAATAGAAAATCATTAGAGAACTGTAGCTGACATTAAAGACCAGACCTCTCCCTGTGGATTTGGAGACTGCACTGCATCTTGCTAATGCACTTTGTCTCCAGTTCTGGTGTTTTCTGCTTGCTGTTACTGCTTAGAAGGGAAATTACAAGATAAAAATACAGCCAGGGTTTTAGTTACAACGTGGTAAGGTGCTCTACATGGTTTAGTCACTTAAATTTCTCATCATTTAACGTTCTGGGTTCCTTTTGTTCACAGGCAGAACTGGAACCAAAAATCTGCATCTGGTCCTGTGAAGTGGGTGCCTCGGGCAGGGCCAGACACCAAGGTGGCTCCACCGGCAATTACCTCAGTTTTCTGAGGTGGAAGTAGAGTCCCCCAATCCCTAATGACATCTTAACCTGACCTCCACAGGAAGGGAGCCAGGGAACCATCCCCCGCTGGTTTGGGAAGCAAGCTTTTCCACTGCCTCCCTTCCACATTCCATTTCTGAGACCCTCCTTGTCCACCGCACTCCCTGCAGTGGTGCTGGCTTCATTGTCTGGGCCAGAAAGGAGAGTCAGCTGGTGTTGCTAACCCTGCAGTCGCTGTCACCCCAACAGAACACCCTTGGCCAGATCGGGATACCGCACTAGTTGGGGGACGCAAATGCCTAACCTGTTGGAAACTGCAGAAATTGCACTTAAAGTGAAGCATTAAGAATGATCCCTGTAACCCATAAAACCTCAAAGGGTTAAATAAAATGTTTTAAAACTCTGGAGCTTAGAAGGAAGGAGAGTCTGCAAGGGGTCTTTTCCTTAGCACCTCGCCTCAGGCAGATACATCCTTTCCATCATTTTGCAGAGGCGGCCACCAAAGCCCACAGAGAGGTCACATCACTTAAGTCACAGCACGCTGAGGGTGGGAGTTTGGTGTTGAGCTGCGGAGAGTCTCCCTCCTGAAATGGTGCTGCTTTCACTACACCAGGCTGCACTGGATGGATTTTAAATGGACATTTTAATATTTATTCTAGTTAACAAGTTTCTGGGTAAGCTTTGTATTAGTTTCACCACGATTGTTTCTTAAAAAAAAAAAAAAATTTTTTTTTGAAGAGATTTCCAAAATCCTTCATACTCAGTTGAAGGGCCTGACAATACTGGTGACCAAAACAATGTGCTACCTCTTCGGTGCTCACAGCAGTGGCAGCACCAGGAGGTTAGCCAAGAAAACACTAGCTGAAGGGACACCCAGCCAACATCATCAGGAGTCAAATGTGCACCACAGAAGGACAAATTAGCTCTCAGAGCAAGAGCCTGTCACTGTGGGAAGCAGAATGTGAATCTCCCTCTTGTGCATATTCTTTATGTGATAATTGCTCATCTGTCCCAAGCTGGCCTCACCCACTTCTTCATTTGGTGAAATTACACTTCATTCTCATATACTTATTTTGGGGCACTAGACTAGGAAGGGAATGACCCACACAGCTGAAGCGATGTAAAACGATGCTTAAATACACAGGAGAAATCCAAGAGGCCTCAAGGTGGAGTCACACACTGATGCCTCTAGACTGGGATCACAGCTCTGTGATTCTGTTACTCTCATGGAGCCTTAATTTCCTAATCTGTAAAATGGGATTGACAGCTACCATGTAACGCTGTCATGATGATTAAAATGTAGTTGTATAAAGTGCCTGGCACATTCAACAAAAGTTCAGTGAATGAATGACAATTAAAAATATCTGTTACTCAAGGCTTTAAAAGTTTCTACATATAAAAAGTTAAAATGAGGACTAACAAGAGATAAATAAATTGAAATTGGGGGGTGAGATGAAATCCTCAGTAAATAATTTCAATTAATACAATACCATCATCTATAACAACATATATTTCTTAAGTACTATATATATGCTTCGTTTACAAACAATGAAAATATTATGAATGTACAGGCCTCCAAATGTCTTTGGGAGTACCTTATAATACTGAGAAAGTTTATAATACTGGCAAACTAAAGCTAGAGAGAGGCAGATACTTGTCACTCAGTGGCATACTCTTACTTCCTTTTCCTCTAGGGAAGCAATATTTCCTTTTATTTTATCAAAGGTTACCTAGCAAAAAACGAGTCAAGTTGTTTCCAGGAACTAAGATGACTTCTTTAGCACTTAATCATGCAATGACCTTTTGGTCATCAGGGTTCCTTTTGTGTAGATTTGTCCACAAAGCAACCTAGCTTTCAGGAGAATTAGTTTATGGATTTAAAAAAAAAATTTTTTTTTTTTTTTTTTTGAGACAGAGTCTCACTCTGTTGCCCTAGATAGAGTGTAGTGGCCTCATCATAGCTCACTGCAACCTCGAACTCCTGGGCTCAAGTGATCCTCCTGCCTTAGCCTCCCTAGTAGCTGGGACTACAGCCACGTGCCATGATGCCTGGCTGATTTTTCTATTTTTTTTTTTTTTATTAGAGATGGGGTCTCACTCTTGCTCAGGCTGGTCTTGAACTCCTGAGCTCAAGCAATCCTCCCTACTCAGCCTCCCAGAGTGCTAGGATTACAGGTGTGGGCCACCGCACCCGGCCTGGATTCAAAAATTTTATCTAGGCTTTGATCTAAACAATTAAAAAATAATATATGTAGTTAAGGACATGAGGAAATAGGAAAAAAAGAAAACAATTTGATACATTAAAATAGTCACATTGTGGATAATTTTTGTTCTCCAAATTTGTTATTATTGTTGCAGATAATATTGTTTATTATCACAAATAAACATGGAGAAAATATGTTTCAAAAATGTATGTTCATAAGAAGTTTTGCACAAAGTGGCATGCTGAATGGAAAAGGACTATGTAGCATCCAAATTGTTGGCTTATTTGTTGTCCTCAGGCAGAGAAAAATTAAGTAGAGCATCAGTGATATAGTAAAACCATATGACCTTAGAAATCAGGAAGCCAGATAAAGCAATAAGATTTAAGAGATGATCAAGCTTACAGGTATACTAAATGTAACCCATATTAATAGTTAAGGCTGATAGGTTTTATTAAAATGCACATATTAAATCTTTACAAAATATTTTTAAAAATCATTGTGTATGATTTTTTACCTCTGAAGGTCTTATTATGTGCCGCTTGCCTCTTGGAGCTTCAAAAAAAAGTTGTTCTTTGGCACCTGAATTAACTTGCAATAATTTTCCTGTTATGATACAATGAAACAGACAATTAAACTCTGCCTTTATCTCTTTATTATAAAATGATAAGTATGGCTACCACTATTTTGACTCATTTTATCTAAGTCTCAAATTGAGTAAATATATGTTGAATTATTCAGAAGGGCCAGTAAGGGTAATTACATGGCATGGTACAAACCCCAAAGCTATGATTATTAGACAATGAATCTCTTAAAATTTGACCTCGGACATGTTTCAAATAACAGAAGAATCAAGCTTGATGTGTTTTACTCTGTTGCACTGAAAATAGCTAGAGTTTTCTAAAGCCTGACAAAAATCAATATTTTCCTCTTTTTCCCAGTTGCCTCCTAGCACATAGAAGAAGTAAAAGCAAACTGCTTTGGCAAGAATATGGCATTAGAAGTGAGATTCTTGTGAGCATTCACATTTACTTAGGTCTATAAATTCATCTTTAAAATTTAGAAACAGAAAGGACACACAAAACAAACTATAAGTGCTTATTCTCTCCCCATCCCACCCATATCTTATTGAAAATTTGAAAAGAAATCCAAGACTTTCCCCAAACAAAATGGGAAGCAAAAATAGTCTTTCAGTCTGATGTCAAATTGTAACATTGGATTCATTTTGACTGATGGTGAAAAAGATTAGATTTCCTATTTCTCCTCCTACAGTGGCAACAATTTCTTTCTTTTTTTTTGGTTTGAGACAGAGTCTCACTCTGTTGCCCGGGCTAGAATGCCATGGCGTCAGTCTACCTCACAGCAACCTCAAACTCCCGGGCTCAAGCGATCCTTCTGCCTCAGCCTCCCAAGTAGCTGGGACTACAGGCATGCGCCACCATGCCCGGCTAATTTTTTCTATATTTTAGTTGGCCAATTAATTTCTTTCTATTTTTAGTAGAGATGGGGTCTTGCTCTTGCTCAGGCTGGTTTCGAACTCCTGAGCTCAAATGATCCGCCCACCTCGGCCTCCCAGAGTGCTAGGATTACAGGCGTGAGCCACCGTGCCCGGCCAACAATTTCTTATGGCTTGAAATTTAAGTAACTCAAGATATATATGTTCTAGAATTTTTCAGCATTTTAATTATGGAAAATTTCAAAAATATATGGAAGAATAGTATAAAGGACTCCGATGTGCCCACTGTTCAGCTTCAACAGTTACTAACTAAACTTGGCCAACTCTGCTTCATGAACCTCTACTGACTCCCTCACCCTAGTTTGATGAAAATTTAAGACATAATATTTCATCTGTAAATAATTCAGTATATATACACACACACATAATAACATATCATTCCCCCTGCCCCCCCCCCATAACTGTGTATATCTAGTAGCCTTGAAATGTCCTTCTTGGCAAAATAATACCAAAATAAGAACTTTGTGGTTTATATCATGTTCTTTACCACTCAAATAGGCACTGCCTAGGTCTAAAATCTAGCTTGGCTACTCTTTAGGAGTTATTATAGATCGTATAGACTGTAGGTCTATTTCTGAGTGATTAACTAAAAACAAGGTCTTTCTTTTCTTAACTAACAATCTGAATCGTTTCTAATTTGGTGAGTTATAACGTGGTGATAAGTGAGTTTTGCCTTGACTCTGAGGAGCAAGTGAATCTCCAAATGTGTCCTCTGAAATTGGCACATATTCCTGACTTTTTGGCTAAATGTATATAAATGAGAAAAGAAAAAAAGAGTTAATTATCTTCAGCTATTTAGCATTATAAGAAAATGAGTAATCAATACTTTTCCAATGAACCAAATATACCTGTGATATATTTTTAGGACCCTCAAGAGCAACTGCACACAACAAAGCATGTGGATAAAGGTTAAAAGGATTCAGTGAAAACATTTGAATGTGGCTAAATTTAGATGATTTTCAGCTATGAGAGAATGCAGAGGTCTATTCTCAAACAATCCCAACAACTCACTTTTATACTATAGTTTTAAAGATCCTACCTTCACTTAAAAATAAAAAAAGCCCCAAACTATTAAAAATATCTAAGTGAGGTAATTTATGATTGCCAGAATATTCAAGAATCTGACATAGACAAGCACCAGAAGTGCCGTGTGCTGTGTAGCGTCACAGACAACTTGTGGGGTACCTACCTAGCCCAGGCCCCCTGCCAAGGGCTGGGCCCCTGCGGTCACATCTGTACTCTGGAGGCAGACGTGGGGCCAGGGCCAAACTGGGCAGGGTAACCCAATTCTCTCTCCTGGGACATTGGAATCTGGGAAGCTGAATCAGTGTGTGTCCAGCTGGGATGAGACGTGGATTCTGGAACTGAGTGTAGCATTTTGGGGCAGCTGAGACTAGACCTTGTGCAAATGAGTCAGGGAAAGCTGCTTGTGCAGACAGAGAGACAAAGGCAGACACGAGAGCCAGAAACGCAGTTGATTCCAAGACCAGCTGCCTAAAGAGGGAGCAGAGGAGAGAGGAACTACCTGCTTGGTTTCTGAGCACTTTCTAGTTCATTCCTAAAGCCAATTCCTTGAAAGGTGTTGCTTCCTGCTCTTGGATTCAATGATATCTCTACATCTTTCAAAAAAATTCATCTTTTATTATTATTTTATAACGTAAGCTGGTTTGAGTGGGTTCCTGTTCCTTGCAACCAAGGATGTGAAGGGGGAAAAAAAAATAAACCAAAAACTATTCTTCTATTAGGAAGGCATAATTATGGGTGTGGTTCCCCCCCACCACCAAAATTTTCTTTACTGCTGTTATTACACTTTTTTTTTAAGCCTAGAGGAAATATTTAGGTCACCACTCTTTTTTTCTCTCTGCATGAGCATGCTCTCTCTATATATAAAAACCACTGAAATACTCTGAGGGCAAAGAGCAAAAAATCTGCTTAATGCATATATAATTGCCCTAGAATAATAATAATCTATTCTTTCAGAATCACATTTTTATTCACAGGATACATCTGCTCACACAGAATAAGAGAACTGAAAGAGACACATGTCCTCATTACTAAGAAGGTAATCACACGTCTTGCAAGTGTTACACAGAGCTTTGTAGTCCACAGAGTGATCCACATTCATCGATCCAATTGCTATGTAATTTACAAGTTAGAATAATTCCCAAATCGTTACTAAATGTACAAAACATATCAGAATATTTGCAATGAAAATGGGAATTAAATGTCCTATTACAGCTCCAACTGTTAATTTGTAAAAGATCTTATAGTCCCGATATTTCTAGAAATAAACTTATAGCATCTAGAAAATAGCCTTCTACGTTTTCTCTCTCTCCATATATTTTTTTTTCCTTCTCAAGCACTCTGTGCAAAATCTTTCATTCAGGGGTAGCTGATGTTCCTGCAAGAGCCCGATGTGCTTTTTGCTTTTCTGAGGACCTGCGGTTGCCATGGGCACGGGAGGCTGCTGTGGCTGGCGGCTGTGCCGTCCCCGCCCCGACAAGCCAGCTGGCTCCAGCAAATGCTGTCACCATTTTCAACAGGATCAAAGGCACGAAACAGATCCTTGCTTCTAAATTCTGCTCTCAACCCTTGCCAGACCCTCAAAGCCCCTGCTGTGAGAGCTAGGCTGGTCTCGAGGCAGCATGGCACATTCTCAAGATCAGGCATTTTGGGGACTAGGGTATCAGGAGAGTCCAAGAATATCAGGGTGACATGTGTTTCATGACACATGTTTCATGGCTAATGGGACTGTTGTCAGACCAGGGAAGATTCACAGGCATGCTTTCTTTTATCCTCCAGATGTAATTTCTCCCTAAAAATCAGAAGTATTCGATTCTACTCTCAGTCCGCAGCAATCGCTTGGCCCAACCCCCTCCTTTGACAGAAGGAGCCTTTAGGACGAGAGGTAAGGTGGCTTTTCAAAGACCTTGACCAGCCCCTCCTCACTCCCAGTGCCCTTTCCATCGTCCTGAGCTCCGGGAGGCTGGCCTTGGGCAGAATTATGGAAATAGTGAGGTTTGTCTCTCTCCCCACAAGTGATGACTCCACACTTTACACACACCTTCACCTAGGCCCCTCCATGGCAGCCACTCTCCGGTCCTGGCCAAGACCTTGTGCTTTCCTTCTGGGACTTACTCTTCTTTATGCCCCTAGCATCTGACACAGGGCCTACGCATCTGCAAAACTAAAAAGGAAAAAAACATCTCCTACCCTAAATGCAAATCAAAACTACAATGAAATACTACCTAACATCCATTAGGATGGCTACTGTCAAAACAAAACCCGAAAATAAGCGTTGGCAAGGATGTGAGAACTTGGAACCCTGTGAACTACTGTAGGAATATAAAACAGTACGGGTGCTATAGAAAACAGTATAGTGGTTCTTCAAAAAATTAAAACTAGAACTACCCTATGATCCAGCAATTCCACCTCAAAGAACTGAAATCAGTCTTGCAGAGATATTTGTACATCCATATTCATGGCAGCATTATTCGCAATAGCTAAAATGTGGCAGCAACCCAGCTGTCCATCGACAGATAAACAGCAGCACAATGTGGTGTGTACATACTATGGAATATTACTCAGTCTTAAAGAGGAAGGAAAATCTGACACATGCTGCAACATGGGTGAACCTTGAGGACATTATGCTATGTGAAATAGGCCAGTTACAAAAAGACAAATACTGTGTGATTCCACCCATGTGAGGCAACTAGATTAGTCAATTCATAGGGACAAAGTAGAATGGTGGTTGCCAGGGGTTGAGGGAATGGGAAATGATTGTTTAATGGGCATAGACTCGCAGGGGTCCTCAAACTTTTTAAACAGGGGGCCAGTTCACTGTCCCTCAGACCGTTGGAGAGTGTGGCGCACATTCCACACATGCGCACTGTGGGCCCGGGACGAGTCGGCTGCTGAGCAGGACAGGCAGCGGCGGCAAAAACGCCCATCGGGCTGGATAAATGTCCTCAGTGGGCCGCGGGCCGTAGTTTGAGGACCCCTAGATAGAGGTTCAGTTTGACAAGATGAAAAGAGCTCTGGAGATAGACAGTGGTGATGGTTGCACAACAATGTGAATTTTGTTAGAACCATTGAACTGTGCACTTAAAAATGATTACAATGGTAAATTTTATGTGTATTTTACTACAACTAAAAATAATTTTCTATAAATCATCCCAATCAAAAATTATTCTTTCTATATCTATTTTTCTCTTGACCTTTCCCCTCCCCAATATAAATAACAATGGGTTTTAAACCCCTAATGATCCTTGCAGTGTAGTGGTGGGATTTTACACATTCTATCAGGTGTTGTGTGTGTGGTAGATTCTAAATAAAATTCACCATACCTTCATCTACCTGGCAAGAGAATAAATAGGGGGAAATCACTGCTTAAGAAAAAGCAATAACAAAAAACAACAAAGCAGAGAGTATCAAACAAGGGGTTTGAGAAGCAGCTGTTGCCATCGGCCTCCTTGGTTCCTAGATCACTCTCCCAGGGCCAGTGTCCTGCCCAGTCACAAACACCAGTCTAAGCCTTCAGCACTGCATTCACTGTCACTGCCCTGACATGTCTGAGAGGGACTTATCTGATCTCCCTTTGCCCTTGTTGAGACTTGTACACCTCTCATAATAAATCGCATGCTTTTATCTCCATCTATTGTAAAACCCCTGCAGGTCGTAAAGGTGACATAAAGTCCAGATTCCAGGTGGCAAGTACAGTTACAACTAAATACCTGCCTGGCAGAAGGATTTCCAAGCCCCAGTCTACAGCCACTACTTCAAGAAATACTTGAAAGAAAACATTCTGGAGTCTCTGAAATAATCCCTTTTTGATTGAGGTTCTCAACGTCTCTTTCTCCTGGTTTATTTTCGTTGCTCTCCAACCCCAGGCTCACTTACGGAAGGGAATGCCTCACTCTAAATACCTCAGAGTCACCTAGTGCCTGCAGAATGAAGTTCAGTGTTAAACTTCCTAGCATGACAGAGAGGTTCCTTTACACTCCTCCCTAGTCTGCATCTCTCAGTCCTCTCCCCTTGAACCCTCAGCATCACTCACTACTTAATTACGCCCCTGTTTTTCCCACCTTTGCATACATGTTCCTTTTGCCTGGAATGCTCTTCCTTGACTTTGCTCCCGCTATCTGGGGAATTTCAGCTCGTGCATCTCAAACATCACCCCTGTGAAGCTCCGTGGAGTCCCCTGGGAGTTCTTCCCTCAGAGCACACGTTAGGCGTGGTGATTTCTAACACAGTGGACTACAATGTTTTTGAAAGTGGGAACTATGCCCATTCCTAAATGCCTGCTCCAGACCCTTAACACCGGGCAAATCTCTAGGATTAGATGTAAGAGCAACCCACATGACAGTGCTGGTGTCCCCCAGGCACTCATTCTGAGCCCTGCTCACCACTTCCCTGGTGACTCGCCACTTCTGGCTCTTACACCTTACCCAGCATGTGCTCCCATATTGTTTAAGGCCAGTATGCCTCCCTCACTAAATTACAAACTCCACAGAGAGTAGGAACCACACCCTACTCACTTCTAAATCCTCCGCGTCTTCTAGCTTAAGCCTTTGCACGTGGCATTAGGTGATTAAATAAATGACAAACCCTCCTGGTGTTTGTGGGCATGACCTGGAGGAGGTGGGGGGCAGGCTGGGAGTTTTGCAGAGCAGAGAAACTTTAGGCAAGCTCCATGTAACTTTCTACCTGTGCTGGAGGATGGAAATGGCTCGAGACCTTCTGGGTGGTTCTCTAGGAGGTAGAGCTTTGGTCAGAACAGGGGAAGAGATGGAGACCCAAGGCAAGGACAATGACGCCCAACCCAAAGGTGAGGTGGTACTGGCGACATAACGGAAGGCTTCGTGTATCTTCGTCTTAAAACTCAGTGGCTTGAATTAATAATGATAATTAAAAGATGGAAAAAGTACTCAAAATGTTAGCAACAGCTGCTTCTAGGTTGTACAATTACAGCCATTTATGTTGTTGAGGGCTTCCCCGCATTTTTCTATAATACTCAACTGCCATTCTCTCTGGAAACAATACACAAGTGGACATTGGGGTTTTTTTTTAAACACAGAAATTACATGTTAAAAGACACAACATACTTTACCTCTAGAGTCCCAGTCAATATGTGTAATGTAACTGGAAGCACCTTTACAGATGCCGACCCTCTTGCTCGTGAGCACGTTGTAAATATCCACAAAGTTATCGTGGGATGCCACGGCAAGGTACTTTCCCGTATCTATAAAGAAAAAGGTGCAGTTAGCACCAAAACGTTTTATATGGGAATTTACTTCCAGGAACTTAGTATTTTGAAGTGGGGAAAAGGTCAAGGAAACATTTGCTAATCAAATAGTCCATTCTTGTAAATTTTTTGTCCCCCGACTGTGGTATTTTAAAAAGTGTCTGTGGTCATCATCACCTTTTGAAAATTTAATGTCAGAGATCATTTCTTTTCTGTGATGGAAGGAGACCATGTCTTCAACAGTGTCGGCATTTACAACCAGGAAACTCCCATCATTCAAGCCGACTGCTAAGGCTTTCCCGTCAGGGGAGAAGGCACAACATCTTCCACCTGTAAAAGAATCCACAAAGAACGCTGTTCTGATCCAGCACTTCAGGGTCAAGCAAACCAAATGAAGAGACGGAGAAATTTGCTTCTATGTATTATGCGTGGACATATGACTGCGTCTTCAACACCACACGTGAGAGCTAAATTTTCATTTAGTATGAGAACTAAAATTTCATAATTTAAAACATCTCTTCCCTCCCCACAAATCCAAGGAAAATGATCATAATGTGAAAAATACATTTTCAATTTCTATGAGGTTTATTCATTCATTTCTTAGTATCTGAATACCTGGGATTTTCAAAAGACAAGTGGGGCAAAATGGAGAAAAGGAGAATATTAACTGATACCTTTTCTTCCAAGAAAAGAGGTAATATTTAAGAACAGGATTTTTGTAATAACATTTCTAGAAATCATTTTTTGGATATCATGCCTTATCTACAAACTGGCTTTAGAGAACCTTGTTCTATTAATACTTTTAGCCACGCCAATTCTCTGATCCATGGATCTAGTGCATCATTCTCGGGGTGAAAGATTTTGTTCCTGCCTCTTCTGTCATGGGAAGAATGGAACAGGGACGACAGCCTCTCAAGGGAATCCGCAGGACTCATCGGTACTGGGATGATGGTGCTGCACCAGCAGTGTTTTCCACTTCTTTGTAGGGGCACAGAGAGACATTTCTGAACGAGGAATGTGGACTTCATGGGTGTATGTTTAGTAGGAAGCCTGTTTAAGAGAACACCCACCCCTTGCCACCACTCTTATCGACAAGACTTTGGTAAGCACAGCCCCAGGGACGGGACAGCCACTCAGCCTTGCGCTGTGGCATTTCATATTCCGCGTCCCTACAAACTGCTCTGTCACTGTTGACAGTACACTGAAAGCTATGTTTATGCCAATACCCTGAAATTGGCTCATCTAAATCATGTATTTATTCGTTCATGCATCTAGCATTTATTTACCTACTATGAGTCAGACAGGGTGCTGGTACTAGGAGAACTGGCCTGCCCTTGAGGAGTTATCAAGATTAAGTTAACTCTAATTTATCTACAAACCAGGACACATGTGAGAGTGAAAAGGAGGGCTATTAATAATTACACCAGAACAACAGGGGTAAACTGGGTTGAATGGTCATCCTATTAAAGATGGGTCAACAGTTGTTCTCTTCAACTAATTTTTAACCTAGGGAATAAAGTCCATTGACTGACATTCAAGTCCCCTACAATGAGGTCCTGGTCTACCATTTCCCCCAATATAAATTAGTGGCCAAATTGATTCCAGTTTGTAGTGGTTGAAAGCACCAGCTTTGGACTCAGACCTGGGTTGGAATCCTGCTCCTCCACTTGCCAGGGCCCGGGAGTCTGGGGTGAAGAGAGGCAACACAGCAGAGGAAGATAGCATTCAGCAGTGGCCACAGGTGTGCTCTCTAGAGCCATTTGCCTGGGTTTGAATTCAGTTTATTAATACTTACTACCTGTGCAAACAACTTAAGTTCCCTGTGCCTCAGTTTCCTAATCTTTAAGTGGCAATAATAATGGCGTTATTCACTGGGTTCCTATGAAGACGAAATGTGAAGTGCTAGCACCGTCTCTGGCTCAGCGATGCTAGCCACCATCACTCTCTCTTACTGCTGTCTCAGCATCTTTCGTTTTACTCCCCTAGAATACACTCCTGTCTCTCTGCTTATAAAACTACTCTGTGCAAATATTCTAGGGCCAGGCCCCCATCTCTTCCTCTCTTGTCTTCAGAACTTTTGCATCTCAGCCCCCATGACACCTCCCTGATGTAGTTCCAGCCAGTAGGTCTCCTCTGAGCCTCTGTGGTACCGCATTTGTGCCGGATTATCTTCAGTTTGTCCCTCCCCATCCCCTCTTTGCCATTCTTCACCCTTATTTGTGCCCAGGGCTGGCCTGCGTGGACTGCGTCAACGGGCTCCCTCGTCTTCTGGCCGGGTTTGTCCAAGGGGAAGCTTGAGCAGGAGACTGGAGGGATGGAGGAAGGATGGGGAGGTTGGGGTATTTATTCCCCTCTCTGCCTCCTACAGGGTCACACTGCACACTGCCCGAGTCCCCTGCTGACCGTCACAGCTGCTCTCAGGCTGCCATCGCACACAGCTGTCGCTTTCAAGGTTGCAGCAATCGCTCTGTCCTCGTGCCCCTTCAGGCCCGGGCTGGAGATGGAACCTGCCGTTCGTTACTAGCCACATGGCGCTGCGCTATACCTGCTCATTTCCTTATGCCGTGCCCATCCCTTTACAACAGACCTGTATTTTTAGACTCTCCTATTACCCAATTTGAATGGATCTTCTGTCGCTAGAACTCTGTTCAAGTCTTGTCCATCTGACACTAGAGATGGGACATTCACCTTGGGATCCCCAGTGCCTGACACATAGAAGCTACTCAATAAATGTTCACTGAATTTGTGCTTCTCAGTATATCCCTTGCTTCTTGACATTAAATATTGTTTTTCTACATAACTGACCTCTGTTTTTTAGTAATAAGTTCTGGAGACCATTAGTCACAAAGACAAACCACATTCCTTATGAGCTAATAAGCTTCAACAGAGTCCCACAGCTACCGATGAGAAGAGGAAGGACACATTGCCCCCAGGTGGCAAGTGTCTGTGCAGTGCAAGGAAAATGCAGGGAACAATGGAGCTGGATCAGGCCAGCCTTTTGGCATAATTCTACCTGTGCTCAGTGATGACTGCAGCAACACGCACTGAATTCCCGCTGCCCAGCATAGTTTTGGGCATATAAACAGGTGCTCTCAGTAAACATTAGTCAAATGAATGAATAAACCTAACACATTCTGTTGCTTGTAAATGCTTTTACAGATGTGTAAGGTGATGCTACGTACCTTTTTTGAGTTTCCGTACTGCCAGCATCCGGTGCTGGGCAGATAATTCCCAGATCCGAAGTGTTTTATCATCGCTCACTGTTGCACAGATGGGCAGGAGAGGGTGCGCGGCCAACCCCCACACTTCTCCCTCCATGTGTCCCTGTAGGAGAGGACAAGGGGCAACATAAACGCCGCTCGGCTTTTTGGAGAGCCCTTCTGCAGCCTCGGGCTGCACGTTCGGCCTCGGGGTACTCAAACAGGTACAAAGACAAATGGACTTCCTTTAGCCGAAATGATTGCACTAAATAGTTTTTTTATTTGAACTTGAATCTACAGCCGGGCCTACATGATGCTAACTTGTTCATCTGGAAAGCAAAACACGGACCACTTGCTTATTGGTTTTGTTTATATGATGCCAAACATCTTCTATCCAGGTGAAGAGTGAAATGCCCTCACATTTTATCCTGGTTGACAGTGAATAAATATAGTATATACATACCTCCATAAGTAAAACAGCTTGATCACAAGGACACAAACTGCTTTCTTCAATAAAATCATATTCTAAAAGATGTCGGTGCCACCTATCTTTGTCAGTGGAATTGGACAGCAATATTCTTGTTATTTATGCAATTTTAGTCCCTTGTTAGCATTTGGCAGGGCAGAAATAAAGAGAGCTAAATTTTCATCTCAAGTGTCCTAGGTGTAGCTCAGGTTTAGCATCTGTTCACAAGTTGGTCTGTCCATGTGCCAACAGTGAACATTGGAAACCTGAAAGGTGCTTAACATGCACTGGAGCAAGTCCACATACCTGGATCTTATCACAAACACACTTGGATGGCTTAAAATAACAGATAAAACCAAGGAGAAAATGACTTTGATTCCTATAATTTGTCACTCAATAATGCAATGTAAAGAAGAGATTAGTGCTACAGAGCAATGAAACAGACCAAATTATTTACTGAATTTCTGCTTTTAATGGCTAATTATAAAAATGCTGTGCTCAGTAAAGCAAAAAGGAAGACCTTACACAGGCATCTGAAAGGTGCTTGTAGCTGGAATGCTTTTGGGAACAGGTGGCTTTCCAAAGAGAAATTGGATGATTCCAATTTAACTGGGAAGCTGTTTGAGCAAAACAGTAATTTGGCAGACAATGCAAAGTTCCAAATACAGCTGACATTCAAATATCTGAGAAAATGAGGGGCTGAATGGGGTAATCAACATGGTTTTTAGATTTATTGGATTTGGGAACACCCTACATTCCCCCGTTTTCTATTTTTCTTCTCTTCAGAAGACTCTCCACCCCAGAGTCATGGTCAGAGGACAGGTCGGGTATCAATCCCCACGTCCCCCCAGACCAGCTCTGCTTGCCGCTCCTTCTACATACTCAGTCCCTTCGTATGTTCTGCTTGAGGATAGGGTTGTTGTGAGTTCTGAGATCCTTTCAAACCACTGCTTCATTCTGATTTCAAAATTATATTTCCATAATCTAATCTGATTATTTTAATTCCTGCCTAACACAGGAATAAACAGTGAATAAGGCAGGCTGAAAGAAACTTTTTGGCATTTTTTTTTTTAAAGACAGGGTCTCACTCTGTTGCCCAGGCTGGAGTGCAGTGGCACGATCATAGCTCACTGCAGCCTCCAACTCCTGGGCTCCAGTGACTGTTAGCCCTTAGAGAGCAGGAAGCCCTTATTCCATGGTGAACACCACAGAGCACAGGGCTGACCTTGGCAGGAGCCCAGCAGACATCAGTTGAACTGAACTACTGAGTTCTAAAAGGAAACAGCAAATGATAGAACAGACGGGGAGAGAGATACTGAGAAAAAAGGGAAAGAACGGTGCACATGTAAGGTGAGAACGGTGTAACCAACATCTGATCTGCAGATTCTACCAGCTCCACAGGCCACCCCATAGCTCAGGGGCTTTCCCATAGTATCCGCACTAGGAGACGTGGGGAAGCCTGGTGTAGTGACAAGCCTTGGTTCGAATCCCAGCTCTGCAGTTCTTAGCATGTGGCTGTGGGCAATTTACTGGGCTTTGGGTCCCTTATCTATAAAACAATTTCAACTGAGCAAATCTGTTGTGGAGATGAGAGAGGAATTTTGCACAATAGTATGGCTGGAGTAGTAGTTGCTAAGTAGTAGTTGCAGTTATTTTTATTACTAGAGCAATGGAAACAAATATAGGAAAGAACAAATTGTAGAGAACCAAAAAGTGAAAAGCATTTACCATTCAAGTTTACAACATACTGAAACAGAATTGCCTCGGCTATAATACTTGTTAAAATGAGAAGACTTGGAGTTTAAATCTTAGGGTGCTGTTTAAATCATACAGTATAAATCTTCCAAAATATTTAGCAATATGGCATGTATGGAAACAATTTAAACTGGCAAACATTTGGAGATTAAAAATAAATAATTTTCAATAAAATTAAGTAAGAAGTTATGGCAAGACAGAAAAAAAAAATCAGTTTGAAAGGAAACAACAAAAGCAAGAACAGCTGGAGCAGAAAGAAGTCATGCTTCAAGGATGCATGTTCTCCATCCTGGCTGCTTGTGAGATTTGGTTTTTTTGCAGATTTTTTCAAAACACGGATATATTCAGGATATCCAGGGTGAGGCTTGGACACATGCGTATTTAAGATCTTGTAGTGTTCCGAGCCATGGTGTGTGTGTAGACCTATGTGCAGGGTACTGCAGATCAGAGGGACCTCTCAGTGGGGTTCTGGGGTTCAGCCCTGCCATGGCAAGCCTGCAGGCATGACTCAGATCAAGGGAAGGAGGGAAAGCAGCTCCATCACCCCACAGGAGTCCCAAAGCTCTTATAATCAGTGCATATTCTTTTCACTCCAACTTCTGAGCGCACATCCTTCACCCCTCCCCACACCCCTCCTGCCTAAAAATACCGTCTATCCATCACCAAACTGGGCAAAGCACCTATTCACTCCACTTCCTACACCGCTCCACCCCAAGGTGAGATTTTATCATTTCTTTGCTCCTTGAGGATCCTAATGTTTATCTTAACCGGATTTTACCTGAATATAATTCTTGAAGGGAGAGGAGGTTAAGGAGCAGCCAATGTGCTTATGTGAGTCAAGGCTGAGGCTAGAGCTACACACACAACCCAAACAGGCAGTCATACGTTTGCTGTGTGGGGAGCACATAACCTGTCTTGTTAGTTTTACAGATCGACAGATCGAGAGGATATATACCTAAGGTGCTTCATCCATACCTGGACCTGATCTAGATGATGAGTCTGGACTTTGAGAAGATCCTGTAATAGGGTACAGCTCTTGGGGATCTTAGCAGGAGTATTTTGTAGTGGAAGTGACATGAATAATTGGCAGCCAGAGGTGGACCATGAAGGACAGGCTTTTGATTAAGGTGGCCCTCATGGCCCTCCTGGTTTTCACACTTTTGCATGTCACCTCCCTTTCAGGGTGGCATGACCTATGTATTGTTTCTAAACAACAGAATATCACAAAGGGGATGGAATGTTCATGATTACAGGTATGTGATGATGTGATTATGTTACATAAGATCACAGTGTCTATTTTTTCCTCTCTGGTTAGCTTTGAGGAAGAGGGCGGCTATGTTGGGCAACCTTATGTGGCCAGAAACTGTGGGCAGCCTCTAGGAGCTGAGGTGGGCTCTGACCAAAAGCCAGCAAGGAAAAAAAAGCCCTCAGTCCTACAACCACAAGGAACTGAATTCTGTCAACCACCTCAGTGAGCTTGGAAAAATCTTCCTAAGTTGGGCCTCAGATGAGACTGCAACCCTGGCCTTTACTGCAGCCTTGTAAAACCAACCCTGAGCAGAGGACCGGGTTAGGCTGTGCTCAGGTTCCTGGTCCACAGACACCGTGAGATAATAAGTATGTGTTGGCTTAAGCTGCTAAGCTTGTGGCGATTCGTTACACAGCAACAGGTCACTAATTCAACACTTGCACAACCAAGGGTGCCTCCTTAGATTCTGCACCCTAAGCACCTCCCTTGCTTCTCCCAGTCCCAGCCCTGATGTGAACTGTGGTTTAGAGCATGGACAAACATAGTACCTGCACGAGTAGCGTCATTGGGCCGCTCTTATCGATTTCCAGAATCTCTCCATTTTTCGTTCCCACCAGGATATGTCCATGTCCCAGAGTGATGGCACGAATGGAAGGGTTATCTTCCAAAAGCAAGCCTGGAAGTAGGGGAAGATATTGTATTTAATAGAACAATAACAACAAAAAAAGACTAATAACTAATGTAAACTTGATTTTTATAGTTTCAAAGTACTAGGTACTAGGCAGTCAGCCTTGACATTTCTATTAGGGGTTGAGATCTCTGAAGGTGGGAGAAAGAGAAAGAATTGGGCCGGGCGCGGTGGCTCACGCCTGTAATCCTAGCACTCTGGGAGGCTGAGGTGGGCGGATCGCTCAAGGTCAGGAGTTCGAAACCAGATCGAGACCCCATCTCTACTAAAAAATAGAAAGAAATTAATCGGCCAACTAAAAATATATAGAAAAAATGAGCCGGGCATGGTGGCGCATGCCTGTAGTCCCAGCTACTCAGGAGGCTGAGGCAGAAGGATCACTCTAGCCCAGGAGTTTGAGGTTGCTGTGAACTAGGCTGACGCCACGGCACACTAGCCCAGGGAACAGAGTGAGACTCTGTCTCAAAAAAAAAAAAAAAAAAGAAAGAGAAAGAGTTGATTTGATAATAGTTTTCCAAGACTTTAGCACTATCTTCTCCATTCCTGTGAACAGAAAGATTTCTAGTGTATATTTCAGAGTGGCACCTTTTGAGCTAGTTGACAATGCTGCTCTTTTAATGGCATAAGTCTTCAAGCATCTTTCAAACATATCATCCCAGAGCTCGACAATTCCATCCTTTCCACCTGTTACAAAGCCCTGTGAAGGCACACATGGTAGGTGTTACACACACATCAAAATGACCAATTACCCACCCAGCCCCAAGAGGATTCTCCCATGGGTAAGGCAACTTTGGGATGGTTATCTACCTAAAACATATGAGGCTGAAAAATCTATGATAGCAAGAACATTCTTCATATAATACTTTCTGAAAGCATCTCTCCCCACTTCTCTAGCAGGATTAAGCACATTCTCACTGTGTCCACTGCACTCTCCTGAGACCATGGTTGGCAGTCGGCTCCCTGGGTCAAGGGCAGCTGTCTCTATACCCAGTCTCCCATCCGGAACATGAGTTCCTGTGGTACAGGACCAGCCCCCAAACCTAGCAGAGTTTCTGGTATCCCCTATACTCCTACCAAATGGATTGGAATTAACATCACAATTTAAAATTATTGTTAAATAAGAAGGAAGAAAACATCATTATTTAAGAGTAATTTAGGTCCTTAATATAATGAAACTATCCTATTAATATTTTGTTCACTAGACATCATTTTCCACAATTAAAATCCAGATTAATTTTTACAAAACCTGGAAAGTAAAAAGCTTAACATGCTGGATTTTTTTTTTTTTTTTACTGAACAGTGATCTTCATTCTTGTTCTAAGCTTATGATTTTTAGGCTTTACTAGTTTTTCCTTTCTAGTAGTTTATCATACATACCAACTGTTCTTAGAAGGGTGTTTTTTTTTTAAGAAAAATACTGAGTAATTCATTGTTTTCTCAGAAACTTTTAATTTGATGCATTTCAATGAAGTTCACAAAGAAATAATATTTTGAAGTATATTACATTAAATATCCTTATTCTTATTATAGAATTTGTACTCAGGGAAATTCAATCCCCAAATTAAGTTTAAATGCAGTATATTTATATTATGATATCCTTGTCTTTCCCCATGATTTTGCAGCTTAACTTAGCTAACAACAGAGTTTAAACAAGTTATATCATATCTACTTTTGAGCCTACAGAAATCTGCATTCTACTTTAATCTTTTCTAACATCTCCAGTTTAACCAAAAACATATTTGACAGTAAAAAACAGCTTAACCACTAAAACAACCATTTCAGTTGCACATCTAAGAAAAACCTACTTTTGTAGTGGGATCAACACATTCACCTGGGCACAGGTAAATGAAAAATGAGGCTTGTCTTAGCTAGGTGTGTTGGGTTGCTTAGGCTGGAAGTCATATAGTAGAGATCAACTGGTACAACACCAAATAAATGGAAAAAATTGGTATTTGCTGGCAAGTTGATCAAAGAAGGTGTTTTAATAGCACCACAAGTGTTATGGTTTAAATGTTTGTTCCCTCCCAAACTCATGTTGAAATTTAATTGCCACTATAACAGTATTAATAGGTGGGACTTCTTTAAGAGGTGGTTAGGCCTCTTAAAAGAGGTGGAGCCCTCATGAATAGATTAATGGCATCATTGCAATGGTGGGTTCATCGTAAAAGAGTAAACTTTGGCCCCTCTCATTGTCCCATGGCCTTCTGCCTGCTACCATGCAGCAAGACGGCCCTCACCAGATGCAGCCCCTCGATCTTAGACTTTCAGTCCAGAACTGTGAGCCAATACATTTCTGTCCATTATAAATTACCCAGTCTCAGGAATTCTGTTACAGCAGCAAAAACAGACTAAGACAGAAGGGAAGTGTCATCTTTGTAAAGGAACACTGCGAGGCAGGTGGACAGATACGGGCAATGATGAGCTTGAGTGGCAGTCTGGCCAGTGAACTCCACTGTAACAACACTCTTGCTGAAGCTGAGCCTGTCTGCGCAGCAGCAAACTGGTTATGAACATAATTTTTAGTCATAACAAATTAATATACTATAATCTACTTGATACTTCTAGGTCTCTGGCTCATTGTACCACCAAGGAGGAAAATAACATTGAGATACTTCTCAGTACTCTTCTACTACTGTGTGTCCACATTTATCCTGGCACTTCTTAAGGGCTCCTTACCAGTGAGAGCCAGGAAGAGCAAGTGTGAAAAAAGTGGAGAGAAAATGTATATAAAGAAACAATTATAAACAAAAAATCATAAAATATTTGTGTTCCCCTCGCTATCTTCCCTCAAATAAGTTTCATGAGAACTACATCCTAATTCAGATAGGGGTGTTTTTAGATACAGGCACACTCTTGGTGGCCTTCCTCAGACTACCTTATAAATTTAGAAAGCTGATGAGGAAAATGAATTCTGAAAAACAAGCCATACCTTATCCAATGCGTACATAGCGAACACAGGCCCGTCATGAGCTTTCACTGTCTTCAGTAGTAGAATGTCTTTCCAAATAAAAATATCTCCAGTAGCTGCTCCCGAGAACACTAAATCTTCCATTCGTCCATAAGAAACACACATCATTGTTTCCAATTTTCCGACACTTCCAAAAGTTCCTCTTTTAGAAGTGAAGCCCCCACCTGGAGCGAACCGAGAGTATTTATTACTTACAAAAATTAATTGACATTTCCTATGAGCATGTAGAGTGACTACCCTTCAATGGAAAACCTTCATTATTTGTATACATAAAGATGTATAAAAGTTATGAAGAACATAAAAATATTATAAGAGGACTTCTCATTCACTCATTCATTAATTCAGTGTTCACTGAATCCCTAATTTTGTGGTGGACCCGGTGCTCAATGCAGGAACATGAAGATGGAAAGAAAGAGTTCCTGTCTTCAAGGAACTTAGGGTATGGCTGGAGAGAGGACTCGATACGCATCTCAGTGGAAGACACGTGTCTACCCAAGGCTCAGCGTAAGTTCTGTGCCAGTCGGAGGAAGGAGTGACTAAGTGCCTGGGGGAGTGAGTAAAGTCTTTATGAATACTGACCAAAAAGAATAAAAACAGTACCAACTGCAAATGTAAAATGTAAGAATGCTATACTTGTTCCGCCTCAATTTCTATCACAGCAATTTTGGGGTGAGAAAAATGAATTATGTAGGAGCAGGTAGTGTACTGGGACAAACCATCAGATTTGTCCCTTAGATATCCACATTTCCTTGCAGCTTCGTTCAAGACAACTCCCCCCAGGCTGGCTCTCCAGACACACTGGGTGGCATCATTCTTTCTTTGAAAGCAAAAAGCATTGAGCAGTACCTTACTCCAGTTTTGTGCATTATAAGATTGAGCTTGGTACAAAAATGGATACAAGGAATTCAGAAACAATTGTAACAATGGGTCTGGCTTATTAGTGAAAAGAATAAGATATTCTTCCATGTTCTGCCATGCTTATTTGCTCATCATTATCAGCAACATTATAATCCACAAATATTTATTTTGACCACTCACTGTGCGCAGAGTCAGGGTTGAATTCATGTGCTAAATTCAGTGACAGATAAAGAAACCTTCAAAATATTGAACATTTTATTCACCCAAAGAGATTATTTCCTGCTCAGTAGTCCAACATAATTACTACTTTCAGAACAGAAGACCAAATATAAAAATAATTATTTTCAGAACAGAACATTTTCCAAAGCTTTCTAGAGACTGATGAATATGCATAGCATATAGAGTGCTCTAAGTTTCACGGCTTAGATGTTAAGCAGTCCTGAGTGAATTTGGAAGAGAGTATTTTTTAGGCATATTTTTATTTTAGATTGCTAAGAAAGCCAGGTAGTGGCAGTGGCTTGTCTTTTTTCTTTCTTTTCAGCTGAGGTAACGCTCTCAACCACATAAATGATAAACACAAACGACAGTACCTGCTTGTTGCCAGAATTTGATGTGCTTTATCCCAACTGTAACCAGTTTGTCAACATGGTGTGGGTTACACTTTACCACAAATATCTTATCTTTATGTCCTCTGTAAGAGACAAACAGGAAACAAAATTCTAGTTTGGATGGAAGTATGGATATAGAGTTTTATTAAAAGCATCCATTTGATCTAACTTTCATTAAGCACATCTAACAGCACAACTAAATTAGAAAATGATTTAAAATACACACAAAGGTCTATATTAAAATAATGAGTTTGCGCTTTTCTTTGTAAGTTTAAACCTTTTCTTCTTATCCTAATATTGCTACCAAAGTCTACTTATGTTTTTAACAAATTAATGAAATATTTTAAACATATCATAATGTCTCCATAAGATAAAACTAATGGCACCATAGGATTGCAAGTAATTCTGGAGATACAGAGATCCTGTGCAGGAGGAAAAGAGAAGAGACTGCAACAGTATTAACGAGAGGCTTCAAACATACCATTTTTGTTGTGGAAGGCATCACACTTTGAGTTAAATGAATTTTTGGCTAGAAATGTATTCATTAAAAATGGAAGCCCCTCACTCACAGCCATGGAGAAAGGATGTCATCTACTGATTCAAGGCACTTTGGGATGCTGCACATTCAGAAATGTAGATGTATAACCCAAGGGGCAGAAGGACAAATATAAAAGTAAGGAGATAGATTGTAGACCTGGCATTTCACAGTGTTAGGGAAATTTCTGTTTTAGAGTGGAGAGTCATCACATTAGAATCTAAGGATTTCCTGGTCCTAATGGACTATTTGATGTTCTCCTCTGGCATATTAGGACATAGTTTTCACTATGTAAAAGAAAAGCAATTCACAGAAAGAACATGATTGATCAATCTCCTGTATGCGTATAGATACAAAAATCTTAAATAAAATATTAGGCAACTAGAATCCAAAAGCATATTAAACAACAATACATTAGGTCCAAATGTAAGGGTGGTTCAATACTAAGGAATCAAATAATACAATTCATCATATTAATATATGTAAGGAGAAAAATCATGATCATTTTCACAGATGCTTAAAAGATATTTGACAAAAATCTAATACTCATGATTAAGAAAACCAATTAACACCCAATAAAGTAGGAATTAAAGGAGCCTTCAGCCTTGCCCCTTAGACATTTATATTTCCCTGTACTCCCTATCATTAAGAAACCTAGATTTATGCAAGACAACTATACACAGCCTAGCTCTCTAGACATGCTGTGTGCCATTATCCTTTCTTTAAAGACAAAACACACCAGAATAATAGCTTATTCATGCTGTGTGTGCAGGCACACATGTGTGAACTCTAAAGTCAGATTCTTAATGGCATTCTCAATAGAGTCAGGAACAAGACTATTACCACTATTATTTAACACTGTATTGAACATATTAACTAATGCCAAGTAGACAAGAGTTTAAAAATGAAAGGCAGAAGAGCTGCAAAGGGAGAGGTAAAACTAGTTCTATTTGCAGATGATCTGATTATATGTCTAGAAAAATTTAAAAGAAAATAATTTAAAAATGACTACAAGCAAGATACTTTAGTAAAGTTGCAGTACATAAAATTAAATACAGAATCAACATGTATCAAAACCTTGTGAACAAGTGTTCATAGCAACATTATTCATAACAACTAAAAAGTGGAAACAACCCAAGTATCCATCAATTAATGAATGAATAAAATGTGATATTATCTATACAATGAAGTATTACTCAGCAATAAAAAAGAATGAGGTGCTGGTACATACTATGACATAGATGAACATTAAAAAATTATGCTAAGTGAAAGAAGGCAGTCAAAAAGGACCTCACATTGTACATATTACATAATTCTACTTATAGGAAATGTTCAGAATAGGCAAATCCATAGACGGAAGGCAGATTAGTGATAATAGATACGAGGTTTCTTTTGGGGATGAAAATGTTTTGGAATTAGTGGTGATAATTGCACAACTCTGTAAATATGCTAAAAACCACTATACTGTAGACTTTAAATGGGCAATTTGTATCATATGTAAACACAAAAGAACAGCTCAGAGCAGGGTGATCTATGTAAGGTATGCAAAATTTACCAGGTCCAGAGAGACTTCAGTCCCCTAACCCCCCCCAACCCCCAGAAGGGGGGAATTGTTCAGAAGCATTTTGTTCCTGACAAGCTGCCTCACCTATTATTTCATGTTTCTGGAATTTGTGATGCGAAGAACAATGTACAGCCAATAATAGCTTGTGTTATGTTCAGTAAATTTTTGGTAAACAGCATAGGAACTGTCTCTTCTTTTCCTTTAAAAACTCACAACTGAGGGACGCGGTGAACATTGTGGCATTGTGGAAGGGAGGGACATACCTCTAACCCTTGCTAGGGAGAGGCAAAGATATAAAATATAACCAAAATGTTTGTACTCTCATAATTTCCTGAAATAAAAAAAATGCAATTTGAAACAGTGCCACCATGGCAAACTTGAAGGTACAGTCACTAAACATGTTCAAGCTCAATTTTGTAACAATCATCCAAGGATAAAAAGCCTACTGATAAAAGGAGTGTATATAACAATAATCATGGAAGGAATATGTCATCTTTACGATGTCAGAAGGGCTATAACCCCTTGCTCCATACCCAGTAGGTTATAACTTTCTATATCCATTCATACAGTAATAATTTTTAACAAACATATATATAAGGCTGGCCCCAACAGGTAGATATCTGGTCATTCAACAAATATTTTTATCTACTTTATGACAGACACTGTTCTAAGTGCAGACAAAGCAGCAAAAAAGACAAATTTCCTGCTTTCATATAGCTTACTTCTCTTTCCTCTCCTTAGTAGGTAGGACAACATTAAAAAACAACAACAACAAAAAAACTCCACTTGTAATCGTTGCTACCTGGAGCATACAATGAGGGTAACTTGAATCTATGCTCCCAGGTTGCAGTCCTTAAACTTGGCCCAAATAAACTCTCTCTTAATTTTGCCCCAGTTTTTTCCTTTAGGTTGACATATGTGATTTATCAATAAAACCATTTTTATGTGAATCTAATCAAGCATAATTACCATTTACAGGAAATTCAGGGAAATGCATGAAATGATTTCATGAAGAATTAAGTCCAGAATGTGTAACATTTTAGAGGTCAAACAACCCAGTGCATCCATGGCATTAAAAAGGTCCATGAGAAATGCTATAAAATCAAAGAGGCTTAAGAGCTATAACAACTCAACACAACGTATGGGCCTTGTTTAGATACTGATTTGAACAAATCAACTCTCATCCTCAAAACAATCAAATGTTTGATTATGAATTGGATAACAGATAAAACCAGTAAATTACTGTTGCTTGAGTCGGTTGTAATAACATCATGGTGGCTTTAAAAATATTCCTTTTCAGTTAGAAATGCCTAAGAAAGTACATGCAATTCAAATGACAATGTCTTGCATTTTCTTTAAAACATTCTTACAAAAAAGTGAGTGGGGAGAGATTTACCCAATTTGTAGCATGCTGATCATTGCTGCAGCTGGGAGATGGGACAGGGGACTCATCCTATTCCCTCCACTTTTGTGTAACTTTTAAAATTTCCAAATAAAAAGTTTAAAGAAAAGAACAGGGCGTCTCCTGACCCACAGGGAGAGTCAGGGAAAAGGAAGGGAATTGATTTGGGGGCACACTCTGTCTCTTTGAAAGTTAAAAGTGAACATGGACACTACAGCCATAAAACATCACTGGACATACCAGGAACAATGAGGACAGAGAAAAAGTTTTAAATAAAAGAAAAGAGAAAATGTGCTTAACATCAAGAGGAGACATGAACCAGATAACCATAAAAGGCATTAAGCATTCAAAGATTTCTTGATTGGAGGAAAATCCCCAGAGATTCTAAACCATTAATATACACCTTAGAGAGAAGAGGCTAGAGGAAACCAGAATGAAAATCAAGAACAGATACAACCAACTGTATTTCCTACAGATAAGAGGAAACTGTTTTGCTTGCTTACATCTATGCAAACATTTAGAAAAATCTTTTTTGAGGGAACGTCTTAGTTTTCATCTAATTTCTTAGTGCCATAAAAACACCAATGTTGTTTCTATTGGGGTAAAAGTTCTAAACTGGCTCATCATGGCACGAAATGTTTAGCTAATGTCAATATCCAAATAAAGAACACGGATTGGATACCTTTCTTTGGACATTTGTTAAATTTGTAGGGAGGAGTCTACAACTTGTGTGTGTGTGCACAGGCGCATAAGAAAAACAAAATGCAAAGAGTTTCAGGTTCTAGACTGAAGGAATAGTAAGGCAGAAGACTTTACTGCTGTCCTAACATAGGACAATTCCTCATGCCCCAGGCACAATAATTCACCATAGGGCCACATACACCTATCAGCAAGCACAGAGGAAGAGGGAAGGCAGGCCCCTCTTCTGGAAGCCCAGGCAGTGGCAATAGGGGGTGACTTGTCTTCCACGTTCTCCACTCAGAACCCTTTCATCTGCATAGAAGCCCAGTCCTCTGTGAGATTTTTTCTTTCTGTGACAGTAACCCATCACAGGAAGACTGAATGATTTATACCACATCTCCAAAAAAAGATTTTTAAATGGCTTAAAATATAGAATACTAATATAAAATTAAGCCAGGTGACATAAATTAGAAGACAGATGATGTATTGGTGAGTAAAAAATAGAAAAGCCAGTTACAGAGTGATTGTACAATATCTCATACCTATGAATAAAAATGAAGAAAAATACTAGAAGAATATATACTAAAAAATATATGCTAAAATGTTAACCATGGCTATGTCTGGGTAGTACAAGTAGAGATGATTTTCGTTTTCTTCTTGGTGCTTTTCTGTGGTTTCTAATTTTTCTATAATGATTATACATTATTTTGAAAACATAGGAAAGAATAAGTGTTATTTTAAAAAGAGACACACATTTTTAAAAAATAAAATGAGAAAGAAGGTGCCAACATAGTATGCAGGAGGCTCTATCAGATTCATTAAATGCACGTAAGGACAGGGACCCAAAGTAGATCAAGAGATGAAGCTAATACAGAAATACCCGTGCTGAAGTTCTATATACCTGCTACACGTGGGCCCACGTTTTGTTCCTGCACTTTCTAATAGCAAAATTATTTCAGATTAACGTCGACAATTTTCTTGTTAGGCACTTTGATAATTGTACTTTGCACCTAAGATGCCTCCTGTTCAAACTCTGAAGTGAGGCGTGCCCATGATAATAAGTCATTGGTCCCCACGTCACCTCACTGGAGTAATGCAAGTCTGGGTAAGGAACATAAAGGGCCCGCTTAACTGTCTCATTATTCCGCCTCACTCACACTGGTGTTAGGTCATTTAACTTGGAAGAGATTGGCCTTGGTTTTAAATGGGTTATACTTGTACATTACACTAAAATTTGAATAACCTTTAAAAGAAAAACAAGACTAAAAATCCCATTTGTAATGGAGGCATCTGGAACCACTTATTAAAATTAGCAAAGCAGCAAGGAAATTGTTCTAACAGATTGGATCCAGTCTCACAGAGCTCTTGTAATAAGATTTTTATGTACCAATTTCGAATTTCTCTCATTTCTCTAAGCTGATAAAGAGCAGATCCATTTAGACATTTCACGAATGTGGGGCAGTGTGTGCGGCTGGCACACATTAGCACGGGCACCAGCAGCACAGCCGGCAATGCCACCGTGGCCGCCGACTGTGTGCCGCACCGGTGCTATTGCAGAACCACCACCTTGCAAGAACATCGCAGCTGCCAAAAGCAGATTTGTCATTAAGCCTTGCTGGAGGCAAAGGCCAGCAATGACTAAGACGCAGCAGTACAAAGTAAGGTATGTGACTGGGTCAGCCGTCGTCTGAGAGTGAATCAGGCCCTCCCAGGAGCTAAGACGACTCCTGGACGCCAGGAAGGTACCATTCAGTGAAGCATTACTTCTTTGTCATGTCTTTTGTGCCCCTATTTTCAAAGTTCTAACTATTTAAGCACTCTAACTTAAGGCCACAAATAGATTTTTTATTTATTTGTCTAGTTGCTTATGTATCCTTATTTTATTTATTTATTTATTTAGAGACAGAATCCCTCTCTGTACCCCAGGCTAGAGTGCCGTGGCTTCAGCCTAGCTCACAGCAACCACAAACTCCTAGGCTTAAGCGATCCTCCCGTCTCAGCCACCTAGAGTACCTGGGACTACAGGTATGTGCCACAGTGCCCGGCTAATTTTTTGTTTCTAGTTTTAGTTGCCCAGCTAATTTTTTCTATTTTTAGTAGAGACAGGGTCTCATTCTTGCTCAGGCTGGTCTCGAGTTCCTGATGTCAAGTGATCCTCTCCCCTTGGCTTCCCAGAGTGCTAGGATTACAGGTGTGAGCCACCGTGCCTGGCCAACATCATTCTTAGTATTATGCAAGTCAGTATTTATAAAAATATTTTTATTTACTTGTTATTATAAAATCTAGTATGCTTCCAAAGAACTTTAACAATCCTTGATATTCATCCTTGGAAAGAGTACTGGTTAATGCCACAATCACAAAAGTGTCCTGAGGACAATTCTGTAGGTGTCTTGTTTTTGGGAACATGTCATGTCATAAAGGTTAGGAACGACTCCAAATATAAATTGTGTTATTAACATAATGTTATTAAGTATCTTTGTGTTAATGAAGTAACAGTAGCACTATCCACCAAGCATATAAAATATATTTTTTTGATATTAAAAATTTTTTCTTTCATTTCTAGTAATGTTTGTGGCATACAATTGGTGAGCCACCCACAGCTGCAGAGGGTTTTCAAGCAGGAAAATTGCATTTCTATTGCTTTTGAAATGCAGGCATGTGCTAAGATTATGTGTAAAATGCAGATGTTATCAGAAATATTAAACTAAAAGTCAATATTTTAGTCTAGGAGTAGAACAGAGTTCTGATTAGAAGCTGAATCCAAGTAGTAGAGAGGAGTAGTAAAACAGCGAGGAACACTAGAGAGAAAGACCAAAAGGAAAACCACTTGGGCAGGCAGATTATGAGCTGCCACTTGCTGCCAAGAATTCCATCTCAACAGCAGTCATCAGAAAAGCTTCTCTTTTTCTACTAAGACGGTCAGCTGGAGTCCTCAGGCCTCCATCTGCTGCTTCTCTGGGTCTCTAGCAATTTACAGATCTTCATTCATTAAGCCAAATTGCCAAAAACCTTTATTTCTTACTTAATATTGTAGAGGAAAATGTTAATTTAAAAAGTGAATATTGGGATTCAAGGCCATTAACTTCAAAATGATTTTACATTGCAAGACAGGACTCAGCGATGCAGGGAAGGACTGGCAGGGAGGTACACCGGCAACATGCCTGGGCAACGAACTCTATTGCTGGGCCCTGGCTGCCAACTCTTTTGACCCCTGACCAGAGCCGGGCAAACAGCTGAGTTCAACGTGAGTAGGAGTGGAAAGTCATGTTCAGACTTAGAGCTGATTCAGCAGGGCAGGGAGGCTGGGGTAAGGGAGGACAGGTGGTCTATAAACAGCAGTCGGTCTCGAAAAGTCTATTTATAAGATGGGGAGATTAGGGAAACAATTTGCCTGCTTTGAAAGCAAGTGGCAGATGCACACGGTGGGGCCTCCTTTCCAGCACGCCACAGCCTCATGACGAATGGTGCTTCTGACTCCGGTGACATTGACGATCCTTCACCAGATGCTAAGACAGAGGAAAAACCAGGGGGCCAGGCACAAGCCTGAGAAAAGCTGCTTTTCTATTGTTGATAAAAAGCTGTGCTAGAGATAATGCATATATTAGTAAAAGTGAAGTGGTGAATAACTCTCTGGAAAAGATTTCAGAATTTTCTGATTCTCCACAACAAACACTGACTGCTTTAAGTGAGGTTGGCACCATGAAATACTGCAATACGTTTTCACTTGGGTGTTAAGCTTTCTATGTGAATTTCATCTGAGTTTGAAGATGAAATCTTACCAGAAGATGAAAACTATTGATCTTTACTGAAGCAGGATAGCAGTGGGATGCCGTGAGATCTCGGCAGCTTCTTACCTTGTCGTGGCTATCTTTTCTCCCTTTTTCCAGTCCCAAAACACAATACTGTGAAAATCGTCTAAACCAACCGACACCAGACATTTTCCATCGGCTGTATGAAAACAACACAAATGTCAAATAACTCATTTCTTCCATGAAAACCTAAAACATTTCTTATTCTGTAAAGAGGAATGAGAAATTGACCCTAAGAATATTCTTTAGGCTCAAATACATTAGAAATTTCATATACTAAGCGGATCTCACAAAATGAAATGCATGACTGGTAACAGCTAAGCTTCCTAATGTACAATAATCGGTCGCTCAAGTAAATCGCTGACCCAACGTTCTAATCTGAGACACAGGGCTCTGAGGGAAACTCTCAGGTACAAAAACCTTGTCTATTTTGTGACAAATCTCATGACACTTAGAGGAAGAGCCATTTGGCATTGTGACATGAGTCTATTTTCAGCTCTAAAAAACTGGGTTCAGTTTAACCCTCCAAGATAGGAATGTTATGGAAACTAAATTTAACTTCAAAAAGTCTTTCAAAAGATGATTTTAGAATTAAAATAGCTTAATTTCTTATTTTCCCTATTTCAAATGGAATATGCCTGTTACAGGACATTTAGAAAATATGGATAAAAATTTAGATCTTCCACATTTTTAGCCCTATATTTGATATATAATATATCCTACTGATCTTTTCTCTACATCAATGGGCTTTGAAAAAACAAAACCAGAAAAACACTGAGCAGCCTATCATTTAATCTTTCCTCATCTATTATATCATGAGCATTTTCCTTTAGTATTAAGTATTATTCATAATCAAATATTACTTAGGAAAGTGGCAAGAATAGATTAATCTAAAGACCTATGTATAATTGCTTATTTGTAGTCTAGTTTTCACATCATTTGCCTGCTTTATATTTCTAGGACAATTTATTTCTCCAACAGAATAATAATTATCAATGATTACAATAATTTGGACATTTAGCTTATTTTCCCACAAATTAAAATATATTAAATGTTTAATTAAATTTAAAATAAAAAGTTAATTTGCTGTATCCCTTTCAAAACAAAAGAAGAGGTGCAATCAATAAGCCTTTCCTTTGCTGCCTCCTCACAAGGCAAGATTCAAAGGAGAGGCAGGTCCAGGTTAGCAGGAGGCCCCGGGCCGTGTGGTTGCTAGGAGATGAGTGATGAAGCTCATCGAGCATTGGTTCATCAGGGTCCATTCTCTCACTACAGGGGAGCAGCCACCAGGATAAAGCAACACCAGTATGTGATATACTGCTTCTCCCAGGGCCACCGGTCCACTCGAGGCCTCAACTGGTATTTTCAAAGGCAGGCCTGGGTAGACCCCAAATTAGGGTTTCTAGGTAAAATAAAGAAAGCCTTGCCAAATTGGAATTTCAGATAACTAATGAATAATTTCTTAGTAATAAGTATGCCGTACGTGATATTTATACTTGTACTACATATTTATACTTTATACTGCATGGAACTTATGTCAAAAAATTATTTATCTGAAAATCAAATTTAGTTGAGCCTCCTGATATTTTTGTTGGCTAAATCTGGCAATCCTACCTCAACTGCTAACCAATGCCCACCATTTGAGTGCCCTTACTTGTGCCAGGGACCCTCCTCCAACCAACTGGACGTGGTGATCTGCTCCTTCTTTTCTGTAGAAAGGAGAGGAGGAGGAAGGAAGAATCTTCCTTAACCAACCAAATCCTCCTCAACCCTCAACCACTACACTTAAAAGTATGAGGTAAGGATCTGAAAGGTTCATGGGCCCTTATAAGCCAACAGACTACAGTATTAGATGAAGACATTAACACTTTCCTAAAGGGCTAAGTCACCACAAAGTGATTATTATAAAAAAAAAATTATGTCTTTCTAATCACAACTAATGATATCCCTTCATGCTTAAATGCTACCAGATTTTGAATTGGGCAAGGTCTCTTTTTATGCATTTGAGAGAAGGGACCGGTAACGGTGTCCTGTTCGTTACCAACAATAGTACTCTTTCCGTATCTCTATTATGGCCTGGTTATGTTTCTATTACTAGCATGCCTCTGTATTTGGTGATTTTAGTTTTATTGGTGGTTTCTCTCTCCCTTTTTAGATCATAAACTCTTTTAAGGCTCATAGTAATCTTATCACGTCTTATTTGTGATCCTCATGCTAAGCTGGTTTTCAATGAATGCTGACAATACTGGTGACATTAAGGACGAGAAGGAAGATAAAGATGGAATATGCCTATGGATAGCATAAAAGAAGAGGAATGTACTATGTTTTATAGCTGTAAAAATTTTGGAAGGGATAGGAAAAGGTTGGTCAACAGGTACAAAGTTAGGAAGAATAAGTTCTGATATTTTATTACATATTGGGGTAACTAATAATAATGTGTAATATACTGCAAGATAGCTAGAAAAGAGGATCTTGAATGTTATCATCCAAAGAAATAAGTGTTTAATGAATATTCTAACTACCTTGATTTGATCATTGTATCATGTATATATGTACTGAAACATCACATTGTACCCCATAAACATGTATAATTATGTGTCAAGTATAAACAAAATTTTTAAAAAATGTAATTGCTTTATTATTCCTTTCAAAAACACTGCACAAATATTCAATGTCTTTTTTTGCATTCATGTAATTCTGTATTTCTTGTTTTCTTTTGAAGTCTGTGTAGCTATCTTAACATGTCCTTCTTGGAATGCAAGTGTCTATACCAGGCGTCCTCAAACTACGGCCCACGGGCCACATGCTGCCCGCCTAGGACATTTATCCGGCCCGCCGGGTGTTTTTGCCACTGCTGCCTGTCCTGCTTAGCAGCCGACTCGTCCCGGGCCCACAGTGCGCATGTGTGGAATGTGCGCCGCACTCTCCAATGGCCCTCCAACGGTCTGAGGGACAGTGAACTGGCCCCCTGTTTAAAAAGTTTGAGGACCCCTGGTACACATTTAAATAAAAGCTTAAGTTTATATCATCTCAACAAGGCCTAAAGGTAAGCTGATTTTTTGGGAGGGGAGCTTCTTTTTAGAATATATGCAAGGCCCCATCAGCTTATTCTGTTATATCATCTTCCTACATCAAAAAATTATCCTGACTGTGGGTAGCAATAGACAAACTGCAAACCCAGAAGTGCCTAAATAACCATACCTCGTCTTTGTGACGGTGACTTTTTCTCGAATTCTGCAAGTGTAGCTTATTTCTGCATACCATACAGTTTGGAAATATAATTGGCTACCTTTTATTCTTTTTTTCAAGTTTTCACTTCCCCTGTAGAGGCTTGACCTTAGCTTTGAAAATATATTGTTCCCTGGCCAGTTAGTTGGAGTTTTTGATTTTCAGACATATTTTTAGAGTCTAGGTAATGTCCTTTCAAATTTTTCCAGTCACAGTATGTATTAATTATGGATGTTTGTGACATAGTCCAGAAATAATTCTAAGGTAATGTCAACAGTAAAGGGCAAATTAAAAAGAGAAAATGTCTATTCAGACAATTATGAGCTGGCTCCCTCTATTCAGGGCTCGTGAAAAATGCATAGGTTTTCTCAATCGAACACAATGAAATCAAGTTAGTCTTAGATGTGCCCTTGTGGAAAATCAGCCCATGAAGGTTTTAAAAAATTATGTGGATGATATTTAAGGGTAGAAAATATTTATGTGGCTGAACTTTTCTCTTTCTAATCTAGTTTTCTATTCATGTGGAAGCGCTTTCCTTACTATAGGCACAAAACCAAGGACATCACCTCTTTTCCTCCTAGATAGTGACAGTAAATTCAGAGTTAAAAGAACTTATCAAGTGACATAATATAAATTCATTCCTTCTTGTCCACATAATCCAGAGTTCGGAATCATGTTGTAAGAAATGTTTTTAATTAAAAATTTTGTTTGCTTTAGAAAAGTGGCAAGAATGATCTAAATCCCTGTGTATAATTGCTTATTTGTTGTCTAGTTTTCACATCATTTGTCTGCTTATACTTCTAGGAAAATTTATTTCTCTAATAAGAGGCAAACTCCTAGATCTCCAGACACCCCCAAAATGAGCTGACTCATAAGATGGGTGGCTACGGGGTGCTGAGACACAAAGACTGGTAATAACTGATGCCCTGTTGACATGGTTAAACAAGGATATTTAAGTAGTCTCCTTTCATGGGATTTCTACTAGAGCTACTCACTTTCTATCAGTTTCCAAAATACAGGTATAGTTGCCCCTGCTCCTACTTCAGATAAGTGTGTGACTCCGGGCCGTTCCAGAACAGGGGCCTCTCTTCACCGGGGGCTGTTCATGTGGTGGCCTCTATGCTGGAGACACTAGTGGGCACAGGCAGCAGGAGGTGAGTGAGCACACTGTGTGCTCCAGGTATGACTCTCTGGCCAAAAGTTCACCATCACCAGCAGAGGGCAGGGGCAGGAGAAGACCTGACCATGGGGAGCAGAGAACTCTTGGCATATCTCCCACCAGCTGACAACCCTAGTGGCTCTTGTGCTGGACCAAGAGCCAAGGGACCTGGGTCTGCCGCTGTTGACTTATACCCAGGCCATACCACCAAACTCTCCGATCTCTGTTCTTGGCCTGTAAAGTGGTACAGGGGTTTAAGACTAAAGTTATATTATTGGAACACAAAGTGCTAACAATAGAAATTAAACCAAAGAGGCCATAGCTCACAGCTTCAGGAGTCACCAAAGGGATCACAGACATCAGTCAACTGCTACAGTTCATCTGTATGTAACTGTTCATGGTGATGAGTCACACAATAGACATCAAAGTTTTTCCTCAATAGTCCTTGTTATTAGTGCTTTCTAAAACTATCAAATAGATTCCTTTCTACCATTTATATATTAATATTGTACTTAACCTATAAGGCAAAAAAGTAATTTTCCCACAACCAAAACTAACACATTTGCTGAGTAAATGGGCTCTTCCCTGGTGATTGTTATCTGGGGAATGGAGACTATATTGTTAAAATGCTGAAATAACCTTCTTATACAGAAAATATTTCACATCTGCAAATTTCTTTCTTTGCCTAAGAAGAGACTTAGAAGCAGTGACAGAATCAGCTTCCCCACCTCTTCTAGAATATCTGGTTTCTCTACCCCAGCAATGATTTGAAGGGCTGCCTTGTGAGAAAAAGATTTCTAAGCTCACTTGATTTCTTATTCTTTATTCTATAAAACTAATAAGCTCAGAGATGTGAGCTCTCTGAAACAGAGACCAAGTTATTGGGTACCATTTTATTGCTATCAACTTGTCTCATCATTCATGTCTTTGATCTGCTAATCCCTTTCTCTACAGGCATTTAAAATAGCATAAGCTAATTATTTTGATTTAAAACCCAGAGAATTAATCAGTTCTATAGAGGAAATAATCTAATGATTAAATTCTTTTTATATTACTCTAAACTTCCTGCCACTTTGTTTATATGCTAATACACATATACACATTTTCACTTGAAATCAAGTGACAGATGCTATTTTGAGCTCTATTTTTTCTCTTACTTAACTTGGTACACAGAAATGTGTATAAAATACACATAGTCTGCATACTTGTAACTTTGAATTATAGCATTATTATACCTGGTCAGATTGTTTGAATTATTGAGTCAATTTTCAATGCCACCAAAAATATGAATATATTGGATTCTCCATTGGGTTGTAAATATTTAGGTATTATTTTTATTTTTGCTACTTGAATGGGTGTCTTACCACTATTCTAAAGCATATTTATTAATGTAATTATTTATATTAAGTATGCACATATGTATCTACTAACAAAATTAATTTTAAGAAAAAGGCAGCTTGGCCATTAAGGAGAATTCTGGGGGGAAAAGCAGAAGGAATTCATTCATATCTTTACAATTTTGAACTCAAATTATAGTTTCCTTTTAGACTGTACTGCACTATCAATGACACATGGCACACCTCTTTTAAAACTGCACGTCCCTCAAACTTGGGGAGGTTTGGACTTCGTATCCATCATGTCCAGTGTATCACTGGAGCACTGGGCTGGCAGGGAGTGTGCCGAGCAGCCCTCTCCCCCTCAACACTCACGCCTTCCCCTACCTCACATGCCCGCTGGTGTAGAATATGGACTGTTTAGCCTTGATTTCACTAATTTAATAACCGCAGAAGGCATCGAATAACTTCTAATACTGATACAACAACTCAAATTTCCATAGTATGTGAGAATGCTCATGTTACAGAAACAAAAAACTTCCCCACGTTGCCTTGGTCAGGCAATAAAGGTCATCTTCACCCAAACATGCTTTACAATGTAAAATTCTAGTAGTAATAGGGAAAGGCAAGACAAAGTGCATTAAGCAAAACTCCATTTGTTCGTTCATTCAGTCAGTCACAACATTTTTTGAGTAGTTTCTATGCTCATTGCACTGTCGTATGGGTGGTGGGGAACAGAGAGATGGGCTCTGCTGCCAAGTAGTTTCCTGTACGTGAAGCGCATGGGAGATGCTGCCACAAATAACCACAGCACCACATAGACTGACAGGTGCCATGAGAGCAACACAACAGTGAGCTATGGCATGCAGAAGAAGGGACAGGTTACTTCTCCCTGGAAGGATGGAGGAGAAAACTTCCGGCTCGGCCTTAGAGGATGGTAGGACTTGGACACATGGGAACAGCACGAGCAAAGACCCCAGGCAAAAGGAGGACACGAGTACACACAGTCTCTTCCATTAGGGAGGCGTAAAGGAGCACTAATGGGTCGGCTGGGTGAGAACACCACACAGGAAGGTTGAGTCCAGATCTTGGAAGGCCATGAATGTCCAACCAAGGCCTCAACCCGAGTCAGCCAACCATGGGGAGTCTATGTGGTATTAACAGTAACTAGGCTTCCAGAATACTCCAGAAGTGGGTAGGATGAACTGAGGAAGTGGGGATGCAATAAGAGACCAGCATTAGTACCATGGCACAGATGCGAGGGAGTGAGGGTTTGAACAAGGAGAGGGAGGGACATAGGAAGAGATCAGTGTTTGGAGTCATGGAATTTAATGACTAATATTACACATATTGTACTTATTGATACTTGAATGGAATTTGCAAAAAGGAAATTATAGAATCAGTTTTCTGTAGAAAGGTTAGGATTTGTTTTTCTACTGATCTAATTTCTATAAATGAGATTATTAAAAATTTCTAGGTAAAAACACTTTTTGGGATAGGTCTTCATTCTCAAATTCTAGCTGAAAGAAAACTTACTCTACAGAAAATTATACCCATCAGTTAAGTATTTTTATAGTACCATGTCCAAATTTTAAATTAGGGAAATGAAAACTTCAGTTCTATTTTTTTCAATATGAAATGTATTTCCAAAACACCAATATTGGAAAGTAGCCCTTTGCAGAGAATTTGCAGCCTTCCCTCGAGTTCTTTATATTTCACATCAGAAGTGATGTGTTCCCACTTATTTGGCAAGATGAAATTGATGTTCTGAGTCACTGCCAGACATTTGCAACTAAGTCTTTCAATAGCAACAGCTACTCTGGATTTCAAATCTCTCAAGCAAATACAGAACACAGTGTGAGCTCTGCGCAATGACTCAAGAGAGGAAACATGGAAGACAGGAAAAGGTGTGTAATCTAAAGACCACGTTTTGTGGTGAGATAGTCACATGTATGATTCTCAGTCTAAGACTGCGTAGCTGACACACAGCGAGCTTACGCCTCATTAGAAACGGAACTCAACTGAGTGGGAGGATATTTTTAAAAAACACAAACTAAATGTAGAACTATCTGTCAACAACTGCAGTGGAAAACTGGGGCTTACCTGAAAAATCAAGTGCACACACTCCTCTCTGATGCTGGCCTTTCAACAGCGATAAACATTTTAGAGTTTGTGTATCCCACACATGAATAGCAGCATCTCTTCCAACCTTAAACAACAGGATGAGTGTTAACTACTTATAAATTATTTAAGAATGATTATGTTCCTTAGAGTCAGAAATCAAGAAACATACATTATTTGGAGAGGGGGAGGACCCTTGGAAATCATCTGGTCCAACTCAAGTTATTTTTCCAGATAAGTAAACTGAGGCACAAAGCATCTGAGAGGCTTGTCTTGGCAATCAGGATGGGTCCCAGCACAGCCTGACTTGTGGCAGGGCTCCCAGTTAAGGGACTTTTAAAGACTAATACGAAAGTCCACTATGCTTCTTTTTTGTCAGTTACTTCTACCTTTCCCTCCCCTGCCTTCTCAGCCCCATGCAGGACTCCCCTTCTCAGTCAAGGAAGTTACCTGCACGGTGTCATGACACCGTCCACAGACTTCTTTTACCCATTCTCAATTATCTCCCCCACCTCAGGAAGGCCTGACCCCACTTATCTCCCCGGGAAAGGCAGTTCCGCGCTGTAACTGTCTCTCACTAAGGCAGGTTACCCTTGCAGGGGTAACAGGCTTCTGTTATACCAACTCCCAAGAACAGAGAAAATTATAACAGTAAAGTGGTTTTCCTCACTTATTATATAATACATAAGGGGAAAAATCCTGTTGGGTAGGATGACTCTAAAAGGGAGAATGGGAAAAGCCATGGGCTTAACTGAGCAGAACCCTGGAAACTTCTACACAGGTCCGTGGAGGCCCAGTTCACCCCCCTGTGGGGTGGTTGCTGGCATACTGTTTCCACCCGTCACGTACAGTGCTGAGTGCAGTGTCTGCTAGAGGTGTAAGGCACCCATCTCTGGTTTTTACTTTCAAAAAAAGGTTATTAAATACTCATGAATCAAACATCATCTGTTCATAAGACAGACCAAAAAACAAAGGTCATGTGAAAAGGCAAAGCAATGATCAATTACTTGTAAAACTTCATGTCAGCTAATACAGACTAGGTCTCTAATTTTCAGGTAAAGGGTCAGCAAATTAGTATATAAACCAATGTCTCTTACCCTACAGGGGATTGTAACCCTTTTACCAATAGTATAAAAGCTATGGATTCTTTTCCCTAAAAAAACACTTATGGGGGATGACTCCCTTCATGCTCTCATTTTAATTCATGGATCTCATGAATCCCAGGTTATGAACCCTGTTCAAAGGCTTCTATGACATGGCAAATACCAGAAATAGGGTTGCGTTGCCTCATGTTAACCTTTGACAGTATACCAAGGTTTTTTTCTTAGAATTTGCCACTTAGATATTGAACATGAGTTCAAGTACTACCTGCAATTAAAAGCTCATGATAAAAGTGAACAAAAATATAATCTGCACATTTGAAGAATATAAAACTAAAAATACTTTTGACAATATTACTGTTTTGCCAGCAAGATAATACATCTGAGTTTAACAGATTCTTTATTAAATTGACTTTATTACTCTCCTCTCTCCATCCCAAAATGACTGAATAGAGGGCCTCTGTTTTCAGTAGCTTTCCAATTATAGACTCAGTCCAAGGTTTAGGCATTTCAAGAACAGTTCAGATAAAATGCAAGGTTTTTTATGAGGCTAAAATATAAAATAATAAATTAGTCAAAATTCTTACAGTTTTAAGTCTTAACAAAAATAACTACACTCTAGATGTTATATTAGTATTTTTAAAAATGGTTCATTCAATAAATATTTATTGAGTACCTAGGATGTCCTACACACAGTGATGAAGAAATACATGAAGCTATTCCTTCATAAAACTTTCACTATTTTAGTTTTAGCTAGTCTTATTCATAGATCTCATCACTTAGGAAGAGAATCCCTCAGAATCCCTCTCCCAGCAGTGCTAGAATGCATTGGTCCATTTTCCCACCATCATGGAATGATCCAGTGTTCACTGAATCTTCAGCTTCCTGCCTCTTGTTTAGTTCTGCCAAGTAGTTTTCAAATTTCTAATAGGTACACTGGATTCAGAATTAAATCCTCTCTTTGTCTAGGCCCAGTCTTAGAGGAGAGGCATATACCTGCCCAGTGGCCACGTAGTCCTTCACTGGGTGGATGGTCAGGCTGAGGATGTCGTCGTCATGCCCCAGGTACAGCCTCTGGGAGTGTTGCTGCCGGTTGTACACGACAGCAACTGCAGCAATGTGGTAGACCACTTCTCCAGTTTGTGTGTAGAACAGGTTGTTTCTACAGTCGTAGCCTCTGTAACTGAAGCACAGGTCCAAGAGAAAGGCACAGCGGTTGAATAAATTGCTACTGAATAAAGCGGGAACTGTCAGAGGCAAAGCTAACACATGGATGTGAACATGTACAAGTGGAACCGTGGGTGTCTCCATAGTCGCACGGGACAGCAATGTTCCATTGGGGGTATGGGGACCTCTGAGTGATCGGCATGACTTTCTAAGAGGCACATGGGCACTGAGCATTGTAACAGAATCTGTTTCCAGATCCTCAGCTACTGTGTGTGTCCTTTCTTAAAACTGATCAGTCTGAGAACCCGTTTGTGAAGGGGTGCAGAGATTCCTTTCCCATCTCCCCTTTCACGAATACTTTCCTCCCACTTTAGGAAGTCATTTCTCTCATCCATCTGGAATCTTAGTATTGTGTATTACTCTGGGGCAAAGAACCTTCCAGGAACAAAACAAAGGGACAATTCAAAATACAACTGAGGATACTGAAAGTCAACAACTCTAATGACTGGCTAAGGAATTATTCTGCAAGTCAAGTGATTTCCAGTTCTTTGTTTCCAGCAAAATTGAACAGAGACTTAATTGTCAGCTAATACATCACTACTTTTTTTTGTGTGTGTATGCTGTAATTATCAAAATGTGATTTCTTTGGCCCATAATACAGGAGGATTTTTAAAACCAAATAACATTGTTATGAAAAAATTGCTTCCATTCACACTTATTTATGAGAACAAACTTTCTCAGTGTTTACGCTTACTTAAAAAAAATGAAAAAATGGGAATAGACTCAAAACTAAACTCTGCCACATTCTAGCAATAAGTACATACACAGATTTCTGAACTGAAAAAAACTCATTTTATTAAAATAATTTCCAATAAAAGTTTTCTGTGCTTAACAATTGTATATCACAATTTGTAATATATTTAATATGGATTTGGTCAATTTTTTTTACTGCTAATAATTATAATACTGTAATCTAAAAATATTCTTAACAGAGAAGCATTGTCTAACAGAAATACAATGTGAGCCACATGAGTAATTTAAAATTTTCCAGCTGTCACATTAGAAAAAATAAAACAAATTTATTTCAATAACATATTTGTAACCCATACACACTTCTAAAATATTATGTCAGCATGTAATCAGTATAAAAACATTTGTTTTATAGTTAAAAGCATCACATTTTATTGAAGGTTCTAGGTTAGACCTAGAAACAGATGAATGTATGTTGGAACAGGCAGGAGAAAGTCAGTTCCTTATGGCAGAATTCTTGTTTCAGTAGTCACAGTTAAACTTGTTCAAGATTTTTAAATCCTCTTTTCCAGGACTTCGTACATTTTGATATTTAAAAGAATTCTTTCTTTCAAGTTTCTTGATTATAAGCCTTATAAAGTATAAAAACATTTTAATGAGATATTTAACATTTTTTTCATGCTGTCTTTGAAACTGGTGCACATTTTGCACAGGAAGCACACCTCATTTCAGCCTAAAAATTTAAATGCTCAGTAGCCATGTGTGGCTAGTGGATACTGTGTTGGACAGAGTTTTAATCTTATGGTTACAGGAAATAATTTTTTTTTCTTGCAGAGGATATGTACAGTGACAAAGGAGTCTCAAGCAAAAAAAAAAGTAGGGTAAAATTTTATGATGAATTAGAATGGAAATATGAGTTTAAGTAGAAATACGAATGATGTAAAATATCCTGTTGCAGAAGGACTTGTTCATGTATTTTTAAAATTAATAATAGTGGGAATCAAACACTCATGGCATTAGGTTCCTTTGGATCCATTTAAATGATGGATGTATTTATAATATACCAGATATTACATTCTTCTCAACTATTTAAACTTATATTGAAAACTTTTACATGTTAACTTAAAATGTGCAAGGGTGTATATAATTTTATAAAATTCAAAATTATTTTGGGCACATTTGATAAAAATATTTAAAGAAAATATTGTTCTAGGATGGAACCAGCAAAATAGGGCAGGGAATTAGAGGACTAGAGGAAGAGGAGATGGTGATGAGAAAGAAGGGATCAGCAGTGAGCAGCAGCAGCATCTACAGCGTGGAATTACATGACGTCTGAAAAATCTAGAGACAATCGCGTTGTGAGGGCCACAGAACATCCACTGGGAAAACTGGACAAAGAATCACGGATAAAACAACCACAGGTACAAGTGCAAATTGGAAAGTGGAGCCAGCCTGAAGTAGGGCAACATCAAAAGGAGGGGACCTCTTCAGCATGGTGAGAAGCCTGGTGACAGTCAGGCAGAGACAGAGGAAAATGCACAAGGTCCCTGAGACAGGCCACCTACCCGTGTATGAACTGGAGTTTTAAGCTGTCCTCGGGAGCCTTTTCTCGTTTGAGGAAGGGCACTGCGTGGTTTTTCTCTTTACTTTGTTGCTTTAGCTGAGGTAGATCTTCTTTGTAAACCTTCAAGAACAACAGGAACATTTAGTTGAGACTCCTTTCTTCGGGTTTCAAAAACATCAGCATCTTGGCATTCCTGTATAACTTTTAATTGCTTCAGCAACTTTTTATTTTTGAAAAAATAAGGCATGGGATTGAATATTACTTTCTCCTTATAAGCAAGATATGAAACATTTTTTAAATGATCGGGATTTTAAATAATTTTTTGACTTGTTTTCTTAGGTAATTTATATCCAGAAAAAATAATATTGTCAATAAATAAACTATTTAAATTATTAACATAGATGTTTAATTAAGGCAAGAAATCACTTGATTCCAGCATTTGCAAATGTGGGCCTCATGAGTAATGGTGTTTTTTTTTCCTAAAAATCTCTCCTTGGAATTATCTTCCTTTCATGGTCTCATGCATCTTAATAGATCAGACCCTGAAATACAGAGCAAAACTCACTCTTAATCTAATCGAGGACCTAAAATGTGCTGCTGACTATACAATTTAAGTGTACATAAAAATAAGTCTGTTGGTTTACCATGTATTTATGCTTTATCAAGAAATGTCAATTTAACACATAGAAAATGAAATACAGTCTATTAATAATTTCTCATCTTCATGAAGGAAAGTTTTTGATTAAGCTACATTGCTAAAAACATTATGAAGTATTAATTCCCTCTTTAGGATTTCAACAAAAATCATTTTTAAAAAAAGTCAGAAGATATTTCATTACTACAGATACAATGAACTAAGCTTTTAAAATCTAAGATAATTATTCATCAGAATTCATGATGCTTTTATCAGTTATTCAGTTATTTACTTTAGCAGTGGTCCCCAACCTTTTTTGCACCAGGGACTGGTTTCATGGAAGACAATTTTTCCATGGCTGGGGGTAAGGGGATGCTGGGGGGCAGCAGCAGTGCCCTGCGGCCCATGTCCCTAACAGGTAACGGACCAGTACCAGTAGGTCTGCAGCCCAGGGGTTGGAGACCACAGCTTTAGAGCACAGAGTTCTAGTCTTAGTATTTCTACTGCTTATTTGAACAAGTCTTATAACCTCTGTGGACCTCAAATTCTTACCCATAAAATGGATTAAAAACTGTAAATGGGGTAAAAAGTTATTCCTCTTTAGGAATAACTCAGGAATATTGTGAGCATAAATGAAAAAAAATATAGATAAGAGCATTGGAAAGTTAGATGTCATGGAAAATACACAAGTTGAGTGTCTCTTATCTAAAATGCTTGGGATGGGATCAGAAGTGTTTCAAATTTGGATTTTTTCAGATTTTAGAATACTCGCACTATATTTACCAGTTGAGCACCCCAAATCTGAAAATCCAAAATCTGAAATGCTCCAATTTTCCTTTGAGTGTCACTTCTGTGATGAGTAAGTTTCAAATCTTGGAGCAATTCACATTTTCAGATTATAGATACTCAACTGTATGAGTTCTAGGCATGAATTTCAATAGTCATACCTTTTCATTCTTTTACTAGCATCAATTTATTAAAAAATTCCCAACTGGAGAACATTTTTCTCCTAACTTTTACATTCATTTTGCTTAAATTTTATTTCCTCCTGATATCAGACAATAATATTGTTTAGTGTTTGCATATTTCCACATCAGTAATTCTTTCCAATTATTGTCTTTCATAGTTGTAGTGCATAATACAATTTATCAACACACAGTCAAGCTGACTTAGTCATGAAGCTGACTCAAACCATCAGTTTGACTGCCTTTGTACTGACTTAATTTTTCAAACACTGAATCCATGAGTAATGATTATGGGCTGAAAAAAACATCATCATGTGAAAAGCAATAAATTCAGTGCTTACATGGAGGCAAACCAAGTAGTACACATAAAATATGCACTTTGGAAAGAAGCCCAAATTGGCATTCTTATCCGAATACTACAGGTGAAGTGGATGTGGGTGAGTTGCTTAACCTTTCAGGGTTATTGTGGGGTTGGATTTGACGCATGTAAAGCCCAGGATCTATTCTAGCCCGTAGAGACATTTGCCTATAGCTGCCATAGGCCTATATGGTAAGTCTCCATGGGCAACGCTGACAGTTGGTGTATCTGAAATATGAAGTCTTATTCATTCCATGTTCATGTACAGAATCTGCTTTACATACCTTTGTTAAATGATGAGGAAGAAAAGAATCCCTCCGGTTATCACATAACAATGCAGTGTGTGTCCAGATTCCTCTGAAGGATTGATTGCTTTAACACTCACTGTGTAGTGTTAAAATGAATCAACTTCCAAAAAAATTTGGATGTAACTGACCAACTTTTCTACTAGAGGTGATTTCTGACTGGAGAGATAATGCACAATTTGGCTTTCACTCTAAATGGATAACTAATTAAATGAATTAATCGGTCTTAGTATGTTAATAGAGAAACCAGGATAATAGCTCACGTGCAAACTACCATGCCCTGAGGGTATCCATCTGGTAAAGAAAACACATGGTTTCATGATATGCTAAGAAAATGGGAGCGCGCACACACACACACACACACACACACCCTGTAACTTACTTGCACATTTTTTTCCAAAAAACAAATATTTAGAAGTTTTAGGTTCTAGGGAGGCAAAAAGCCCAAATGTCAGGCATTCAGTTTTGAAACTTTGCCACCACCTTCCACTTAAAAAGGTTTTAATGATGTGATTGGTTAGTTTTAACCTGTATTTAAAAGCAAGAAGTAGGCAAATTTTCTTATTTTTGCCTTAATTCTCTATTGCCTAAGCACCAGCCATATTTAGTGCAATGTCCAAATCCAATGAGTTCCAGTTTCTGGGTTATGAATCTTTGTTGCTCCCCTCTTACTGACCTGGCGATCATAATTGATCTGAGTTTCTTGCTCAATATCAGAGTCCAATTCGGGCACGTCAGATAAATCTGAATCAGATTCTTCACTGTAAGAATCAGTGCCACCTTCTGCAGAAATATAACCCATGAGAAAGTAAAAATTCTGAGACTCTAAATAGCTAAACATTTTAAAATATTTTCCTCTAGCAAATAAATAACTACACCACAGTTTTCATTTAATATAGATTTTTTTAAACATCTTTTTTTCTCTCATCTTTAAGTTTAGCCCACCCCTTAACCCTTTCAGAAGTATTAAACAGACTATAAGAACTTCTCCCCAACCCCACCCTAGGCCAACTAAACATTTATATATTTCTATTAGATAATACATTCACGGGTTTTAAGCTTTGCTTGAAAGATACAAAGAGGGCAGGTTTTACCAAAGGAAAAGCTGGGGCAAAAAAAACCCCCAATCACTTACTTCAGTAAAGATCGTTTTTAGCTTTTTAACATACCTACTAAGTACTGGTAATTGCTGCAGAACCCTTCCCAGTAAACACATTTACTCAAATAGTTTTTCATTCTATATGTAGTCATTCCTGCTGATGTTTCAGGATATAAATAAAAAAAGACTACATGTTTGTTGAACTGGAACACACAGGCCCCAATTGCAGACCCTGCTATAATATGAACCCCTTCTGGAAGCAGCTTCCATTCCTAAGGTTACCTTGTCATCCTGCAGGTTGTCTGAGCAGAACTACTTCCTGTTACAATCGTCCAAAGGAGGCTGAAATGTATACTTTCATGATATCTTCAAAGGTTGATTCTTCATGTAAACCTCAGACCTTCAAGTTGCATTTGGAGAATCTGCTGATAGTCTTATGGTGGTTTCTTTATATGTGATGATTCTCTTTTCCCTTGTTGCTTTCAATTTCTCTGCTTTTAACTTCTGATAATTTGATTATTCATCTTTGTGTAGGTCTCTCTGGATTCATATTATCTGGTAAACTAGATTTGGCCTTTTCTTTCCCAGGTTTGGGAAGTTTTCTGCCATTATATCTTCGAATATGTTTTCTGTCCTTTTCTCTCTCCTTCTGGCATGCCAATAATTCATAAGTTATCCCTCTTGATGGTGTCCTGTAAGTCTCTTAAACTGTCTTCACTCTTTCTTTTTTTGTTCCTCTGATTAGATGATTTCCAGTAATCTGTCTCTGGATTCACTGATCCTTTCTTCTGCTTGACCTAGTTTGTTCTTGAACCACTCTACTGAATTTTTCCATTCAGTTATACTGTTTTTCAGATCTATGATTTCTCTTTGGTACTTTTTTATGCTTTCTATCTCTTTTTTGAAGTTCTCAGTTTGCTCTTGCATTGCTCTCCTGACCTCAGTGAGCCATCTTTAGGACTATTATTTTGAATATCCTATTGGGCAAATCATATATCTCTACTTCACTTGGATTGGTTTCTGGAGATTTGTCTTGTTCTTTTGTTTGAAATATATTTCTCAGTTTCTTCATTTTTCTTGACTGTGTTGGTTCCTGTGCATCAGATAAAATAACTAACTCTCCCAGTCTTGTCAGATTGGCCTCATATAGGAGAAGGATCTCACCAATCTGTCTGGCCAAAGACTTTAACATGCCTCTCAAATCTTTGTGTTTGTCCAGATCACTGTTTCTGTTTTTGGCAGCCCCCTGGAGCTTAGGATGTGCCATGTCCTGTCAGTACCACAAGACTGGAAAGGTAGAAGCCAGACTCTCCAGATGTAGCTGGAATGGCTGGAGTATTGGTTGTGTGTTTCAGTTCCTTCTATCTTCATGTGGGTATTTATCTCCCACTTGCTCTACACTAAGCCAGATGTAAGACCTGTGACAAATGCCTGTACTCATGTTCAAGCTGCATCCTCTGATCTCAGGGAGATAGCTCCTGTAAGTGGGCCCTTTGCACATCCATCTGTTTTCTGTGGTCTATGGCCACTTGAGAATGCAAACTCCCCAAGAGCCAGTTCGCTAATAGTCCCCTGGGTGGGAGCTATAGAAGGTGTGGCACTCGGTAGATGACCAAACTCCTTCCAGGAAGAATGGGTAGGCTTAGATTTATCACTGGAGTGAGCCAGAGGGAAGGCTCACGAAGTTCTGAGCTCTGGCTCTGACTTCTGGAAGGCTTTTTTTGGTTATTTTTTCCCATTAGCTTCCCCATGCAAGTTCATTAGCTGATTAGAAGCAGGGCCATCAAGTAGCCACTGGAAATATATGCTATAAGCCCCTTCCAGAGAAAAAAATGAGAGCTGCATATTCCCACCCTTTTTCTGCACTGCCCCACGGGACTGTAGTCCCTGGAAGTATTTGCAGGCCCATTTAAAAGGTCTTTGTTCTGTGATCTAGGAAGACTTGAGAATGCCTCGTCCCTTCTGCTCCCAGAACTTAGAGGTTTAGGATGGAGTACTTTGTAAGGTAATTGTAAATGTTGGGGCACTCAATATGTAATATAAACCATTTCTGGAGAAAAACAGGGAGCTGCATTTGTTTTTTTAGGAGCTGCATTCTTAAAACCCCTTCTTTTCACTGCTTCTGGGGGATGAAGCCCCTGAATGTGCTTACTTGCCCATATAAAATTGCCACTGTTTTCTCTAGTCTAGATAGACTGATATATACTTTGTCCTCTCTGTTCCCAGAGGTAAGAGCATTAGCATGTAGTACACCTTGAATGGAAGTTGTAAAAGTTGGGGTACTTGATAAGTGGACAAACTTCTTCCCAAGGGGGTTGGGTACAGTGGCTTACGCCTGTAATTCTAGCACTCTGGGAGGAAGCCAAGGCAGGAGGATTACTTGAAGCCAGGCACTTGAGACCAGCCTTAGCAACTGTGAGACCTTGTCTCTACAAAAATAGAAAAATTAGCCAGGCGTCGTGGTATGCGCCTGTAGTCTCAGCTACTCAGAGGCTTAGGCAGGAGGATCGCTTGAGCCCAGGAGTTTGAGGTTGCTGTGAGCTATGACGATACCACTGCCATCCAGCCAGGGTGACGGGGGAGACCCTGTCTTAAACAAAACAAAACAAAACAAAATTCCTCCCAGGGGGATCAGCAGACCTGGAGTCACCACTGGGGTGGGTGTGGGAGCAGGTCAGGCTAATGTTTGTCTGTCTCTTTAACTCCCAATGCAAGTTTGTTAGAAGTCAGACCACCACGTAGCCACTGAAAACGCATCATAAACCCTTTCTGTGGAGAAATGAGGCTACATTTTTTAAACCTCTTCTCTGCACTGCTCCCACGTGATGAAGCCCCTGGCAGCCTGTATCAAACTGCCACGATGTGTAACACCTTCCACTCCCAGAGTGGGTGAATTAAGAGACAATCGTCCATGGTGAACTTTAGCGTCAGGGTGCTACATGTGAGATCCAGACCCTCCTCCCCACAGGGAGGAGCTGGCTGTTGGAGTTTCCTTTCCCGATTGGATGGTGCAGCGCTCAGGGCAGGGCTGAGTGTGGCCTACGCTTTTCCTACCCATTTGATGTGGGTGTTTTCTTGGTGGCCTGGTAGGTGGCAGTCTCTCACTGGCCTCTGACTCTGTCTTAGAGGGAACTGATCCATGAAAAGATGTTTATCTGGTGCCTCCGTGGGTGGAGGCAGAGTCAGGAGCTTCCTATCCCTTCACGTTGCTGATGTCTTGCTCAACTTGCATTTGGTGTCAGCAGAAGCCTTTGAAGAAAATTATCCAACTGACCCATATTAGTCTCAAAAGCTTTTTCTTTTAAAAAAATCTTTAGTATAGAAATAAATTTTTCAGAATTGCTTAAACTCTTTACCTACAGATTAGATGCTAGAACATTCTTTGAGATGTTTATGGAAAAATAAACATTGAAAAATTATTACTGGTTTTACCCTGTGGTGCAGTTTCCAGCATGCCATTGCTGACCCCTTCTGGAACAAACCTCCACTGGAAAACCGAGTGGTCGGCCCCACCAATGCTCAACACCCACTGGAAGTCATGGGACCAGCGGACGTTTGTGACATGTGCAGAGTGACCCACATACTTTCTAAATTTGGCTCCTGAAAAGATATTTTTTAAGCAGAAGATTAGTTATGACAAAAAATTCATTGGTTAAAAAAATCCCATTCTTATTGACATTGAGGAATAAAATCTTTAAATATATTAGAAAATAATTTTCAGTCTTACATATGACAGCAAATAAGAAAATGCTCCAAAAGATCTCTATTTCAGGATGCATTAAGCTAAAAGCAGATCTTAAAATTTAAGCCCTGTAGCTGAAGACACATCTGAACCTGTTCCAAACAGTGCCCACTGCTTCACTGATTCTGAAAATAAATGATAAAGAACAAACATCTTACGTACTATTATTTAAATGCAAGATAAAACAGGCAGTCCTTGGCAATACAGAAACAAAATAATTCTGTGGAAATAGAAGCCAAATTACTATTGGGGTCATGTAGACAGAGTTGGGAGATAATTTGTTTTCCTCTTCAATTGGTTGCTTTACTTGATAAACACCATCCCCAGGTAGTAAAAGCTATTTGATGTATTTGTGGTTGCGCTACTGTAGCAAAGTGTCCAGTGTACACTCAGCACACAGCAGGGGCCGTCTATATGGAAGCCTAGGACCCCAAAGGGTGATCCCAGAAGGTCAATAAGCACCTCATCTCCCCCTTCAAAAACACTTTTCTCTCTTATAGTTTCTCTAAATGAAATCCCTTTAATGGAGGGGGGTCTATCTGTTCAACTATTACATGTTTAAAATTCAAATACCCATTAGAGAGGTAATGATTTATAAGAAGGTGAAAACCACAGCTACTTGTCCCTTTCTTGAGAGCATGCTGTGACCAGGGAAGTCCTATGATACCAGGGCCTCCAGAAAGAGTAGGGGAATACTGCTTCTAAAGTGAAAGGAAGCTCTGGGGCTCCAAAGCAGCCTTGCCTATTTCAAAGAGTCACCTAAGTCAGTTTTCATAATAAAGTAACTGACTCCAACTAAAGTAAGTTGAAAATGCTGATAACTCAGTAACTGGGGAGCAGGGTATATTCTTCTCGTATCTCTACAGATCTTAGAGTGTCGGGCTATCCTCCGCTGCCCTGACCTTTATACCCTTCTCCACAGACTGGTTAACCTCTCTTTTTGTAGTGGTTTAAAAATATGTCCACAAGTTCTTTGATACAAAATGAACAGAGTGTGGCAAAAACGAAGGTGACATGTAAGAGGAGGTTATAAAAGGCACTGCGGATCCTCCCTTGCTCTCTTTCTTGGATCTCTGTGTGCCGTGTCATAAGGACACTCAAGCAGTCTACGGAGAGGCTCAAGTGGCCAGGACCGGAGGCCTCCTGCCAAGAGCCACACGAGTGAGCCATCTTGGAAGTGAATCCTCTGTTGTCAGCTGCGCCTTCAGGTGACGGCAACCTCATGAGAGCCCTTGAACCGAACCACCCAGCTACTGTTCTTGGGAATCCCTGACTCCCAGAAACCATGAGATAATAAATGTGTGTGCATTTAAGCTGCTAGGTTTGGGGGTAATTTGTTATGCTGCAATTAAATAGATAACTAACACACCCTTTGTAGGCTGGAACTAGAACCTGCCAAAGCATCAGTGTCATTAATATTCAGGCCTTACGTCTCTGGCCTTTTTCTACACTCTCTTCTCTTCCCACTTATTCTGCTCCAGGCATACTGGCCTCCCTGCCATTCCTCAAGGGTGCCGGACATTCTCTGCCTCAAGGCCTTTGCATTTGCTGTTCTCTATCTGGAGAGCTCTTTCCCTGGACGTCTGAATGGTTGCATCCTGCATCTCCTTCAGGTTTCTAGTCAAACAAAACGGGAACAGTGAGCCACCTCCCGACCACTTTACATGAGGAACGCCCTGCTGCCCCACCCCAGCACTCTCTGCTTCTACTGCTTAATGTTTCTTCACAGCACTTCTCACCATCAGATGTGTTTGTATTCTCTCGTGTATTAACCGCGTCCTCTCAGTAGAACAGCTCCGTTAAGGCAAGCATTTGTGCTTGTTTTACTCATTGACATTTCTCCATCCTCTAGAACAACACTTAACAAATATTTACTGAATAAATGAAGGCCACATCTGTGTCTTCCAAAGCTTCCTTAGGACACTGAGTGACTTCACAAGAACTCTGCTCTCTGCACCACAAGGAGGGCTCAGGCCCTGGCCCTCATCTCTTCTCTACCGACCTTCTCTTCCATGGCTCTAAATCCTGTCAACATGATGGCCACATGCTCATCTCCAGCCCCGAACTCTCCCTGGAGTACTGACAGCCCATGTGTCATGTCCACTTGGATGTCACAGATAAAACAGACTGAGGCCTTCTTCATCCCCTCTTATCCCCATGAAACATGCACTCATACACAAAACCTTTTCTTTTCTCATTTTCCCAGCTCTGTAAATGGCACCACCATTCACCCCATTTCTTAAGCCCAAGGTTTAGAAGTTATTCTTGATGATTCCTTTCTTTTCCTCTATTCCCATATCCAATCTATCAGTAAGACCTTCGGCTCTACCTTAAAACTATTTCCTAAACCCACCCACCTCTCTTTGCATCTGTTCCTAACCTTTATCTAAGCTACCTCATCTCTTACCCGGACTCTTGCAATTATCTACTTGAAGCCTCCCCTTTCCTAACCCATTCCACATGTTATCAAAGGGGTCTTTTAAAAACTTAAATTGGTCATGTCACTCCTTCCACTTAAAACTCTCAGTAGTTTTTCACTGTACTTAGAAGACAACTCTGATTCCTAGTAGTGCCTACTAGGTCCTTCACAACACGGCCCCATCACCCTCTGCAACATCATGGTACACCACTCTCCCCTCATGCGTGTGCTCTAGCCACACTGGCCTTCCTGTCCCTGTGTTGCGTTGCGTTCACCCAAGCCACACTGAAGGCCAGTACTGTCCTCTTCAAAGTCCAAGGTTTCCACAAGTCAAGTCTTGTAACACCCAGGACACCTGTCATGGGAGGTAGCCATTCAAGGACTGTGTATGTGTAAAGGATTAATGGAATGGGAGACAGCTGTGAAATATGGAGATCCTCAGCCTTTGAACCTCCCCTTGGAGTAGGAGTGGGTGTCAAGACATGGCAAATGCCACTGAGCAAGGCTTTGGATTTTACCTCACGTCAGTGTCTGTGAGGTGATGGTCAAACAGGATGTAGTCTAAATGGCATCAGGTCAGCACTGATCCTAATTATTTTAAGATGTGAAGACTGTCAAAATGAAGAAAACAAATTGGTTTGGCTATGTAAAAATAATACCAATTGTGGTCATTTTCCTTAACCACAGAACACATGTCCAATTACTGTGCAACACAATATTACAAACATATAATTGCAAATGTGTCAAATTAACTTGGTTGAGAGTTTTTTAAATCACAGTGGAGAAGCAATAATGTTTGCTCATCTCCCACACTTGCTCACGGGCATTGGGCTGCTTACAGGTTCAAAACTTGGGGGGAATACTTGTCCCTGGCACCCTAGGTTACAGACAGGCACATTCACATTCCACCAACTGTTATTATTCCCATCAACAATTCCCACGCTCTGTTATTAACTTCCCTGCCAGTAGTTTTGGCACAGAAAGGACACAAAAGCCTGAATATCTCCAAGACAAATTGTAAGATTTATAAGCCACTTATTATGAGAAGTAGAACAAGCAAATTTGCTATGAGGACATGGATACTTGGCAGGTTGCTGAGGTGGGTTTTGTTACCCTCACCACATTGTCCCTCTGGCTGTCATCTCTGCTCATTCACGCCCTCCACGTGCCATCATCCATGGGGTGGTCTTCACATAAGGTTGTCTCATTTTGACAGACAGAACTATTCACCCTCTCTCTGTTCTAACAATAGATCCACATTTCCATTGCTATTTTCTAGACCCAAGCCCACCTTCCAAGTCTTGGGGATATATAGGAGATATCAACTCTCACTGAGTTAAGTTCATTCCCAAGTTCTGACACTGGAGACCGGTAGTATTGGCTTCTGACCCAATGTTTCTTCTGAATTCCCAGATACCTTCTGTGGCCTAACTTACCCTCTGCAAGTACGTTACTCAATCTAATAAGATATGCCCTGTTACTCAAAAGGCCCATTAGTGAGAGAGAGAAAAGTTTGAATTGGGCATGCTGAGGTAATTTTGTGCCTTGAGGATTTTAAACTAATGGCCATTGTCAAGTTTAAATGATGGTGGTTTTGCTACACATTTTATGTTCCATTTTGTACCATAATTGTCACTGCTTCAAAACTGCCAGTTAGCTGAAAATGACTTTCTGATTACATTTTTCAATTTCTTTCCTTGCTTAATTTAAAAATTATTCAAGTGAAAGAGTTTTCAGGCAGCAGCATGTCCCTGCCAATTACTTGTCTAAGATCAGATTTTCAGGGCACAGTTGAGGAGTCTCAGAAGAGCCTGCTTATGGGCTTTGCCTAAACTTGCAAAGAAAGAAGAGGACTGGGTCGTTACATAGTTAATTCATCACATTCCACAAAGCTGAAGGTGTCACATAATAGAAGTCACACAATTCTAACAATAATAAAATAACAAAAAATGATTCGCAGGAAGGATTGTTTTGAATCAAACTTCTCTCTCAAAAACTTCACCAGTTACATAAATCTACTTTGCAAACTTAGTGCTTTAAGAAAGAATCCAAGAATTGTATTATCACCACAACAATCACTTTCAGATTTTTATTATGTCTGAAAGGATTTATTTTCCCATGTATAAGCCCATGTAGCTGCGAAACATAAAAGAATTCTAGTTATAACATTTTAATGGAATATATATAATTTAAATTATAAATATGTATTCACACAAATATAAATACAACTTGTTCCAAATGTGAAGTATGAGTCTTATATGAATCACAAAATGGTAATGACTATTAGCAAATCCTGACAATATTGCAAAATCACATGTCTTAGAATGTCAAGAATAGAAGACATCAACACTACATTCTGTTTAAAATTGTTGAAGAGTAAATATATAGGATAAAATGAAGGATCTGCTGAAATAGTCACTAGGAAAATAAGCCTTACATGTACCACATATACAGCGTAGAGAAAACCTTTAAGCAACGGAACATCTCTTTGGCCTTACCTTTCTTGAGACAAGGAAATTTAAACAATTTCACCAATCCAAAGTCATCTCCAGACACCAGCACTGAACTGTTATAATTTGCATCCACTGAGTTGACATCCGTAACCTCGGTGTATTTGGGCCAAATTCCACTCACTTCAGGGCCTTTGACACATGTCCAAGAGGCCCAGGGAATCCCTTTGATTTCTTCTTTACTTGTTAAAGGCTTTCCAGCTAAAAATAATCAATTTAAATATTAACATTACATTTAAATAAAAAGCATATTCCAATTTACCGTATTCATTTTTCTGTTTTATAGAGGTCTAAAACCTTTGTTTCTAAAAAAACTTCTATAAATCAAGGAAACTACAGATTCTAATCTTTATATCCAGTTTGTGATTTGTGGGGTGGGGGGCGTGTGAAAACACACACTCAAAACTCAGAAGGAAAGTATAAAGAAAATGATTATTAAATACTTGGGTGATAGTTACCCTATATACCCTGACTTGGTCACATCCTATGCATGTAACAAAATTTCACATGTGCCAAGTAAAAAAGGATAATAATTACTGTACTAAATATAGTATCTCAAACTACTAATATTTACTCAACCTTATTTGTATTGTTGATGAAATGACTTTTATCAAATTATGTGGCATCACATTTAGTCACCAGCATTTTGCCAGGTTTAAAAAACTTTGGCTAAGTTCATCTTGAACTTCTATTTTTCAAATTTGAGGATGCCTAGAAGTGATTTTTTTAAAACGCAGGCTCACTATATTAATGGAAAAAATTAATGGATTTTATTATTTAAATTTAAAAGTTCTAGACTCTGAAAAGCCACAAAATTACGAGGAAATAAATGTAATTGGCTGGGGAAAACAGTCCCAACAATTGTGCTTGGTATGTTCCCAAACGTGTGCCGCAGCACCCAGCTTCCACCAGCAGCAGGTCAGGGACATCCCACAGAGCACAGGAAGGTGGAAACAGAAACGAGTGCGAAACGTCTGGAAGAATGTCTAGCCACACATAACTTTAAAATTTAAAATCAAGATAATTAAGCATGCTACCTGATACTTCCCCTCTCAAATATTTTCAGATAAAGAATCTGTGAGAATAGATGCCTTTGTACGTTAGTGGTGCATTGTCAAACTGGCATTCAATAATTCTGGACTGTATTATAGTACATAAAAATTCATTAAAAAGACCATAGAATCAAGGAGTTTATAGTTTAAACTTAGTATGTGACCCAGGACTATATTCTCCTGCCTTGGAAATTCCACCTGTACAAAGGTATTTGGAGCTGCACTATCTGGACCAGCAAAGAAATCGGAAATAAGTCCAAATGCTCAATGATAGAATGATAAACTAAATAGTGGTATCAGCACTCAACAGGATGTAATTTTGTTATTGCAAATGAAAAACATGTTTAATATTTTTCCAGATATGGGAAAAATATATGAAATAATATTAAGCAAAGAAAATAGACAAAGAAATCTGTACCTAGTAATGGTAAGCTGATGAATTTGATAGGGCAGAGTCTCATTCATGATTTATTTCAGTATTACAAGCTAAATGTTACTAAACGAGTATGTAACCTGAAAATAAAATCCTAAGTCCTCTGCTAACTGAATGGACCCCTCTCGGCCAAGGGGACCCCAGAAACACCTTAAAACTGAGTTTTCAGCCGTGATGGGATAAGAGAGATAAAGCACAGTTACATGTATGATTTTCCTTCATAAATATTCATAACTCCTCCCATAGCTTGTTGAATATGTATATTTGACCACCCCACTCAATATAAAATCCTGTTTCCTTTTGTCTCCTTATTGAGGCACATGTGCCTGTCTTCTGGTTGGAGCTTTACTTCCCCAGCCTGTTGGAATGGCTGCCCATCAGGTTGCTACCCTTTACCAGAAATAAAGCTCTCCTTTTTCTAAAGTATAAACCTCATTAATTTTTTTAAGTTAACAAGTATTATGTAAGTCAGATGAATCTCTTATGTTATGTTGGAGTCACAAATAAAAATTGTGGTTTTTTAATCCCAATGAGAACATTTCACCAAATAATCATAGAATAAGGGCTTCTAATTATGAAGAATGCAGGTTTGGGACTAAAGCAATCACAGTAAATAAGGGCTATAATCCTCAAATATTGAGGACTTATCTCTTGAAATGTCTTGAGGTTCTAAGCTGATCCCAGAGGTGGTTTATAATTCTCCCCAGGCCATCCTTTCCAAAGTTTCAATAGTTCCCTTTTGGCATTCTAGCAGAAACCAGTCTTCCTAATGATAATGTAGCCAACTCCCCCTCTCCCCCAGGTATCTATGTTATGATGGGAGTGTTATTTCCTGGCAAGCTGAAACCCACAAACTATGCCTCCAGTTCATTTTCATTCATTTCTAACCCTGTTGCAAAACTGTGTGTGCAAGGCACTAACAGAAATATTATGACTATTTTTCATTATCACCATTTATTCAACCTTTTAGAGCTGTGTTAATGAACAATGAAATAGGCAAACAGCAGGAAGAAAAAATGAGTAACAGAGCAGCAAAGGACTTGGATAATGAACTAAACATTTGGATCATGAACCTCCAAATATACTTGAAAGTTGGTTGTATGACTATTTCAAGATTTTCTCTATTTTAAAAAATTATGAATATTTCAAGCATACAAAAAATTATAGAGACTACTATAGTGAACAAAGTATGTCTGCCACCCAGTTTCAACAAAACTTAATATGCTGTCTTTATCACAGAATTTTAAGGAAAATGTCACAGATAGTTAAAATCCATTGGTTAATTCTCCCCAATCTCATTTCTCTCTCCTTTCTTAAAGTTACCAACATCCTGAATTAGGTGTTTATCACTCCTGTGCATTTAAAAAACATTTGCTACATATGTATACAGTCACATAGAATTTGTTTTCATGTCCTAAAATTTCATATAAATGTACACAGTACATATTGTACAACTTTGTTTGTTCAGCATTGTAATTTTGAGATCTATCCATATTGATATAAGTTCTCCAGTTTAATTTGTTTTTAAGCTTTTTATGATAGTATTCCAGTATGTGACTGTACTACATTTAATTTAATCACTCTTCCTGCTGACAAACACTTAGGCATCGTGTCTCATTTCTGGCTATTACAAACACTGCTACCACAAACATCCTTGTGCACATGCCTTCGTGCGGGCTCCCACCAGCAGCGTGTGTGGTTTCCCTTTCCCTTCTTCTTGCCAATTAGATTTTTGTCAATCTAAATAGTGCAGAATTGTAACCCCGTTGTTTTAATAATTTCCCTGATTACCTAGAGGTTCATATATTTATGGGTCATTTGAAATTTGCCCATTTTTTCTATTTTTCTCCTTTCACTTATCCATAGGCATTCTTTATATATTCTAGAAATAAATCCTTTGTCCATTATAACAATTGCAAGGATTTATACCTAGTATATGCCTTGTTTTTAAAGTTTAATCATGGTCTCTTGTGTAATTTTTTATTTTAATGTGGTCCAATTCATTAACCTTTTCTTTGAGAGTTTATGATTTGAGGAGGATCTTACTTCAGAAAACATTCTTTGCCCTGAGGTCACAATGACATTCTTCTATATTTTCTTCGTGTGGTTCAAAGTTTTGCTTTATGCAAACATCCAATGCCGCCACGTGACTTACATGGCATTTTGTAGAATAATCGTTCTCCTGCACCATCGTTAGTTTGCAAGTATTTACTGTCCAAGGACCAGTCAATGTGAGTAATGAAACTAAGAGACTTGTTGCACTCTCCAATTTTCTTATACCGCTGGGCAACAGCGTAGACATCTACTAGGCCATCATTGGATCCCACTGCAAGGTAAGAACCATCTGGAGAAAATTTCATTTCATGAATGACTTCTTTTCGATCTTTGATGTGAACCACTTCTGTCATATCTCTATAGGAATAAAAGACAAAGTGATAAGCAGCAAATCTAGAAATAGGAAAACCAAGTCATGTTTCAAAATACATGTGTCAGAGAAAAGAAGTCTTTTGAAAGGGAGCAAAAACCTACAGGAATTAGAGGATTAACTTTTGAGGAAATACATAAAATAGTATTATTTAAAATTTACAGCCAGTTTAGGAAAATAAACATTTTAAATAATATTTTGGGTTTCCAAAGTAAAAATAAAAAAATTTAATGAAATGCATACATGCAATGAAAAGAGGTTGACTAATGGGTACAAATGTACAATTTGGCAGAAGGAAATAAGACCTAGTGTTTGATAGATCAGTAGGATGATAATAGTTTACAATAATCTATTGTATATTTCAAAATAGCTAGAAGAGAATAATTTGAAAGTTTCTAGCACAAATAAAAGAAATATTTAAGGTGATAGATATTCCAATTATACTGATTTGATCTTTGCATATTATACAGATGTATTAAATGATCACAGGTACCCCCAAAGATGCACACTATGTATTAATAAGTAGATTCTTAAAAGAGAAATGCATGTTTATTTTCATGATCAACTATACATTTTTCCCTATGTTAAAAAATTGGGGTTAATAAAATTGTATTAAAAATATGCTGTGGAGAAAGGTAAAATATATCAAGGTCAGCATAAAAATGAACCATCTTTTTTAAACTTCAAGAACAAGAAACTTGTGACTGTTAAGCTTAATGCTTATTGTTGTAAAAAGAGCAAGTCAAAAAAGAAGAAAATTATCTGTTTAAATGTTAAACGGTTATGCAATCATTTAACTTTCACTATGAAGAGTCATTCCTGAATACACTGAATCACTGGAATATTTTGCATCCTTCCTGATCAGATTCTTTTAAGAATTTCTATTCACATTTGAAAGCTCACTGAGGTTGTTTTTCTCTACAACTAAGAGACAAGGTTATGACTAGCAGGTCCCATGAGCCAGTAAAGATGGTGCCATCAACTTCAAAACAAACGGAATGCATAAATAATGCCAAATATTTGCTTCTACATAATAACTCCTCATGCTTGTTATCATTTATTAATAGCATTATAGTGTACTATAATGTCATAAAATAGGTGCGTGAGGATTTTTTGTTTTGGCTTGGGAAACCCATCAAAAATGATATCTGATAATTAGCCATCTTTTCACACATCACTAAACAGAGAAAGAAAATGTTGTCTACCAATTCAGTAATGAGTTATATGGGGCAAGTAATGAGAATTTTGTGTAACAAACTGTGCTAAGAGTATTCTTCAAAGCTATATCGAATTTTCTGTGTGCAAAACATGCAGTATTTCATTTACAGCTGCATTTCTTTTTTATAATCACAAAATGTGTGAGCCAAGAGAACTAACGCATTGAGAGGAAATACAAGGGTGGGTCATGATTTTTGTACAGTAAAAATAATATAGGATGTTAGTAAATAGGAAATATTCCATTTTAGTATCAATTATGGGTGGAAGAAACCTTTTACTCAAGCTCACCTCTAAACATCTGGTGCTGTTGGACGTTGCTTTATTCTTCCTTCCTCTTTTCTTGGCTTACTACAAAGCCCACAATCTCTTATCCGAAACCCTTGGGATCAGATGTGCTTGGGAATTCATTATTCATTAGATTTTAGAAAGGTTCACATACAATATATTATGTAACATCCCCAGTGGGGGCTGGGGTAGCACCCTGTATTAAACATAATATTTCTGTAGCAAATCACATGACACATGATTATTCCCCACTAAGAAATTAATAGACTATGAACAGACTCACATCAGTTCATTGGGTTAGGGTGTGATGCCAAATGAGTCACCAAAGAACTTTGAATTTTCAGAGCATTTTAGACTTGGGAATTACAGATAGGGGATTGTGGATCTATAATATTCCTATTTGAAAGAGTAAATGAATTTTTCCTAAGGTCCTGGCATGTATTATGTATGACCAGGAGAATCTGAATTTTTAACAAAAAAGCATTTCTAAATACCATTTTCAATATTGGTACGTGCCTGACTCGGAGAACAATGAAAGAGCCGTCCTTCATGCCCAGGGCCAGCTGAGATCCATCTGGGCTGAAAGCGACACTGCGAATTGCTTCCTCCATGTTGCAGCGGGCGATCAAGGCGTGGTCGGCCAGGCTCCACAGCCTAGGCACAAGAACAAAGTAAAAACAAAGCAAAATCAACTTTTTGTACTCATCAGCCAGCCCAAGGGGGGAAGGCCTGCTCACCGCAGTGATAACAACAAGGAAGGACATGTTAATTTGACACCAGTGTCCTTCATCGGGGCCTGTCAGGAAATCTGGAAAGGCGTTTATTGCATCTTTGGGTCATTTTCATCATTTCAAAACACCCAGCAAGAAATATAAGATGAAATAACATTTCCAAAGACTTTGAAATTCATAGAATAAGGAAAATTTAAACACTACTTCACACTGAATCTTACTTTTCTCTTTGGAAATGAAATATTGTCTTTCACTTATACCAACGGTTGTTAATCACACTTACATGAAATATTACTAGATGCTATTGTTAGCTTTTAAGGAAAAATTAGTGCCCTTCCAGTAACAGTTATTTAAGCACACACAGATTGAGACACATATTACATTTGTTGGCCTCCCTAGAAGGAAAATGTATCTGAGATAGAAAAGAGCGAATGGTACCCTTCCCCAGCATGGTTCCCAATGGCTGCACACAGTCATGTGCGGTCACTCCTCACAAGCTCCCTGGGCACCCCACTGCCGATGGGTCTGCGCTTGGTGGGGCAGACACTTCACAGTGCTCCTGGCAATGGAAAGATGCCGAGCAAGGGGCAAGTGCAGCAAACAGGGAGCTTCCAGCAGCGTGGGCTGCACGTGTTCCCAGCTCTAGAAACACCTAACCCAGGCACCGCCAACTGAGGGCACCTGAACACTTGAAAACATAAATAAAGGTTAGTTGCAATTGTGGTATCTGACCTCTATCTATTAGCACTTTTATAAAGACAGACTTCACTTTACACACTAACAACGTCTGCCAGGGGCACCTACAACCTAGAGTGCTGCAATGGAAGGACAAGAATATGTGACATGTGGCACAGTTTCTCCTAATGCATTCTGCCATCAGGAGGGATCGGGGCACATCCCTTAATGTGGAATTGCACAGTGACTAGTTTACGGTTCCCTTAGGCAGCCTGTACTGTTCAGCCTAAAGCTGAATATGCTCTTAATACCTCATTTATTATTCATAACCTCATGCCGTTTTTAGCCTTGTACTATTTTAAGCAATGTAAAGCTTTGCTTTACTAGCAAAGTAAGAAACCATCACTCCTCAGTAAACTGTGCTTTCCCTATGAAGTCGCTAAGCTAATCTTTCTCAAGAAATTCTGACTTTCACCCTCTCTAAATTTTAATATTCAGTATAAAAATGTATTGTAAGTTTTAGCCAAACTAATAGCTAAAGGAAATAAGACAGACTCTTGCACTTAGGGCTCCTCAGGGATGTTTGCAATTCTGAAATTCAACAGTTTTGTTTTGTTTTTCCTTTAGAAAGGGTCTTGCTTTGTTGCCCAGGCTGGAGTATAGTGACATGATCAGAGCTCATTGCAACCCTGAATTCCTGGGCTCGAGCAATCCTCCCACCTCAACCTCCCAAGTAGCTGCCACTCCAGGCATCCATTGCCACAGCTGGTTCACTTTTAAAATTTTTGTAGAGACGGGGGTCTCACTATGTTGCCCAGGCTGGTCTTAATCTCCTGGCCTCAAGCAATCCTCCCTCCTCAGCCCAAATGCTGGGATTACAGGCGTGAGCCACTGTGCCCGGCCTCAACACAGTTCTTAAAATACAAAAGCTGAGGATTTTCTTGAAATCACTTCTGTGTGCATGGGCATGAAGCGAATTTCACAGGTGTTTGAATAACTTGGCGGCATTGTTTTGGCTGCTCTGGGAAAGCTCATAGTAAAGGAAGGAAAAGAAAAAGAAAAGGAAGAAGAGAAGTATAAACCAAACACTTATGCCACGTAAGGAGACAACTGCAGTTGTTTTCACTGTTTTTAGATTGATGAGGCTTTCATGCTTGCTAGAGACTAAAACACAGAATTAGCAAGTATGCTGATTGTATCTTCGTTAGTTTCGTAAATATACAAAAATAAGGGGTGTAAAAATAAGTAATTCAAAATCTAAGTTGTTGGTACTTTTAATTATTTTGAGCCTTAAAGGAATGTGGTTATGGGGCCTAAGTTATATGCCGGGTAGCTAGAATCTTTGCTTTTCTGATTATAAAATTCGCCTTTTTCCTAACCTGTGTTGTTTTAGGAAATGTAAATAACTAAAGGCACCACGGAAGACCCCTTCCCTCTCCGCTATTGATCTTCTTTATAGACTAACCTTCCTCTTACTTTTCTCACACAAAAATTTCATGGTTATTACATTGTCTTAAGATGGAATGTTAAGCACACTTTTAAATAGGAAGGGAAATGAAAACAAGCTATATGGAAAATAAACTATAACTACTTAAATTGTTGTAACTCATAAACCAGTCTGTATAGAAAATGTTATAATGCTACTAAACTTCTTTTTCTTCCTATATAAGCAAGAATTTAGTTTTTAACGTCAGAGCACTGGCCCCATTTCCTTTGGAGTCTGTGTTACCAAAATGGCCATTCTCAGCTTTGTGCTTGAATAAACTCTAAAACTGGATTCTGATCCTTTTGGTTATTTCAGTTTGACAGGGGGAAAAGAACAGTGACCTTTAATCTAGTCTACAGTGTTTCTATTTTAGCTATCAAAACCCAGACTCGGTAACCACTAGATCCATTGATCAGTCTTTTCCTGCTATTCACTGTCTCTGGCCTGTTTGTTATTGAGCACATTTAAAGCTCAACGATAAATACTAAAATGCTGAAGTCGGTGTCAATAGTCTTCATCTCAAACTTTTAGATCATGTGTTCATTCCTTCAACAGTCACAAGACAACTGGAAGAATACTGATTTTGCTCATTTTCCCCAATGTTCTGCTCTCAAAGAATAAAAAATGATGCATAGCAAGAAACCTCAGGCCCTAATAAAATTGCTACTTTCTCTGGTGTCATCACTCTCTTTTGATGTGGTAACAACGCTCAACATTTCATCTGAGGATTTACAGAAAATAATTTACCAATGTGTGAAAGACAATTTTGAAAATCAGAATTTAAATTCGAAACTGTAAAATCACCATGCACCCCCCTGCAGAGGACCAAGGGTACCAGGGGGCGATATGGTTTCATCACAGATGAGCTAGAAAGAGAACTGGAAGCCTGCCTAACCGGTATTCGTGTACTTCCACTTCTAAAAACATTTTCACGATTTGAGACAGAGCCAAAAAAGATAACAACAAAATGCTAAGAAACCAACTTGTCGAGCTAAATGTCTTAACATTCCATTTGGAAACTGTGTCATTCTGTTCTACGCTTTATCTTTCTCTTAATTAACAAGCACATTTGGGCAAAAGAAATCTATTTCCAGGAAGTCAGGGAAGTCACGGTAGCCACCGCCGGGGCCTCACCTGACTGAACGGTCGTCGCTGCCAGTCACAGCCAGAGGCTTCTTGGGGTGCAGGGCCAGACCCCAGAGCTCCCCCTCGCAGTGGCCCTGTAGGATCAGCATCGGCTTGTCCCGCTCCCGCACGATCACTTCAAATATCTCGCTGTCCTGGGTCCCTGCTAGGAGGCGGTCTGCTTTCCAGCACACACTCCGGATGGAGAGGCCTGACAACAGTGAATAAGTAAAATAAAAGCGTATCTTATCTCCACACCGTTCTCACATAAAAAGGAAAAACACCTAACGTGAATATCCTTTCACCGGGATAGCATCAAATGCAACACATCTTAAAGACTCCCGGAGGTGGAGAATCAGTTCCACACCCAAATCTGTGTTATTTCCTCACTTATGTTGGACGTTCCCCCACCCCCATCATGATCTAGTTTGCAAAACAGTGACCACTTTTTCTTGTCTGACTTAGGATAGCGATGTATTTTTACAGCATCGTGTATTTTAAATACTACATCTCAAAATAAATACAAGAGGAGAACTTAGTCTTTATGAAAACCTAAACTTTCTTTGAAATAATTTCCTTCTGATTTGCTATGAAAAAGTAATCAGTTCGATCTTTAGGATGGTAACATTTGTTAAAATTATATGTGGGTGATACTACAGAACAGTTAATTACCATATTAAGCAAGTTTAGTATGTATTTGATCAGAACCTAGACTCATTCTACTAGATAAACAGATGTACTATGTCCCAGAAATATGCAAATGAAACTCCAATTTCAGTCTCAAAATACCATCAAACATTTGTCAATGAAGATGCTATTCTTTGCCAACTTAATTTATGGAATCTTTTCTAAAAGCATAGTAACTACTTTTAAGTCTAAACTTTACCTCTTTAGTAGCATTTCATCCTGAGGCAGGCCCTGGGCTTTCCTGACTGAGTCATGACCTCTCAGACTTCTTGGGGTCCATTCTGTTTCTTACTGGGTTTGGTAAGTATTTACTTACACGATAAATTTTCTCATGTCTGAACTAGAAATACAGAAGCAATCCCACTTTCATAACTACTTAAAAACAGGTGAGGATCTGATAAGCCTTGAGATCTGAGTTACCTCCCTAGAAGTCTGGGAACCTAGACTCTACCCCGGCTCTTGGCCTGATTGGCCAAACGTAGGAGAAAGAGTCTCTTCCTCTCTGGGGACCAGTTTTTCTCCCCTTGAAATGTAGACTATAATTATGGAGAGCATGTAATTTATCCAAATTGGAACCCCTGTAAAAACAGAAGGAGGTGCTAAAAATATTTAAGTTTATATAGTTTTTTGAAATATTTACCTGGAAAGTAGTTTCACTGTGTTGAAAGACCTATCAAATAGTTCTATCAAAAATATTTTCCAATATAGAACTCAAAGAATACTTTATTGCAAAACGAAAAAATCCAGGACAAAGGGATGAACAGGCAGAGCACAGAGGATTTTTAGGGCAGTGAAACTGTCCTATAAGACATCATAATGGTAGATACATGTCATCATCCATTCGTCAAAACCAATAGAATAACCACCACCAAGAGTGAGCCCTTATGTGAAGTATAGACTTGGAGTGATGATGTGCCAATGTCGGTTCATCCGTCATAACAAAGGTACCACTCTGGTGGGGGACGTTGATAGCGGGGGAAGCTATGTATATGTGGGGGTAGGGGGTATATGAAACATCTCTGTACTTTCTGCTCAATTTTGCTTTGAACCCAAAACCACTCTAAAAAATAAAGTCTACTTAAAAAAATCCAGGACAAATGCTAAGCCAGATAGGACGCTGAGACGGCAGGAGGAGTAATTTAGGGTACATGGATACCCTAATTGTAATCCTCATTTTTATTATCTCACTGTGGTCTTATAAGTATTCAAATGAGAACATGCATTTATTTAACAGTTTTTTTGTTAAGTGACAAGGCTATATTTACATGGGATAACTGTCTTTACTCCTTGCTCTGAATTCATTGTTACATGTCTTGAGATGGAAGAAGAAAGCCCACAGGCAGATGTAGTATTCGCAGTAAGAGCAGGATGCCAGTTCATGGTCAATTGCTCGATGTCCTCCACTGCAATCATCAGGATGGGCTTTCAAGGATGGGCAGGTGGACGTGTGGTGAAACCGTCGGGACACGAGGGCACGCTGACAGGGCCCACGCCTAGCTGTGGGGGACCCCTCTGCCCTGCAGCAACAACCACTGTCCCTGTCATCTCTTTCCCACTGTCTCCGGGGGCTTAGTTCCCACTCATGAGCCAACAGAGTCCCATTTTCTCCTGTTTTTCTTAACTCCTGCAGGGGGTTGGCTGGAGGGGGCCGAATTAGTTGTCTCCCCAGGAGGCCTTGCATTGTCTTTAGTTTTATCACAGAAAGGGTGTAACGCTTTGCCCTTCAGCGTTACCAGAAAGTAGCGAGAGTTAATATTCCAGCATCAGCAAAAAAATCAAATAGTTTACTTATTACATTTATTGCGTGCTTCCTCTCACTAGAATGGAAGGTCTAGAGACAGACAGGAGTTTTACCAGTTTTATTAATACTCACTGCCGTGTCCTCAGAACCTAGCACAGTGGCTGCTGTCATGAAGCAGATGTTTAATAAGGATTGTTGAATGAATGGACTAAAACATGAAAGTCACAAGCATTTCTTGACTCCTTGGAGATACCAAGGAATAAAAGATACCATCCCTGTTCTCAATGAGAACCTTCAAAGGAGGAGGAATGGATCCATTCCTTCATTCAAAATATTTTTATTCAGCACCCACTATGTGCGCAACCTCAGAGCTTGAACAGTGAACAAGCCAGGCTCCTGCCCTGGTGGAGTTTACATTTTAAGGAGGGGCAGACATTTATAAGCAGATACCTATATACCAAAAGCCAACTAAGTTTTTATAAACATATACATGTGTATATATAGTAATAATTGTACATATATACTGTACTATATATACATATACAGACATATACATCTCGGTGATGTGTTACATATTTTAGCTGTCATTGAATATTCAAATGACAGTCCCTTTATAATTTCATTGGTTGCTTTAAAGACACTGTCCTTTTCCAAGCAGACCTGGAATCCATGTCTTCACTTTAAGCATGAACACACCAATTCTCCCTCTGGCCTCCAAAAGCAAGTCTGGTCATCCAAGTCCAAATGGCTTGCAAATAGAAACTTCTCCCAAGGACCTGGTGCTGTATTTGGTCCAGTGTACGAACGTTTATTCTCCCCACCACCCCCACTACTTTTAACCTTATTTGCAGGAACAAAGTCAGGAAGGTACAAGGAATATTATAACAAACAACAACCAACCACCTGGAATCGACAACTGTTAACATTTAAAAAACATTTGCTTTGGATTTTTTTTTTTTTTTAAAGACTCAGGAACAAAGATGAACCTTCCAACTCGGCTCAGACTGATGAGCTGGTGAAATCACATGGCACCCAGCATTTTCAGACTGTGTCCCAGGAGTTCTTGGATTCCTCAAGAAAGCTCCAGGGCCCTGGCAAAGACAGAGCTGGGAAATTGGAGACCAAGAGGCAGGAGTTTGAGGGTCCTACTGCTGCCTTTCCCTCAGCACCTCACAGTATGTGTTTTATAGGAGCTTCCATTTGAAAAAAGGTTCCACTGAACTAACCACCAACGTAAGGAGAGTATAAAGCGAAGTGTAAGCTTTATGCTTGTCAAAGGCAATGAGGCTAAACTGATATGGATTATTTCTGGCTGAATATGGGCAGAAGGAGAGAGAGAGAATGAGAGAATTGCTACGTTGTTTACAACATAAACTTAATGAGCTGTGAACATTTTCTCTTAGAGACCAACTCAGCCTCTCCATACCGCACTCAGTTCTTCAAACAGATAAACTGTCTTTTGTCACATCACAAGTCAACCCCAGGGGTCCCTCTACAAGATGAGAGATGTGATACTGGGTAACTCCCAAGATAACCATTTTAAACAGGAATTACTTCCTGAAGATGCATCAGTAGGTAGAAACTACAGTCAAGTTTTCTAACATCATCCCTAAGCCTAATTGTTCTTCCGCACGCAAAAGTGGCAGAGAGAGCTGCATGGATCTTCTGGGCACACTCTGGAGAGACCGTGCTGAGTGGCAGCTCCCTGACGAGGTTCTGCAGTAATTCACTTCTCCTGTCTATCCAGGCTTGGTTTTTAACTTTTCTGACACAAATGAAAAGAACAGGAATGTAATCATGGTGTCCCCAGTGGATTGGGAAGCCATGCCCACGCTGTTGGATTAGGAAGTAATTAAACTTCTACATTTCTTTATCTTCTGCCTCTGGAAGTCAGAAAAATAAGCTAATATTTAGAACAGGCTTAGAAATTCACCAATAGGGGAAAAAAAAGAAATCAGGAAAAACTATCGCAATTATTTAAGGCATCAGAAATGCCCTTTTTCTTGAAAGATACATGTCACGATTACTTTTGACGGTATGAACTGAAAGCATTTCGTCACACTGACGAGGTGTCCACATTTGGACACCATGGTCTCTGCCACTTGCTACGAGAAATGTGGAGCTCCGCACTGTGCTCGGTACAGACCGCCAGCAGATGGCAGTAGAGAGCAAACCACCCATCTAAGCCTAATCCTCAAAGGCCAAGACCAAATTCTCACCAGCCTCTGCCCTGGTTTCATATTCACACCAGAGAGCAGGAAAAAAGCAACAAACACAACAAAAACCAAAAAACACCAGCATCCTTCTAATCTCCTCTGCTACAGTCCTGAGGCCTAGGCATGGGGGGATCTAGTCCATGAAAACAAACAGACCTCATTACTAAAGGACACTGCTTATTTTCTTGTTTATTGAATGGTTAAGTACATGGACTGGTCCTGTCCAGCTGTGTGAGATGGCAAGCTACTTAATCCTTTCAATCTTCAGTTTCCCCATCTGTAAAGTGGAGATAATATTAACATCCCCACTTCATAGCACTGTGAAGATTCAATGCAATAAAGCTTGACCAGTGTCTGGCACTTAGCAAATTAATATAATTAACATAGTCACTCTTCCTTGTGTTACAACTGATTTGTTGTTGTTCGCTATTGTAATTTTGATGTGCTGGCACCGCAGAGTTGCAGAAGGCAATGGTATGTTCCAACATACAATAAGAGAATAAACTATTTAGGGAAGAAAACGGCATTTTCTCCCAATTATTTGGCCCAAGAGGGGAAAACTGGCAGCAGGAAGAGGCTTGGTACTTGATATTGTTCTTAAACCTGGTGCTCCAAGGTCTGATATATGGTAAAGGACTATCCACAGCTGTCCCCAAACCTCACTGGGCATAGAATCTACACGGAAAGTGTTTAAAAGCTACCGAAGCCTGGACCCCATCCAGAGACACCTGTTGACTGGTCTGGAGAGGAGTGCGGCATAGTTATTTTAGCTCCCCAGCACTGAGAACCACTGTCTACCAAGCCGTTCCCCAGCTGGCATGTTCTCAGACTTTAGTCAGACTGTTGAAAATTCAGAGAGCCAGGCAGTACCACCGGGTGATTCTAACAAAACAGTCTTTTGGTCACACGACGGCAAACTCTGCCCCAGTGCGTAAGAGAGCCCAAGTCCCGATGAGCAAATAGTAAAAAGACTATGCAACTCTGAGAAGCTGAGTCTGAGTCAAACAAGCAAGCCCTGCAGAAAGTGGGCAGGGGGAGATCCTCACTGACATTACACAGCCCTGCACGTGCTCTGACCACTTACAAGGTGGTGTCACCACTAACCCCATGGACAGCACTGGGCCCTAGATGGGGCCAGTAAATATCTGTTGAATAAGTGAGGAAATTTTAAAGTATAGAAAGTTTAAAACTTGCCTAAAGTCACGGAGCAAGCAAGCAATAGAAATAAAATGAGGATTCGGGCAGTTTAAGTCTGGAGCAAACACCCTTCCCAGTACTGAGAACCACTCCCTGTCTTCTCCCTGTGAAGATGTACACAGTACACTGTACCAAAGATTCAACAAGACTGGGTGATGGCTGTCCCTACAAACCTACCCTTATTAAGGATGCAAACCCAAGGAGTACCTTGGGTGAAAGAGGTAAAAGGTAATGAGAGATGGAGAGAGACACTTCTCTCAGACTTAAGGAACATTCGGGGTGGGTGTGGAAAGACAGCAGGGACCTCCAAATCCCTTCCCCTTACCACCCCTCAGGAGGGGGTGGCTGAGACCACCTAGGGAGTCTGGAGCCTGGGCAGACACCCTAAAGGTAATGCTGCAGCCAAAGTTTAGGAACGTGAAAGAAAGAAGAGGGAGGGAAGACACGCATCTTCCCCGGGATTCGCATGCGCAGGTGATTTTGGAGCCCAGCACAAAATGGAGATGCGGGGCTCCTTGTTAAATGATGATGAAGAATTTCAAGGCAGCAACAGCAAAGCACTCAGCCAACACAGAGTGTGACTGCACAGGCCTCAGGCCCGAGAAGCTGCCCTGCCAGGGGACCTCCAGGGCTGTTTGGGGACCGAGTGGGACCCTGTGCATGGAGTGCTCAGCAGAGGCTGCCACAGAGCAGCGTTCAATACTGGGAGCTGCTGCACCCAGGTCTCGGGGCCTCACCGCAGGCCGGGCAGGGGCTCTCTGCCTGAAGGCCACCAGCAGAATTCATCGTGAAAGTTACTCTTTACAAAATCCCCAATTATCTCAAACCCACTCCACAGGACCCCAAATCCTTTAGCTACAGGAACTCTGAAGGGTCCACATGCCTAACAGGTATCAGAAGATGGAAACACACAACCAAACCCACCCAGGAAGAACGTTGACAGGGGAGTTACTACAGAACAAGCCAGTCAGCCTTCCAATTGTCTGGTACATGTCACACGTGGAACCTGAGCAAATGCCACCCACCGTGCCCAGCTCCCAAGCCACACACGCCTCTGCAGCACTCCTCCACCTTCTCAGCAGAAGGACAGTGAGGCAGGAAGACATGGCCCAGAGGAAGGCAGTGGGCACACGAGGAGAGACAGGGAGCAGAGAGGTATGTAATGAAGCTGCTTAAGGAACCAGGGGAACCATAGGATGTGTCTGTTTTGCTTCTATTGTAAGCCAGGGCATCCTCAGGTTTAAGAGTTGGTCTCTTAAATGTTCAATCCCAGGGTTTCTCAACCGCATCACTACCACTATTTGGAGTGGTTATCCTGGGCATTGCAACATGTTGAGCAGCATCCCTGGCCTCTACCCACAAATGTCAGTAGCACCTCTGCAGTTGTGACAATCAGAAATGTCTCCGATACCACATGTCCTCTAGGAGACAGAAGTCACGCCTAGTTGAGAACTGCTAGATATATGACCCTCAACGTACTCTGAGGAACAAAAATTGTAGTAAGAAAAATGAATGGTGGGGAAGAATAGCCTGGGCTCCCTCTTCCAGTCCTGTCCCACCCCAGTCCGCTCTCTGCTCTGGGGTGGGCAGAGCTGTCCAAGTGGAGATCTGACCACGCCACTTGCCTCCCAAACCTGTTCTGTGCTCTCCTAGTGCTGGCCCTTGGGGGTCAACCCTGAACACCGTGAGCTGACACAAAGGAACCAAGTTATCTGTTCCTCCCCCTGCATCCTCGTCACTTGTGCTCAGGCTCTACACTCCAGTCATACAACACACGCTTCGGTCATTGACATTCATCTGACAGCTGTTTCCAGCGCTCCAGCATGTGCCAGGCACCATTCTGAGTGCTTGGGAGGCATCAGTGAGCAGAGATCCTCACCTTGCGGAAATAGACATAGGCACAAGCACAATACATATGTTATATTAATATTGTGTGTTACAAGGTAAAACTAGACCTGGGAGAGAAGGGGACTAGGCGTTTACAAGGTGGTAGAGGCAAAGTAGGTCGCAATCTTAGAAAAGGTCATCAGGACAGGCTTCATCTGAGCAAAGGCTTGCAGGAGAGAAAGGAAGCTGTCATACAGACCCTGGGGGAGGGTGTTGCAGGCAGCGGGAGCCGCCAGGGCAGGGCAAAGCAGAGGATGGGGGGCAGGGTGGGGAAGGGTTACAAGCCATCATAAGGACTTTGAGACAAATGGGGAATCATTGCGGGGTTTCGAAGGAAGGAATAATGTGATCTGGCTTCTGTAAAGTTCAAACAATCCCTCTGGCTGCTGTGCAGAGAACAACGGTTGAGGCAGGGACGCAAGTCATAAAGCAATTGTAGTGATCTATGTGAAAGATGATGGTGGCCCACACCAGGGAGGGGGCAGTGGAAATGGTGAAAAGTCTAAGCTGGGCATCTTGTACCTTGGGGACTTCAGCCTCTGCCCCCTGCTCTGTGATTGACCTAATGCAGGATCTCTCTGGATTCAGAGTTTCTAGTTCATTAGACACAGCAACAATTCAATAAATGTGTGTTGTAGTTAAAACACACACAACACCCCCTATGCCCCAATAACATGTAACAATGACCAGAGCACACTTTTTAGAATTGTCTATCTAGTTCCTAGGCACACATATCTGGCACTCAGATGCTTAATAAATGTTTACTAAATAGATAAGTAAATGAATAATACATCTCATACTGTGTGAATAATTACTAAATTCCTTTAGACATAATCATTTATAACCATTAATTCAAAGTATGTTGTCACCATAGAAGTAATTCATCTTGATTGACTTGCTTTGAGAATTAGTTTTGGCTTTTCTTTCCACCACTATAAGTTATTTAAACTTCATTATTTTATCCAGGTCATAAATTCGTTTTAAAATGAGCAGACTCAAACTGTACTGTTATTAAGGTTGGTGTGAGGTGTGAGCTAGAGCCCTAAGCCCACAATTAGCTCCACGCTGTGACTCTGGGCCTCATTCCACCAGCAGGTGAGAGAGTCCTACTTGGTGACAGCCAGGGTCTCTTCCAGCTTGAAAAGCCCAGAATTTGATATTCACTGAAACATGTACTGAGGTCCACCATCCCACATATCTGAAATCCTTTGGTGTCGAGAATATTTTAGAAGTCAGAAAAATTTGGATTTTGGACTCATAATATGTCCAGTTAGGTCTTATGTAGCACCTTGAAATCAATTATTTCTGCAATGAAATATGGGAATCGTCACAGGTATGAAGATACTGAATAGCCTCATACCAGTTCAGGTCAGACTTTGCTGCCAACTTAGTTATAAAAAAAATTTTGGTATTCTGAACCAAAGGAATTGCAGGTAAAGGATTCTGGATGAAGTAGGTCGTTGGTTTATATCCTCACATGTAGTTGTCACTAGAGGAAACTGGTTTGAGCACTCAGCAAAATCTAGTAAGTCACAAAAGATGTACAAGTCACTGGTGTAAATAAAGTGCTATGATTCCCCGATTGAGGACTGGCCCTCCTCATTATGTGGCAGGTATTTTCTTTGACTAAGCCTTGGGAAGATGGGAGGGAGTCCTGAGAATCAGATCTGGCCCTACTGATTCTTGCTGATGTGAGCATGACCCATCTCCAAGCTGACTCGCTCTCAATCTAAAGTAGGGTTAATTGTTTTTACTGGAAGTCAAATGTCCTAATTAGCTCAAGCTTCACTACACAGATTTAAGAGAATTGATTAATAGTATCTCTTTATAATAAAGCCATAATATCATTTTTTTCCTGAGCTTAGTATTCATCTTAGTTCATTTAAACAAGTGTGACTCTTATGAGGATTTTTGTAAAATAACTTGGAAATTACCAGATTCCTTTTATAAATCTTCTATAAGAAGTCTATAGGAGAAGCAGAAGTCTTTACAGGTAGCACAAGTGTGATCTTTATTTATAGACTATATATAGACTTGGATTCTCAAATGCTAGTAAGTAGCAGTTAATTTTTTTCTTATTTGTAAGTAATACTTTTAAATTTAAACAACACAGAAAACTGCCAGTCCCATGTCATGGGAATTGGGACATGGCCATGATTAATTTTCCTGCTAAATTTGTTTAGAAAGCTATTTGTTTGAGAAAAATGATAAACCACTGTATTTCCATGGAAATGAATGCAAGAGTCATTGTTACACGAATAGGAACAGCAAAAACATGGAAGAAAGCTCACTTATATCAAGAAGTTCTAAAAATAAACCCGTCCATACATGTAACTCTATGTCCACACAGAGAGCAAGGAGTTCTAACTTTGCTTTGCCTGAATCTGTTCCTTTCAAATATACTTTGTTTCCATTTTTGAGGCCAAGAGCAGGTAACGCAGAAGGCCACAACTTCAGGGGTGTGACAAAGGACACCTGAATGTCTTCTGTCCATTCTGCCTTCTTCCCTCTGTTCTTTTCTCACCCTCTTTCCTTCACCCCACACTCTTGACAAATGCTCAACGAACAAGGGCATAGCACCGCCTGGAAAGCTGAGCCGGAAAGCTATTTACATTTCACTTTCTTTCAATCTCCTCCTCAAGTGCTGTATATTAACTCCTGTACTCCTGCTGGGTCTCCTATGTAGTCACTGTGGCCTTGGGGCACACACCTCCACGTGCCTCGAGAGCCCATCCCTGTTGCAGGGTGGCCCGGGTCTTGGCTGGCCTAAGAGAACACCGCAGGGGCCTGCTCCGAGGATCTCTCCCTGTTTTGAGCTGTGCAAAGTGGCTCCTGAATGCAACAGTGTCTTTCCAGGTTCCAGTGGGATGATGGCACGAGGGCCCCGCTGAGGTCAAAGGAGCACCTCCAAGGGCCATTCACAGCCAGGTTCCAGCATAGCCCTGTCCGCCAGGCTCAAAACTTCCAGAGTGTTGGTTACCAACACTTCACGCAGGAGCCTGTCCTTCTTTGGCCTTAGGAACTTGATCATCTCCCTTGGTTTTTTTTTAATTTCAGCATATTATGGGGGTACAAATACTACGGTTATGTATATTGCCCATGCTCCCCCTACCCCCTCGAGGCAGAGCTTCAAGCGTGACCATCCCCCAATCATCTCCCTTGTTGACACATTGAGGTGGACATCAAATTCTATAACTTCCTATGCCGACGACCTCTGTGCCTGGCATTCAGGAACATATCCACACCAGGATCCTGAGTTTCCGTAAGAGGATAACAGTAAGTGTACCTTTTGTATTTCGCAGATATAGAAAGAAGCTGCCCTTCAGGTACAAATAGAAAGTTTAATACTCAGCTCACTTACCTGTCGCTCAATTTTTAAGTTTAGTTGAAAACAATGCTATTTAAGGAGGGTAGCCTGAAGGATACGTAGTCCCTGCTTTCTTCCCTCAGTCCTCCGAAATCTACCCAAGGCAGGTAGAGTGTGCCACCCACGGCCACACGATTTGGCCCATGGAACAACCCCTGCAGCAATATTACCATCAATCAGTCCACATCAAGGGGCTTCATGTGAACCACTGATGAGTAACAGCTCACTTCAGGCCTTTTGAGGACCCTGTGCCTTACATTACAGGATCCCCCTCTACGAAGAATATCAGGAAATATCTTGCTCATCTCAGCACCAGGAACGATTCCCCTTCACTTGATCGGTGGGTAAGTTTCCATCTTGTGGACGCCATGACTCATGGTACTGAGCCCCCCACCCTCAACGCTGACCCCAGGACCCCAGAGCCAGGCCCAGGCCCGCCTGTTGGGAGTGGACTGGACTTCCCCACTGCTGCTTAGTGTATTAACACAGCTGCGACTCCGCCTTATCTTTCCCATTTACATTTTCTACTTTAATTTCCTAATCTTTCCTATTTACATTTTCTATTCTGAGCCTCAAATTCTTTATCTGTAAAAAATAAGCCTATCGTGAGAATTTTAAAAAGATGTAAATAAACTGCTGTGTATTCCGCAATACACGCTGTATGTAGGGTAGTAACAGCCAACATGAGTGCTGGCTACGCGCCATGACTTATCCTAGGCACTTCACAAGTATGTTTCATCCTCATACAACCCTAGGAGGCTGGTGTTACCTCCATTTTGTAGATGAGGAAATAGAAGCCCAGAGATGTTAAGAAATTTGACCAAGGTCTCATATCTGTCATAGTAAGATCTGGATTGGAACCCAGGCCCCTGACTCGGAGCCCATGCTCTTAACCCCTACTACTATGGTAGCTACAGCTTTAAAGCTATTTTTTTTTTTAGAAATAATCTTTGCCTTATTTGTCCTCTCATTTGTTTTCAAAGGCTGGACACAGTCACAGTTAGGGTGACCAACTTGTCTGGAACTTCTCAGCTTTATCACTAAAAATCCCATTTCCCAGGAAATCTCAGTAGTTGTACCATAACGTTGTTTATCTTTGCTACAGCACTGCTGGTTCATACAGATACTTTTGTGTGAATTAGGGAAGAGGGTATCCATTTGTTTTTAACATACTTTTATCTTGTTTTCAATATATTTATGTAAACTACTCTAAATCCTTTATAAAATAAGGTGGAGTACAGAGAAACAAATATAGAACTTCACATATTTCATGCTCAGAGTTATGGATAGATTTTAATACATATATTACCTTTATATCCTTGTTCTGTCTCCCTGAGATCAATTTTGGTTATTGGTTTGAAATCAGTATCCCACAGTCGTATACACCCATCTCTCCCACCGGTGGCAAAGCCTTCTTCACAAGCATACATGCTAAAGATTCCAGCCTGTTGGTTAAGTAGGCAATACTCAATGTTGCAACCATTCTAGACAGTCAGTATAGTTGAATCTCGATGATCAAAAACAGCAAAACAAAAACAAACCCCTGTTCTCTGTTGCAATACTGACAATGGACCAAGTAGCCATTCATAATACTCTTCATCTCAGCTAAGTTTAAAAATAATTCGCAATTACTACCAAAGCAAACTAGTTCAAGTGCTCCTTTGTCATTAACTAAACTGATGGCAGGCTATAAAAAAAATTCTGGGATAACTTGGTTAAAGCAGATATGGAAATAATAAATTCTTTTATGTGACAATTGACTCTTACAGAGAAAAGACAATCATGGAGGTGTTTCATATAAGTGGTTGCCCAAAATAATTAAGATACGTGGGTTAGGAACAAACACTTTTACAGCTGGCAAAGGTGCCTGGAACCCATCTCAGTTAGGTTCAGGTGAAGCCTTCCTGCACTAATTGAAAGGTTAACTAGCATTTGGGTTGGCTTGTTCAGCATCATCTGAAGATGCTTTGCACAAGTGAAATAGTTTCATAATTTAAAGATGCCCTTCTACAGGAAAATACCTTGTTTGGTTTGTTCTAAAGGGCTGCAAGAATATAATGTTGACATGAGAACCAGTGTAAAGAGAAATTAGGTTACTAAGGCAGCTGCTTTTATGAATGAGGACAATACTGACCTTTTAATTGTTTTGAAAGCTGTCTGATAATTAGTGAAGCCAAGTAAATTAGTCTGCAACATACAAGGCAATGAAAGATCTAAAGTTTCATAGCTCTTTTACTAACAGTTGCTTAAACTTTTCTTCATACTATTAAATAAGAATAACAGGGAATCAGTTTGGAGGCAATAAGCTAAAGGTCTGTCAAGTTTCCAACAGCATTTTCCCCAATTTCCATTCACTACAATAGGCTTTACTGTCTGCACCATCTTCCCATTTTCCTGGATGTTTCCACTTTGTCAACTGTGGATTTAACAATGTAACTATTTTCACCAGTGTCAAAGGAGTGGCATGGTAAGAAGTTTTCCCTTGTTCTTATGGAACAGACCATCAGAAGATAGAAGGTTCTTGATGGCTTCTGTTTGCATTTTAAGAGCTTGTGACACTAATGTGAAGGTGACACCCCACACTTCAACATACAGAATGAGGAAAATCTACCTTAACCAACCGACATAAAAGCAATAGTTGTCTACACACTTCCTATTCAAAGTATGCACCACTGATCAGCAGTAGTGACATCATCCCAGACCTACTGAGACAGAATCTGCATTTTAACATGATCCCCTGGAAATTCTTAGGCACACTAAAGTCTGACAAGTGCTGGTAAGATGAAACTGATGAGGAAATAGTTTTTGTCTTCTGTCAAACTGCTGCCAATGAATAACACTAATCAGCCAGTCAATACTTAAGGTGAAGGCTAATTAAGTTAGGATGCTTTTGAAATGTACTTTCTTTTAGGTGAACAAACATAATTTGGGAAATCTTTATAAGTATTTTGGAAGTGTTCAGCAGAGTCCTCTAATTCTAAAGAATTGGGAATTTGTGGGATTTGTGGTCTTACTTAATAAATCATCCCAAGACTTCCACGTGGCAATACTTACACTATGTGCTCCTTGAATGGTGCGAACTAAATTGAGCCCTTTCCAGACATAGATGTCACCATTTAAAGCACCAGAGTAGGTGATGTCTTCTTTGGCACATGCAAGGCAAAGGATGGTCTGAAGATCCCCTGTTTTGCCAAATATTCCTCTTTTTGCAGTCAGGGCATTTCCACATAGTGTCCAAAACTAGGAAGCAAGTGATAAAAGAGATCTGAAAATAGAGTATTCTAATGTAATTGTGTTATTGATATTTGCTTATACTTCAGTACATTTTCCATAATTTGCTACATCCAGACTAGGCACAAATAAGTTAACTTGCTTCATTTGACAGCACAGAATCACAAAACATTTTATCCAACTACCATGAGCATGAAAAAATCCTATAATATTTAAAAAAAATTTTTTAAAGTTCCAATATTTTAAAACTTTGCTTATTGTTTTATAGTGTTTTTATAGAAGATGATGTTCTCAGAGTTGGATAAAGTAGACAAATGTTTAATTCTGTCAAATTATAAAACTAGAGTAGGTTCATTGTAAAGAAGTTTAGAAATAAAGATAGCTATAAAAAGGAAAACCGAAATGATCTACAACTTTCTGTTAGCATATTGATATATCATCTAGGCATTTTTAATATATGTATTCAGAAATAATTTCTAACTAAAAATGTTATAAATCTTCACCATGCAAATGTTACTCAGAAATGTTTTTAAGCATGAACTATATTTTCATACAGCCAAATAATCGATTAGGCTTTTCCATTTTAGCAGCATAATTCGTTGTACGGAAGGCCACAAAGCCTGAGCTATTTCATAGAGGGCAGTGAGGACACTCCTATGGGTCTAAGAGACAAAATATTTTGCTTTAACATAGTTTTTTAATGAACGGGAATAACCTCATTGCCACTGATACAGCTCCTCACAGTTTATAAAGGCTCTTTACATATGCTACATGACTTGATCGTCACAACACCCTTGAATAGGCTAAGGCAGATACCATTATCTCCATCCGGAAGAAAGTAGAAGAGGCTCGCTGAGGGTGAGGGTCAATGGCTTTATACCTGAGAAGATACTGAAATCTTCATCTTTGTCTTGAGAACTTTGAATCTCATGAAGATACATATGAAACAATAAGATACAATTTTAAGGCAGTATATTCAGGCTACACACAGGTAGCAAGGAAATTCAAAGATAAAGAACCGAGCTGAATTAAATAGAATGTGCAAGAGTAGGACTTGGATCAGTGGTGAGGAAGAAATGGCATTTGAGTTCAGGAGAGGAGGACTGAACAAATCCATGTGGTGGGAATGTGGGGGCAGAATGGGGAATAAAATCAGAAACAACCCTAATATTTGTCCCTGCAGGAAAGGAAAAATGGTGGTCCTCTCAGAGTAGTTGGATACTGGAGGAAGCAGTTCTGGGATGGCCACACCATCAAGCTGGCCAGGATTCAGGCAGCTGAGTGGAGAAGTGGCCAGAAGAAAGTTTGCTTTTGGGTGAGGACTAACGGCAGATTATTCAACCATTTGAGGCAATACAGGATTCTTCTTTCAAAGGAGGGAAGTATTAACTCCGGTGATTCATTTCTTTGGATATTATGTTTATGAAGAGCTGTTAAAGTATATGTCAGAAGAACAAAAAGATCTGGGGAAAAGCTGTTCAGGTATGAGCTTTGGAAAATATTTAACTCTGAACCTGAACAATCTATTCAACATAAACAATTACTGGTTGTACAAACATGCCAAAGAACTTGCCGTTCATGGCTTAAGGCAGACATTTTCCTTTCTCATTACTTCTCCTCATGCATGAAGATTAAAAGGAGAATAATTATTTTGTCCTTTAACTTGGGATAGTGCACCTTTGGCCTGAGTTATTTCAGTATTTCAAAGTGAATAACCACAAAATAGAGACCATTACCCTTAGACTTGATCTACACAAAGGTTTTCTGGAAAAAAAAAAATCGCCCAGATGGTATAATGCCAACATGAAACATTCCAAATAGTCAAATGATTCCCTAAAAACACATATATAGATGTGATGCCAGGATAAATATGAGACCATCTGCAGAAAGTGGTAAATACCTGAAATATTATTTCTTGAGAACGATTTCCTATTTGGAAACCAGTGGCAGTTTGGGGTAACAATCCATAATTAAATTCAATTTAAATGAAGAGACACTTATCTTCTCCAATCCTCCCTTCGCAGACTATAATGTACATTTTGTTAGAACTGGCAGGCAGCTTGGAGTTCTTCGGGCCCTGGGTAATCCCCAAGGTCTCTTCTGTCCGACTCAAGACGACTCAACAGTACCCACAAACCTGGTAGGCTCATCTGCTATAAAACCAGTGAGGCAGATAATCCTCAACTGTTACTGTTTTGAAGTATTCATTGCAGATCACTGAAATTTGCCTGTTTGCCAAACACTGGGGATTTACAAAAGCAGAGAGAGCACCTCACCCTAGCTACAAACATTTCACATAAAAATATTTTCTCAGAGTGCAAAGATTTTGTACTCAACTTATTACTGGAATCATTTATTCAATGTTAAGGTAGGTTTTTTGGGGGGGAGGGAAGAAAAAGTAGAGTAATCCTGAGAATTGGATATAAAAAATATAGATAGTAAAAATAATTTGTTGAAGCCTACTTAAATTTGTTGCAGGTTTATTTGTAAACAAAATTAATAAAGGATGGCTGGGTGGATGTTTGCAGATTCTTCCCATTTGAAGTAAAAATGTTTGTCTTTGCTTAAGGAAAAAAAAATGTCCAAGTCTGCTAAAATAATTAAATTTAACAGGATAAGCAGCTTTTGATGTTTTAAAATAAAGTTCTAGAATTTTATGTATCTCTGCTTTCAGCACTAATTAAAAGTTAGAGTTAACCAAGAATGGAAAGAGATGAAGAATCTGGAGAGTTCTACCAGTTAAGCAGCTAAACTAGTTAGAACCCAATAAATGTGTTGTTCTTTTGGAAAAAAAGTTAAGCCAAGACAGATCATTAAGGACATAATTTCTCAGTGTAAAGAGCTCTACAGAGGGAGCCAGAGGCTGAGTTTATATCTTACCTCTGCCACCATTTTGGTGGATCTAGAAAATAGGGAAAGAAATTAATATTGTGTCCCTGTTGGCTCCATACACTGTTTACCATAACAGACTTAATGAATTCAGGAGGTAGTGATCCGTGTGTGTGTAGTTTTTGTTGTGGGACGAAGGAGAATTCAGCCTTGGGGAAAATAAATCGTTTGCCCACAGTCCAGTATAGGGAAGTAGAATTGGGATTCAAAGTCAAATAACCCCCTTGGGTTTGGCCTCAGCTTCCTCACTGTGGAATGTGCCAGGTTAGGGTCCCAGACCTCCAGAAAGCCACCACAGTCTGTTAGAAAGCAGGCTCATGAGCTCACATGTTCCTTTACTCATAGCTGAAAGAACTACTTAGGGTTTCAGCATATTTTAGGCTAATCAGAAGATCATGTTGGCAGATATATATCTTTGATTAATAGAAGAGTGCTAAGGGGACTATTAGTTAATGGCTATTTTGTGGCCCAAATCTTCCAAAGCATTTGCTCCTTTTGAAATAAGATTACGAAATAGGTTCTTTAGTGATGAAAACATTGGCAATCTTGGATCGCATCACGAGCCATGGACTTTTCCAGCTTCACAGTCCCATGATTCCAAGGTGCCTACTGCCTCCCTATTAACTCTCCATGGGAGTGCAACCTCTCCCCCAGGCCCTGCTGCCTCCCAAGCCCTTCCTCCCACACTCACCCACCCACCCGGGCTCAGCTCAGACAACCTGCCCTTCCTGAGACAACATGCCTCTAAGCCAGCTGGCGTCTCTCCTTTACGGATAGAGGTTTTTGGTTTTGCCTTTCTTACAGAATGTTCTGTTTTAATCGCTAAACCTCAAATAAATTGAAAATAGGGTTTGGTTTTTTTTTGTTCCTTCACACAGTATAAATTCAAATGTTAAATTTAATGAGTTTGTCTTTCAGGTATAACGCATAGGAGGAGGACCCTCCAACTGGTGCTAAAGCAAAAAGTACCTGTATTTCGGCAGACGTTTCCTCAGGTTACAAAACAAAAATAGGTCTTTGTACAAGGATTATGAAATATCTATGAAGCCCTAAAGTGCTAGTAGGATATCTTATATTTTTGAGTAGTGGAACCTCTAGACCTATTTTTGTCTTCTTTTTCATTATTTTAATTTTAGAATATATGTTATGAAATAATTTTTAAATAACATATAAAAGGGAAAAATTTTAAGTTGTCTACCAACTCACTACCCAGAGATAACTGTTTAACATTTGGGGATATCTTTCCAATATGTTTCCCACACACACAAAAAATGTACTTTTAAAGTAAAAAAAAAGAAAATCAAAGCCAATGATGGGGCTTAGAAAACAGCACCCCAAAGTGAAGGCCTTAGACCAAAAGTTTCTCTCTGATCTCCTGTCCTGTCTCTCAGTCCCATTCTCCCCTGAGGCTAGCCATAGAAACTAGAATCCCTCTTGCCCAAGGCAGGTCCTAGAAAACCAGAACTTTTCCCAAAAGCCAGCAAACCTAAAATTATTCCGCGTAAAAACTGGCCATAAGGAAATTATCTGACCTACCTTGTTTGACTGTAGGTCATAAGACCTCCAATTCCAGAAAGGGTCCTGCCCCACACCAGAAGGAAGGAATGCATGCTCAGAGAGGCCAGGAACAATCTAGACAGACAGGCCTTGCTGGGTTCCCCCACTCAGCTTGTTAGCATTAGATCATAACCTTTTTGTCCAATCACATTTCTACATAGCTGTCCACACTTTGTTGAACCTACGCATAAAAATGAACAATTTCCCCTGTATCTTTATTCTGAAGGCTCCTGTGTATAAACGTTAAATAAGTGTCTTTTCTCCTGTTAATGATCTGCCTCATGTCAGTGATTTTTCAGTGAACCTTTAGGGGACCAATGCCTTTGTTCCCCACACTACAGATCTGTCCCACCCCCCAAAGTAGACTGTAAACTTTCCCACTCAAAACAGATCTTGAATATTTCCCAATATCATTAATCATCTAGAACATAACTTATGATTGTATAGTATTTCATATAAATATACCATATTTTATTTAAACATCCAGGGATAGTTAGGTGGTTTCAGGTTTTCTTCTGTTTGGTTTTATTTGGTATTGATAAGTTACTCAATGAATCAGCTCTTTGGGATAAATTCCAAGATGGATAGATATTGCCAGATTTCTGGACTAGAAGACCATATCCATTAACCCACCTCTAACCAGCCAGGTTTCTGAGCATTTTATCATCTGTCCATTTTTAACCACCAAGTAGGAATAATAAGAATCATGAAAAACTAGACCAAAAGAAGAACAAAAGAACTGGGAAACAGGAGGGGTTAGTTGGAGGAGTTACACAGATATCTACCTTGCTTGTATAGAAATGTGCAGAGATCCATGTATGCTTTATGCAAGCAGGTAATCGTTACACACTTATTTGTGGACTTTACCTTATATTATTTACAATCCTATAGACAGAAGATCCTAAGCCATATATCTCAGAGTTCAGGAAAAATTTTTGCTATGTCAGAGCAAAGGATGTTGTTGATGCTGTTAATTTTGCTACTTATGAACAAAACAGGAAGCAGCAAATGTGGGCCTACCTAGAGGCAAGTTTGGGCTATGAAGACTACATAGAGATGGGCATTTAAAAACCAAAGGCCCAGGCCGGGCACGGTGGCTCATGCCTGTAATCCTAGCACTCTGGGAGGCCGAAGCAGGAGGGTCGTTTGAGCTCAGGAGTTCGAGACCAGCCTGAGCAAGAGTGAGATCCCGTCTCTACTAAAAAATAGAAAGAAATGAATTGGCCAACTAAAAATATATAGAAAAAATTAGCCGGGCATGGTGGCACTTGCTTGTAGTCCCAGCTGCTCGGGAGGCTGAGGCAGGAGGATCTCTTGAGCCCAGGAGTTTGAGGTTGCTAAGAGCTAGGCTGACGCCACGGCACTCTAGTGGGGGCAACAAGAGTGAGACTCTGTCTCCAAAAAAAACAAACCAAAGGACCAGATAGGTTTGTACTGTATATCTCCCCATTTCTATGCAAGGCACAATATATTTCTATGTAGGGACCTTTCTTCTAAGGGAACACATCAACATGTCAGAGTTTTTACATGCAATATATGCAGATATTCATTATAATGCAAAAACTTAATCCACGACGTTAAAATCAGAACTGTTTTAAAACCTGCAAACTCATGAAGCATGAGTCTTCAGTTTAGTATTTAGTTAACATAAAGTTTCTTTTTCAGCTGCCTGCTGGGCACTTCATTTGATTGTTCTTTGCATTTCTAAAAGAGCCCCCATCAGCTGATGTTAGCTGGCTTTAGGATCAGAGAAACAGGTAAGAGGGCTCTACATTTAAGGAAAAAAGAAGTGAAGTCAAGCAAGCAGTCTGTGAACAACAAATCTATATGAATACCTAAAATTCTTTTTATACATGGTACCAAAAAATTTTTTTTTAAGTAACTACTTTACCTTTATATGTTTTACTCCACAGCTAACCACTCTGTTTGGCTGATATGGATCCCAGGAAATATCAAAAATCTGTTAAAAAAATTAAAAGTTGCCATGTTGATCATTTATGTTCTTGCCTTCTTCCAGATACCAGTCCAATTGCCAAGGCTCTACCTGAACGCTTAGAACACAATGCTACCTGCACAGAATGAAAATGGAAGATTTGCCTCCTGGGAATGAGTCAGAAACTGTTAACACACACTTTATGACCTTATGTCTACTTACCTCAGGCCTGAGTAGAGAGAGAATTAACCGCAATCATTGAGAACACACTGGTGACATTTTTAATTTTGTCCATCTGAGGTAAACAAATTGACGATTTAGGATAAATTTTTAATTAAACTTTATATACCTCTCCACAGTGTTAATAAAACACTTTGGAGATAGCTTTTCAATAAAAATTAAAATGAAGCATTTTATAATTCATTTAACTAGGAAAATGTTCAATAGTTAACAATTCAATGTAGCCAAAAGTCACCAGTAATCATAGAAGTTAATATTTGTAAACTTAAGGCAGAGGCATTTATCTGACACTAACTTAATGTCAGTAGTCCTTTAGGTCACTATTTTAAACTGACCCAAAATACTGTTTTCAATTATCCAAGGAACTGAAACATATCTACTAATGCTATTTAATTCTTTAAGAGCTACCAGACAGTTCGCAGGTAGTTCTCCCTGTTTGGGGGACAGAGAAGAAAAGACTCTGTCAATTATCAGAGTCAAGTCACCAGCAGCAATTGCTTAAAATGCACATTTCCAGGGCCTGAGATACTTTCATTTAGTGGATCATGGAATTGAGTCCAGATACGTGGATTTTTAAACAGACTCCAGGAGATCACACTCCATGGAGCGCATGCTGTGATGTCCTGATAGAAAGGGAAGGACTAATTGTCAGGGCCAAAATCTAGACCAGAGAAATAACCTAGGCCACTAACTTCTCATCACATAGAATGGAGCAATCATGGACTCTAGAAAGAGCACAGAAGAAAAAGTACTTGGTCTAAGTATCCACCTTAACTAAAAGCTCAGGCAAGTCTCAGCCACTCTACCTTATCCTCATCTTCTCCACAATGAAGAACATCACCTCAAGTTCTGTTATGAGGGCAAGTAGATAAGGCATGTGAAATCATTTATAGCCTATAAAGCACTCATTATGCAAATGGAATGGATTAAGTATTTTAGCCACTGACAATCCTGAAGATAATCTTGAAGTTAACCACAAGCAGTCAATTGGCATCCAGGTATCAGTGACAAACAAAACTATGTGTGATACAGATTACAGAGTTTGGAGGAACAGCATTTTAAACTATTTCATTAAAACATCTTGGGCTCTTAAAATTAGACTTCTCACTAGAGTACCATTGCACTTTTTACAATCTACCCCTAATTGGGAAGTGTTAACAGGCTGGGCACAGTGGCTCGCGCCTGTAATCCTAGCACTTTGGGAAGCTGAGGTGGGAGGATTGCTTGAGCTCAGGAGTTGAAGATCAGCCTGAAAAAGAGCCAGAACTGTCTCTACAAAAAATAGAAAAAGTAGCCAGGCGTGGTGGTGCGTGCCTGTAGTCCCAGCTATTCGGGAGGCTGAGGCAGGAGTATCACTTGAGCCCAGGAGTTCAAGGTTGCAGTGAGCTATGATGATGCCACTGCACTCTAGCCTGGGTGACAGACCAAGACCTTGTCTTAAAAAAAAAAAAAAAGTGTAACAAAGCAATAGGGCACAGTCATCGACATCAGACAGGCAGGTTGGGTGCCATCCAGTAGTGCGTTAGAAACTTTAGATAAATTAAATTTAACAGTTTAATTGAGCAAAGAACCATTTGCAAATTGGGCAGCTCTCAGAACCAGAAGAGGTTTAGAGAGCTGTGCAACAGGGCAGGCAGTACTTAGACAGACAGAAAAAGGAAATGAGGTAAAGAAACAGCTTTAGTGAGCTTTATTTGGGCATGGTCTGATCAGGTGGCAGCCTTTGATTGACTAAAGCTCAGCTGCTACTCAGCTATTTGTTACAAAAGTATAATCTTAGGCTTTCAAGTTTGGTTACTTACCAAGCTAGGTTTCAGTTGGTTATGTAGGTACTTAAGGTATGGAGACAGCCTTAAGCAAGATTCAGTTTAACAGTAATAACAAAAGCACTTCATATACAAAGACAAAGTGATTACATTAGGCTATTTTTCTAAGAGATTGTACTGATTGCAAGTGCTCGTAACTTTAGTTTTCTACTTTCTCCAAGGTAATAGGCCCAAAATTTTGACATCCAGTATACTAACTCAGGTCAGACTATATAAAATGATTCAGAAATAGAAGTAGTAATTACAGAATAATTAAGATATTATATGAATTTGTTCTCAGTGGAGCTAGGTATGGCATCACAACAGTATGAACTGGTCTCATGTCCACTTTCTGTGATCACTGGAAATGCACATATTAATCCAGTCCTACTCAACTTCCCTTATAAGACACAGTGGGAGGGCAGGCACGGTGGCTCACGCCTGTAGTCCTAGCATTCTGAGAGGCCGAGGCGGGAGGATCGTTTGAGCTCAGGAGTTGGAGACCAGCCTGAGCAAGAGTGAGACCTCATCTCTACTATAAATAGAAAGAAATTAGCTGGCAATCTAAAAATAGCTAGAAAAAAATTAGCTGGGCATGGTGGTGCATGCTGTAGTCCCAGCTACTCAGGAGGCTGAGGCAGGAGGATTTGACCCCAGGAGTTTGAGGTTGCTGTGAGCTAGGCTGATGCCACAGCACCCTAGCCCTGGCAACAGAGTGAGACTCTGTCTCAAAAAAAAAAAAAACACCAAAAAAAAACCCACAATGGAATCATAGTATAAGCACAAAAAGTAACATTTGAAACTTAAACATCATAAATGTTTTCAACCTAAACAATTCATTAAATACTAAGTTCGTATCAGTTAAATTGGAATCCCTGATAGGGCCTGAGTGTCACTACGCTGCTAAGTATTTAAGTCTCCCTGGGGATTCTATATACGTAGCCAGGGTTGGGGCCATTGGAAGAAGCCTGGTACCCCTCTGGTCCAACACTGAAATTCTATGGCTGGTCACTCCTGGAGTAGAATTTGCAACAACTGTGGGGTCCTCTTACAACTACAAAACTCCATAGATGAATGTATCATTCATATTAAACCCCACACACACATATCCCTTAGAGTTCATACCAAGAGAAGGTGAATTTAATGTTTAATTAGGGTCTCATTTTATGTGAACACTTATATTGTGCAGAAAAACAAAACAATGGGGAATTCAAGTAATACAGTCATGCATATTCGCTTCTCTTTTAAACTAGAAAATCAAGACAATAAAAGGAGTTACATTATTTTAATTATACAAGACACTAGAGAAACAGACTTCTCACCAGTTGTATGTCTATGCCTATTTCATGCCCTGCCTTACCAGCTATGACTACATGGAATTATTTATCACATGGACTTCAATATGAATGATAAGTAGGCTACAATTTACATTCATATTCTCAAATATAACAACGAATGACAGTTGTCATTATATTCAATCTGAAATTAAAATACATATCCTTGTAATGTTTTGTGAATATTTTCTATTTCCATTTCTAAATGAATACATCTAAACATATAATTTCAAGTTAAATTCTATTTTGGTTTTATAAAGAAGCCAAATGCCAGCACCAAAAATTTGCTTTGCATATAAAAAGCAGTAATAATTCAAATAAAGTATTTGAGCACCAGAAGCAATCACACCAACACAGTTAGATGTCAATCATGAAGAAATAGGATGTTTATAAGTTAAGTATGTCAGAAAAGTCTATACATGGCAAATTTAAAAATATTAAAGTCTGAGAAGTGACATCACAATTTTCCCACAGTTGTGAAATCTGCATAGCTTGATCCAACAAGGTCTTACCCGGTCGGAATGGCCTGTGGCTGAGGCCAGAAGTCTCCCCTTCCGCCAGTCCCAAATACAGACAGTGTTTTTGGCATCCAATCCCACAGAGGCTAAACGCTAAAAACAAGAATAATTTAATACATGACAGTGATGGGAAAATTTCCTATTATTCATGCTTTCTTTTAAGAAATAGTTACTGATTATATGGATTATACATTAAATATCTTATAACAAACTAATTTCTCAAAATCCATCTTAAACCCAAAACTATCAAAAATAGATGACTTCCATAAGTATATTCTGAAATTTCAAAAACCTAAAAGCTACAGCGCGTTTGTCCTTTCCAAAAATAGAAACCATACACGTAAACTCTCATGAAGTCTCTGATAAATCAGCGAAAGTCAATAGGAACAGAACTTGAAGGCAGGGTTTCAAATGTTTAACTTAAATTTTTAATTTAAAAATCAATGTGAGATTTATAAAAAGCCTAGGAATCCATAGTCTAAAAGACTGAAACTACTAAAATTAAAGTGTTTCAAAAACAAATCCAATAAGTGAACATTTTCATTCTTAGTTTTCTATAATTTCACAAACATTTAAAGTGACTAAAGGAGAATATATAATCTTAGCAAAATTAATCTGGTAACTTCATCTCCCAGCCTAAATTCCCTGCGTTTCAGATCAGAACTTGTCCTTAAAGGGAAAAGAAAATTCAACACCTATGATTACATACAAAGTCAAAAGTGTCAAAAACAGGCATTAGGAACACCAAAATCTGAGGTTCTTACAGGATACCACTTACAAGGAGACAGCATCGCGTAACAGAAGTCTGGACTGGGAGGAAGTAGATTTTGCTTCTTGTCTGACTTTGCATTAATAAATAGCCAGACATAAGACCTTGGAAAAATTAACCTACTTAAATCTCAGTTTTCTTATTTGTATAATGAATGTAAAAAATATTTGTTCTTTCTACTTCATAGGATTGTTATGTGGGTCAAGGGAAGTAATGTAAATCAAAGGGTTTTTTAAAAATATAGTACTACCCAAGTAAACTGAGTGCTTCACTGAGTATGTTTGAGTGCGTGTGTGTGCACATGTGCACACTCACACAGTGTGTATGGAAAGACAGCCACGTATGCCTAAAGGTATACATGTGTTGTTATGTAGGGATTATTCAGGTTTCTTCACTAAAGATGGCTTTCATTAGGAATATTAAGTACAAAAAATATAGATAGATATTTTAAAATGTGCCCTTAAGAAAGGCGGTCTTTGTTGTAATTTTTAATTGAGGGTTGCAGCAATGGAAATAAGACATGGTTATATTTTCATTCATAAGAAAATCTAAAGTGGGTGAATTCCATTTAGCTGCTGCTTCTTTTTTTTTTTTTTTTAATAGGAAAAGCAGTTAACAAACAGGGGCACCAAAGTAAAACCAACATTTGATTGAGAAAAAGCCAAAAGAAACCTATTTTGTTCATTTGTAGTGACAGGCCCCATAGCTACCTGAAAAGCATTTCTTTTGCCTTTTGTTGATTGTGAGGTGATGGGCCATTTATCGTTTTCTAAATATCATTCAATTCCAGTTAACTCTGTCCAGGGAATAAGGCAGACCTGAAGCAATAGGTGTCAACAAGCCATGAAATCCATCGTGGGCAAACAGATA
>VBSM01002608.1:132297495-132366208 GCA_008086735.1 Cheirogaleus medius
AAAAAAAAAAAAAAAAGTGACTCAAACCAGGTCAACTTCTTTTTAATCCACTGAATTTACCACAAACTCTCAGTTTGGTCAAGCCTCTGTAAGTAATTTTACAGATCTTTCCATGGCATTGACTTACAGAATTAACTCTGAAATTTGCCAAAACTTAGACTGGAGGAATTAACAGGCAGAAACAGGGAGGGTGGAAGAGACAGAGGAAGGGTGGCGTAGGGATGTGGAGAAGGCTGGGGAGAAGAGGCGCAGCCTTAGCGGGGAGGTGAACGCAGTGGGTGCCAGGGATGACGCATCTGTGTTTCCACTTCCTTTGCTAGAACATATTAACATATCTTTTCTGCCAAGTGTTGCTATAGGTCAAAGGAAGGAGAGAAAACTTTGTTAGGACTGGAAAGGCTTCATGAAGACCTTTGAAGTGTCTTCAAAGACTGAGTCACTCACTCAAGGGGCCAAGAGGGTGTGTGTGGCACTCCAGGTGGACAGAACACCACGGGAAAGGACATGGGGATGCGGAGGGGCAAGGCCTCGTAGAGGAATCTTGCAAACTCATCCAGTTCCATGACAAGGGGATGGTGGAGATGAGTCTGGCAAAGCTGGTAAGCCTAGAATGCCCAACTACACAATGTGGACACTTCATCCAGTGGGGACCCCAAGCTTTTGGTGGTTTTAAAACGATGCCTTGACACTTTCAGTTAGTGAAATACATCAGTAAGAAGTTGACCGTGAGGAGAATAACTTAGAGGTTACTTAAACTAAGTCAGATATGGCACTTACTTGGAACTTAAAGTATGGCAGAGAGAATGAGGAGAGAATGAATGTCAGAGTTATTGCAAAGAAACTTATAAATACACAGGAATTGGTGAGTGAGTGAATTGGGAGGGGGCAGGGAGGAGTTAGAAGTGGCCTCAAGGTAAAGGGTCAAAGAGAATCTTCTTGGCAGATTATTATGACGTGATGTTATCTTCTGAAAGCAAGGGGGTACACTAAGGTAATGCTCAGGGCTTGAGGTCTGTGAGTAAGGCTTGGTTCAGCCCATATTCCAAATAGGAAGCTAACAATGGTGAAAATGTGCAATTGCTGAGTCATGGTGAACACCTCATCAGCATGAATTCCTGACTTCTTTTACAAAGACTTTTTAACCAGATGGTGAGACTGGGGGAACCCAAACTGGGGCCTATCCAGAGCTGGGTGTTAGTGCCATACCTTGGAAAAGTGTCAAAAAGGTGAGAAATTCTAGGAAGCTACCAAGGGAACCACCAAGGGTTGCTGGGCTTTGAGTCTACTGGCTATTTGCATTATCATTTTAGGCAAATTATGAAAAGACATTAAAGAAAACAAATGAAGAAAGATACATACCTGTCCATCTGAGTCAAAAGACAGGCAGGCAACTCCGTGTGTATGGACATCTTTAAGAATAGACACAGTCTGAACATTATAGGAATCCCATATGCATATATATGGCTCCTTCCCGACTTGGCCAGTTGCAACAAGAGTTTTGTCTGGGTGTAAGGCAAGGCTGAAAGAGAAAAAGGCTTCTTTTCATACCTTCCAACTGAAGGACAACAACAAAAGAAAACCACTGATCATCTTTTATCCAAATCTATTCCTCATTTTAATCACCTAACAAGGTGATCGCAGAGAAATCCTGAACTTTCCCCCCAAAATAATTACCCAGTTGGTCTAAATTGAAATGTTCAACTTTGGCAAAGAGGCTTAGCATAGGTTGTCAATAATTTCATCTGGTCTTACCCACTGGTTACCTTGAAAAATCAGACACTATTATAATTCTCTGATTAAAATTATATATATGGTTCTACAATTGCTTTGTCATGATATTTACTTACTGATTTTCAAAATATTACTGAGCTTTCAATCTAGATTTTGACGTTGATTTGAAAAAAATGCTTTGCTAGGGCAAAGTTCACGTCTCAGAATTAAACTTGCTTACAGAAGCTCTGGATACTACACTCATTAGGATTTTACAGTATCGAGGGGTCCCAGAGTCAAGTGCTATTTCTGTGTCCCTTGCCATAGATTATACATATTAAATGAAAATTTCCACTTTACGTAAGTCACCATGACACCAAAAGAACTGATGATTACTATGATTATGGTTTCTCGGGAGTTTAATAAAAACAAAACTTTGTCAAATACTAACTAGTATTTTGAGAAGTCTGTAGCAGTCAAGAAGTATTATTTCTAGATGAGAAATCACCCAAATGTTTTAAATTCATTGTGTACAGAAGTTGTACCTTTCTACAAAATAGGTATTGGGAATTAAAACAAAAAAAAGTACATTACCTACCTATATGGAAAACTAGCTCATTGTCTAAAATTATTTTATTGCAATAAACAGAAATAGAATTTTCCCCATTTCAATTTTCAGTATCTGTCTACACAGATTTTTTTCTTCCTTTTCAATTTTTGGAATGGTATTTTAATGAGAGTATATGTTCAGGAATCGGCACCTGGATTTGTACATTGGCTGCCCCTTACTACCTCTGGTTCTTTGAATAAATTTGATCTCTTTTGTCTCAGTTTCCTCATCCATAGAATAGAGATAATATATATAAAAACATTAATAGATCTAATGAATCTATAATACTTGGTACAGTGCCTGGCACACAGCGAGCACTCAACGCAAGTCATCATCATCATCATCACCCAGCATTATATAGATAGGATCAACACACATATGTCTGTATGAATATAGCATGGAATCCAAAGACATAAAACTATGTAACTTTAAATCAGCTGGCCATCGAACAAGTACTGGCTGGAAAATGCATCCTCAGAATCTTTCTAAGTAAGTAATACAAAAAGACAAGCCACTTAAGAGGACAGCTTTTTCACAGTAAGTGAATAAGAGGCTTTAAAACTTTTTAAGGTTGTAGAACACTTTAGCATCAGAGTTGATGAGACAATCAACAAGGATAAAAGGACCCTCCTGATCTCAATTTGGTTGAGCTATACCTGTATTTGATGGTATCTAGATGTCCCAGAGAACTGCAAGGTTGTGGTGTGCCATGTCTGTTTCATTAAACTAAGTGGATGGAAGTGGTCTGAAAACCAGATCTATGACACACTGGTATATTTGAGCTCATTCATTTATTCAACAAACACTTACAGACCTATTATATGTCAGTTATAGCCCACAGATATGTAAAAAGAAAATACACTGCCATCTGTTAGATCTGGAGCCAAGAAGGAGACACATGAAGCCTCAGGTGTAGCAAAATGCTGTTTATTTGAGCATCTGGGTGCAGATGGGTAGAGGCCAAAAAGAGCGTCCACACAAGAAAGGGGAGAGCCTCGGGTTTTATAGAGGCTTTTTTCAGGGTGGCGGGGGTGGGGAGTGAGCAACTGGGTCAGAACAGCCGCTACAATAAATTGTTTTCAAACAACCAATTTCTGGGACCCCTGCTCAGTCACATCCTGCAGAGATAGGGAAGGATAAGCTTCGTCCTTATCAGGAGGGATAAGGAATGCAAGTTCCCCTCTTACCAATTTCTGCCCCTGTGGTCAGAGTTGCATTTACAATCTCTAGACTCTCCAGACTCCTGCAGCTATTGTTTCACAGGCCTTATGCTATCTAAGTTTTCCATTAACTGTATTCCGTCCTATACATACTTTTCGGGTTCCCACCCTGGGCAAACCTAACACCATCTTTCAAGGGGCCTGCCTTAAGAGTAAAGACATGTAAACAAATAATTACAATATGTCAATATATACATGCAGTGACACAGAAAGACGGAGGATGGAGTGACCCGTCGCCCAGGACATCAGGGAAGACATGAGTTCATATGAAAGGTGCAAAGGGCACTCATGTGAACAATGTCCACAGTTGAAGTCTTACAGAAAACAGCAAGAAACGAGCTAAGCAGGTAGACAGGGGCAGCTCTTGAAAGCCCCAACCAGGCCAGGAAGTTAGGGTACCGCTGACAATTATCCCAGGACACAATGTGAACAGTTTCACTGTTTAGGAGGGTAACCCTAACAGCGGTTAGAAGCAGCCGGAAGGAGAGATCTGTGAGGAGTGTTAGTAGAAGAGGCAGGGAGGCCAGTTAAGGACTAGGCAAGAGACAGCGAGGTGAGGCTGAAGGAAGCATGTTTAAGATGTTTGAAACCAAGCAAAGGTGGGCATGTTAAAATTGACAGAAGATTTTGCCTGGCTGACTGGGTTTATAACTCACAGAGCTTGGCTGCAGTAGAGTTTGAAGCCCATGAGCCAGACCCTGGGAAAGGATGGCCTTAAGCCCATCCAATTTTTAGTGGGAAAACCAAGGAGACTCCTCAGGTTAGCACCACACCTGGAGTCCGAAAGGCTATGAAAAAGGATTGACTGTATGCTGCATGAGGGCGGGACTTCTTCCACCACTCTAAACACAGTTCTGGGATGTCACTTGGCAGAGTGAGCATTAACAAAACATTTGCTGAAGAGGGAGCGAGAATTCCAACTGCCATATCAGTCTTCTCCGCACCCCCCGCTACAGGCAACGGGCTCTACCCAGGGACTAGAGCTTAAAGAGGAAAGAGTATCCCCTGGATAGTGAGAAACATTTTTAAGAGATATAAATTAAACTCTTCTTGCTGTGATCACTGCTTCTATTTAAAAATGCTTGAGATACTTGGTAGATTCCTGGGATCCAAAATAAAATAAGTAAGTCATTGTTCTTGACAGTTGTTTTTAATTTCATGATTCCTGACTTTTAGTTCTTTGAATGAGGGGGGACCTGGAATGAACAGCTTTCAGCAAACTTTTAAAGAGGTCTTCAGAATAATTTATCAATCTACAGTATTCAATTAGCTGTGCTACCTGCCCCCAAAAATCCCATTTTGGATTTAAAGTAGTTTTACTCTGGTGGTTGTTATTCTTTTTCATACTTTCAAAGCCCATACGTTTATTAAAAAGTTCATATTGTAATTATTCTTTTCTTGCCACAAGTTCCTTTATGCTGCTCATTGTCATCTCTTTCCAGCCTGTGAGACCCATTTCTCCAGGTTCCTCCTGTGCCATTTGAGCACGTTAACAAAGTTAGCTATTTCTCCTTGCATAATCAGAGTCTCTGACCTCACTTCTCTGGCGTGATGCAACAGGACTGCTTAGTGACTCACAGTGTTACTATTTATCTAAGTCCATGTCAAGAATAGCAAGAAGGGAAAACAACCTTTATGCACTCTGCCACCATTTGTTACTTTCCCGACAGCTTTCCAGAAACTCCACTCCTTTCACCTGGGTGACAAAATGATAGCATCCGTGTGTCTTCCAGAGCACAGCCAAATGGCATTTACTCCTACTTTAAATTTGTCATAACATTTCAACAGCAGGAGGGGAAAACCTCAGGAGGGGAAAAAATAACCCTCACAAACGTTAGTCTCTGGAAAATATAAAGTATCAGTAATGATGTAGTTGCATAAGCATTTATTTAATAAGCAGGTTTTAAGCTACTGTCAAGGTATCCATTCCCTTCCTCCCACATCTCCGCATTTAGGAATTCAAGAATTTCATGAAAAGTTATTTCAATCAGGATCTGCTTTTGTCTAATTCCAAAACATCTTTGGAATTTTAGTTCAGAAGCATTTTAAATGACAGGTGTATATGTGTGTGCATTTTCCTCATAAAATCAAGTCCAGAAAGGCTGGGCTCGGTGGCTCACACCTGTAGTCCTAGCACTCTGGGAGGCTAAGGAGGGCGGATTGCTTGAACTCAGGAGTTTGAAACCAGCCTGAGCAAGAGCAAGACCCCGTCTCTACTAACCATAGAAAAATTAGGCGTCATGGCACGTGCCTGTAGTCCCAGCTACTTGAGAGGCTGAGGCAGGAGGAACCCCTAAGCCCAGGAGTTTGAGGTTACAGTGAGCTACGATGATGCCACTGCACTCTAGCCAAGGTGCCTGAGTGAGATTCTGTCTACAAAAAGCACATACACAAAATCAAAACAAAACATCCAAATCCATCTCTTTCTACATACCTCAAAATTGCTGTTTGCTCCCTCCACAGAATGCCCTGAGCCTAAGAAGCCACACTCCAGTAAGTACTGTCAGGCCAACCAGCGGAGAGAGTAAAGGCTAGACCTTCATGTCCAATTACAGTGCCACGATAAAGAGAATCACATGTCCCAAATTCCTGGGCATCTGTTAAGATTTCATGAGAAATGCCCACTATTGTGCCCTTCCACAGAGGGAATGACAGAAGTAGAGAGAGTACCACCATTACACAAAGTATTTGTTCCACCTTGGGCTCCTCATTGCTTTCTTTACCATATGAGAGTTGTGATACTGTCGCTGGAAGTATTGACATTACTTACTTATATTTTACCTCTGCCAGGTGGAGAGTTTTTAAATTCAACTCTTTGCTTTTGTAAGAAAATTCGTACTTTGCAAATTTTGCAAATTATTATAGCTACAGCAGCAATGTCACAATATTAAAACTTTTAAAATTGACTGTTTTTCATTGAGGGTCTCAATACAATGGAAGTCTCATTCCACACCTACATAAAAAAGGTTTGGTGTCATTCTATTTTTCCTTTGGTATTCAGTTTATTGTATTTATTGTATTATACACATGGCAACAAAAAAAGGATCAAGCTTTGAAAGAACTGCTTTTCTCTGTATGTATAAATCTAGTTCCATTGGGAAATCCCATCTTCTGTTACCATGGCAATGGAAAGCACTGAAGAGAAGGACTTTCAACAACTTATCTGGGAGAAGAAATTGATTTGTTTCTCTAGCATGCCAGGAGGGCAGGAGCACGTCTTCCTGATGTCAGATGAGATCAGGAAGATTTCCAAACGTGTTGTGGAGGGGAGAAGATGAGAATTAAAAGGTTGTGGAAAGAGGTTGCCTTGCTTAGGAGGTTGAACAAAAACCACTAATCAATACTAATCATTTTGATTCCTTGAGGCAAGAAATTATATTTGAATACTTGTTCCAAGTACAGCATTTGAAAAATGTTCATGATTCTAACATTTCTTTTCAAAGCCTAATTTCATTTTTGCCCAGGCTGCTTCAGTGATTCTCTCAGTAATAACTTTGGTAGTTTAGGTTTTCTCTCTCCCCCTGAAGGTCTCAATAGGAAAGCATGAAAGCCATCTCCTTCTCTTCCCTGAGGATAACCTTGAGAGCAGCTTCCCCATGTTGGAAGCATAGGCACATCAAGGTCATTAGGTTGGACTGTCTGAGGGCAGAACGGGAGGCTACTGCTTCGTGGGTTGAAGGGGGAATGATCCAACCTCAGTGGACGCTCATTTGCAAGGCAGAGAATGCCAAGGCAGGCTTGAACACAGGTCTTGGAAATAGTGGAACCTTGGATGGGGATGGCTGTGCTCTAGTCCTGGTCCCCAGAGATGCACCACCATCAGAACTGTGATCTCATCTGACACCATGGAGAGTGCTCGCCTTCCAGATGGGCTTGGGTGGCATGAATGGGAGTGACAGCAATGTGGACAGACCACAGGATCCATTGCCATTTTCTGGAACTGTCTAACCCCCAAGGGACATATAATCCACGGTTGAGCAGAGGTCCCTCAAATTGGCCTTCTCAACAAGCTTGATGAGTGGTACACCTAATGAAAATTAACGTAACTTAGAAAAATGAAGAAATGTAATACCTTGCAAGCTGAGTGTTGCCATACCTGTGTGCCATACTTGTACTGGTATGGTTCCATATTCTAGCACTACCTTCATACCCAATTAAAGAGTGGTTAAGAGGATAGAGTTTTGGCTGCCCGGGATCACAGTATACAGTGGTATGGCTGGAGCCTGCGTGGCCTGGTCATTTAGAACTGATTATTAAACCTTAACAAGCTTTGCGAACCAGTTGTTCAACATAGCTACTGTTAAATTATATAAATTTACAATAACATAAATTATATTAAAAACAAAGGTAGGCCGGGTGAGGTGGCTCACGCCTGTAATCTTAGCCCTCTGGGAGGCCAAGGCGGGCGGATCACTCAAGGTCAGGAGTTTGAAACCAGCCTGAGCAAGAGCCAGACCCCGTCTCTACTAAAAATAGAAAGAAATTAATTGGCCAACTAAAAATGTATAGAAAAAATTAGCTGGGCATGGTGGCACATGCCTGTAGTCCCAGCTACTTGGGAGGCTGAGGCAGGAGGACCGCTTGAGCCCAGGAGTTTGAGGTTGCTGTGAGCTAGGCTGACGCCACGGCACTCTAGCCTGGGCAACAGAGCCAGACTCTGTCTCAAAAAAAAAACCCCAAAAAACAAAGGTAATACATACTCAAAACTTATCACTTCATAATCATTTTACATTTCACTATTATCTGTAGTCCTGAGGTTGTTTACTGCTATCCTATCCACGTGGTAGAAACAGCATAGAATGGTGTATTAATTCACACTCCTTCCCAACTCCACTTTCAATGAAGGCACATTGGTGGCTTGAAATCAGCCATGATGGGAGTATTTACATCACGGAAATCAACAAATGCTGCAAGTCAGAGCCTGATTTATTGTTTTGTGATTGTTTATACTTAAGAGATCGAAGGATAAAATGTTTATAATGCACAATAAACTTAAAAGTGTATTAGTCTGTAGTTGTTACATGGCAAATGACAAAAGATTGAGAATATTCTTTCAGTATTCAAAAATGTATCCAATTCATCAAAGTAGTTGCTACCATCATTGGCAAATGATTAAATTCCAATATAAGTCTTTGTTGTTTCACTTTTGTCTTATTAACACAAATAAAACTATCAACATTCCATGATGGAACTACACATGAGAGACTTTTTCTGAACCAGATAGTAACCAAGCGTTTATTCCTCATGTGATTCTGTCAAATCATGGGTGAACTACAACCACAGGTTAACCACAGATACAGGAGTTCTGCAAAACAACAACAACAACAAAACACCACAAAAACCAACCACCAATGAAAGCATTCTATCATAATTGATTGGCAATATGGAATTCATAATAAAGAGTATATTTTTATTTGTAAGTTGTGTGTTATATTTCATGTATATCAGTAAAGTGTGTGATAAACTTATGAATGTATATGCATACATTTTTTCTCTTGGAGAGCAGGTTGTTCAACGATTACCAGTGCATCACCGATGCATGTCTGCTCTACTTACTAGTAAATAATTTCTCATAAATCATCTCTGGCAAATTACTCAACCTCTCTGTGCCTCAGTTTCTCATCTATAAGATAGCAATAAAGCAGAATCTACTTCAAAGAAAGTAGGTATTATTGTGAGGATTGAGTAAATCCTAAGGCAGTAATTAAAATAGTGCTTAAAACAAAGTGAGCACTAACTACATAGGTGGTATTGTTATTAATTAAATGCCATGTTATAGACACATGCGGAACCTACCCCTTACTCCCAGGGATTAACATTCTAAGTCAGGGAAACTCACATACTAGAGAGCTATAGTAAAGTATCCTCCAATACTTAAAAATAAGACTACGTTCTGAGATTTAAACTAGTAAACCACATGAAGTGGGCCAATGGAAAAAAAAAATCGACTATCTGGAGACACCACTTTAAAGAGAAAGCATCTGAAGCAAGAAAAATGGGGTTTGGAAACATAATCCAGTCGTGACTGACAGTGAGAGTATGGACTCTACTTTAAAAAATATGTATGTGTGCGTGTATCTGAGTGTAGAATGTTAACAGAAGCAGAAGTTCTGCTTAGAACCTTTATAAAAAGAAGTCAGAATTAAGACAGTATCATTATAAGGACAGACATATGGCTCGGTGGTGCAGAACTGAATCCAGAAATAGACCTACGCTTTTATGGTCAACCTATTTCCCAAAAAACATTAAGGTAACTCAATGGGGAAAGGATAGGTTTTTCAACAAATAGTGCTGGGACAAATGGATATCCAAATGGGTGAAAAAATGAACCTCAATTCTTCTCACCATATACAAAAAAATATCTCAAGTATACCAGAGATCTAAATGTAAGAGCTAGCCTGTATAATTGGGGGAAAAAAAAATCTTTGAAAGATAATGGATTTGTAGAGAACAAACAAGCATGAACCATGAAAGAAAAAAAATGGATGAATTGGAATTCAAAAATCAAAACTTCTCATCCTTGATAGTTACCATTAGGAAAATGAAAAGGTGAGCCACAGACTTAGGGAAAAAGAAATTCACCAGGAAATTGTACCCAGAATATATAAAGAATGCTTACAATTCAATAATAATAATACGACGCAATTTAAAATATGGACAAAAGACTTGAGCATTGTCAAGGACAAATAAAACTAAGAAGATTGACAATATCAAGTGTTGCTGAGGATATAGAGCAACTGGAATACATATACATTGCTAATGGGAATGTAAAATGATAAATCACATTGGAAAGTAGTTTGGCAGTTTCTTATAAATACACACTTACCATTATAATGTAGCAATTTCATTCTTTGGTATCTACCCAAGAGAAATAAAAGGAAAATATTTTTATTTATAATAGCCAGAAATTAGAAATAATTTGCATGTCCATCAACAGGTGAATGGATAAACAAATTATTGTATATCATGCAGTGGAATTGTTCTCAGCCATAAAAAGAAATGCAACTACTGACAGGTATAGCTTGGATGAATTTCAGAAGTGTTATACTGAGTGAAAGAACCCTAGAGCATTCACTGGAATACTCAAGTCACTAAGATCTTCATCATGCAAAGTTAAGAGCCAAGAGATACTGTCTAGATGATAAGCCGAAAAATACAAGGTATAAAAATATACCTTAAAGCTACAAAAGGCGTACATTAAGTGAATAAAAAATAAAATAACCCTACAGAGAAAAGAAAAGATAAGATATATGTAAACTACAGCCTCACGTATCTTAAGTGCAAGTCAATGATGTCTAAAGTGAATAAATCAAGGAATAGTCATTAATCATACTGTTTTGAAGGCTACTACCAGAAAGAACAGTCATAAGAATGAAAAGTCTTCCTTTGAAAAGTAGATTGCAGATAAGAAAGGGTAGGGCGGGGCAGTTTTACATTATACTGCTTTCTGTATTTTGTGTGTGTCTATATTGCTTTAATACAAGTATAAAAATTAAAACAAAAATGATCCTGGAGAAAAATTAACTTGCATACCAAAAATAAAAGTAGTTTAAAAGTCTTCCACAGGCAGGAAGTAGGAAGGGATGTCTGATGACTATCAGATTTATCAACCCCCAGATGTTCTCATCAGTATAACTGCTACTGATAAAAAGAATTTGATCAGCATGGCTCATTTTACAGTGCATTCTTCCGAAAGGAGAAATACCGCCTAAGACTGTAACACAACAATTTGCTAATGAGAAGTTTCACTAATGAGGGGGGTCTATGTGAAACCAGCTTTCTGGAGCTATTCATCTTTTCTTTTCTCCCTCTTTAAGCAAGGAGTGTGACTCAAGCACTGAGGGTTATATCTGGCAGCAGTCCTGTTAATTTAGGACAATTAAATATGCCAGTCATGTGTTTCAGTAAGGTCTGATTAAATACTTTAGAGAAGTCATTAGTGAATCCATCTGGTCTAGTGGCTTTGCCAGATGGCAAAATGTTACTACCTTTATCTGTTCTGCTCCTGGAATATTCTACCTCTATTGTAGAGTCATTTTCAAAGTAAGCCTTGCTTTAGTAGTTTATACCTAAAAGGGATCTGGAAGGTGGAAGGTGAGGGGAGCAATCATGTTAGGCCACACCAACCGAGCCGCAAGATTTCAAGGCTGTATTAAACAGCCTATCATTCTACTGTGGAATCCAAAGCGCTTTCATCATTTCCATTTCCTGAGGATGTTCCATCAAACATTTCAGACAGTGCTCCATATGTGAGTAGAGAGTCAGGATCACAGGGACAGGCGACCAGCTGTATTCACATCCATGTGGTAACACTCCAAGACGAGAGGAACCCTGGAAGTACTTTCTCCATGTGTATGGCCACGTAAGTGAAAAAGTGGCCAGTTTTGATTTGCTTGCATAGCCGTGTGAAAGTACATTAAAACGTCAATCTTAAAGTGGTTTTAACACTTTGATCATGCACAGTTAACCTTTAATTCACCAATTCCCTAACCAGCTCAGTCAAAACTCAAGGCGTTCTCCAAAGCATTGACAATGGCGACTTAAAACAATCACTTCCCCGGTTGGTGCCTAAGTCACACACCTAAACCAAAGTGATAACTGGGGGCTTGGAGCTGCTGGAGGAGGGTCTAGGGATAAAGTCTAGAAAAGAGTTCAATATTTTATTGCCCTCCTCAACCCTGTTGATTTCCCAGGCTGAGCCTTAGTTAAGCTGAAACCCTGCTCTTTTCTAATAAAGCCAAGTTTGACTAATTGGCTTAACTGACTAATAATTTATGTTCATGAAACTGTTTCTTCCAAGGGCACCCCTGACCACCTGGGAACTCCAGACACCTCACTATGACAACTCACACTCACAGTCTGGCTTGCATTTTGCTCTTCGCTAATAGTACCCTCCCCTCCCCTTCGTTTTTGTTCTTCTTTCTTCTGTTCCTGCTTTCTCTCCCTTTCAAGGTTTCCTCAGCCTTTACGCTGGGAGACAGAAATGCTGGATGAAATATGTCGTATGTGTTTAGAGAGGAGCGGTGGGGCGTGGGTGGGAAGGCACGTGCCTGTGCCACTCCGGGCTGCCAGGTTTCCAGAATGGGGAGCCCATGCTTGTCTCTTGACTTGCACCCTCCACTCTGAGCAGTTTGGAGTCAAGAATTGTGGAACTGTCATTGTGAACTTGGCATAAATGAGTAATTAAAACCTTTTGTGTAAGAGTATGTGTTTCCACTGAGTAGAGACACAGTTGCAGCTTTCATCTGCCAAATAAGGTAAATGTAAAACACTTAGCACAGGGTCTGAGACACAGCAGGGACTCAAACAGTAGCCATAAGTGACAAGGTCTTTTATTAGAACTAAAATTATTAACTATGAAGTGAAAAAAAGTCAAAAAAACCTTAGAAGTACCAATCGGTTGCCTATGATTTTTAGATGTGGAAAATAAAAACTGAAATGATTGTCTTTTTCTCATTCTTTCTCATATTAGGAGCATTTGTTCTAATTCTGTCGTTACCAGTATTTTTAAAGAATGTTAGTTATAAAGGCAGCAGGGATTTTAGTCTTTTTTCCATTGATGACATAGCACAGTATCTCGCATCTAATGGATGCTTTATAAATAACATGTTGAATGAGTAAATAAGGCCTCTAGCCCAGATATCTGAACAACAGTAAGATGGATGAAAGAACACATTCAATGATATAGGCATCCATCACATACAAATTCCCGTCACAAGCTCTGCAGATAAGAAATCATGAAAAATGCCATTTGTACTTGATATTAATAGTTCCCAAGAAATATTTTAAATTATCTCAAAGACCAAAATCCAATTTTCAAAAGTGCCATTCTGAGAAGTGATGGCATAACATTAATTCATAGGGCCTCATGTTCTTCTAACCACCAAATTAGGTACAAAATAATAAGCAGGTTTGTGACGTTGGTTTTGAAAAATTGCATAGTAGAGTCCTTACAATAGTCTGTTCAGAAAACACATTCAATAGAAATGAAGAAAGGGTCTTTGAAAGCGAAGAACACAGCAAACTAATCTAACTCAAGGTCACCGATTTTCCTTTGTACTTAAGTGGTTTCACGGGGAAATAGTTTCATCTATACTCTATTATTCCACAAGAAAGATAAGTGTGCCCTCCGCAGAGCTGGGGCGTGGAGTTAGGTCCTCTTCAATCCCTGTCACACTGGGGAGGTGGCGTGAATAAACTCCCTCTTCCAACAAGCATCTGCCCAGAGATGGCAAGTCACACAAACAGCACTTCAGGCCAACCTGGCCCTCTTTAAATTACTTCATACTCTCAGACATGTCATAGCAAATGATTTTCAACCTTAACAAGAAACTTGTTAAGAGGAGAAATCAATGTCCAGGGCAAGGCAACACAAGAAAACAGAACATGAAGGGTAATTCTATTTTAGCTCTTCAACCCCTAATGAAATTGGAGTTCTCTGTCAGCTCCTGTTCCAGAGGCTTTGCATGTAAATGAAATCAAGTTTAATCCCCAGTTAGGGTCCAGCTAGGCTGGATCTGAGGCTCACACACGTCCACTACGTAGAGGTAAGTAACACCTCCCCCTCTCCCCTTTCCCCAGTACTCATGTCTGTTTTTAATCCACTGAGGGTAAAAAAGCTACTTGGGAACCAAAAAGATTATACTCTCTCCAGAATAGTGGTTCATCCATCCAGCCACCCATCCACATATCTTACGTGCTATGGGGCTGGGTGGGTGTGCAAGGCAGGCAGGCCATGGGCAGGGACAAAGACCTATGGGTGCATTAACCATTGTGGAGGGTGCAGTTCCGTGCTTGAGCCAGGCTCTAACTCAATTCACGCTGGTGTTGAGAAAGAAAACAATGAAAGCACCCATGTGGGAGGGGTCTCTGAAAACAAGGATTATTTTAGGACATATGTGATATTAAAAATAGTCCTTATTTTAAAACGGTTGCTTCAAAAAAAAATCTGGCTAAAGAGTACCGAAGTCAAGCATCGTTTTGATGGAATACTGAGTGATACCTTTAAAACCCACATGATGAGCTATTTGGCCCCTTTTAGGAAAGGGACCACACCCAATCCAACACTCCCAAGTCATATGAAAAATAAGACATGGAATAGATAAATGGCATGCCCCAAATCTCCTAGTTAGTGGCAGAACTAACAAAACTCAGGTCTCTTGACCTCAGCCTTGTCGATAGCCTAAAAAATGCTGGATTTTGAATGAGCAACATGTTCTCTGAAGATGGTGCCTCATAAATAAATAACCAGGTTGTGAGCAAGGGATCTGAGCCAGTAATGGTAACAGTCATTGTCACTGCTAATCCTTCAGGAAGGATTGGCCTAGTCCATAGATGTTATCTATTATGACTAATATAAACTTGCCAAGAATAAAGAGAAGTGCTGCTCAGATCCTTTGAGCTAATCCTTTCCTCAAAAAGGAACACACAGCTTAAGTCCCTAAATTGTGTATAAGTTTGCTAGGTGTTTTCACATGCATTGTCCTTTTAAATAATTTCTACTAAGGGTCAGAGAGCTCCACCTAGTAAGAAGTTGAGCAAAGATTTAAACTCAGTTTTGCCTGATTTCAAAAACTTAGAGCTAATTAATTTTACTTCAAACTTCAGTTTAGAGGGTCAGATAGTAAACATTTTACTCTTTGAAGGTCATATGGTCTCTGTTGCAACTACTCGATTCTACCAAGCTAGTGTTAAAGCAGCTATAGACAATGTATGAATGAATGCATCTGTGTTCCAGGAAGACTTCATATATGAACACTGAAATTTGAATTTTCATGTCATGAAATATTCTTCTTTGGATTTTTTCATTTAAAGTGAATTTTAAAATGTACAAACCATTCTGAGCTCATAGGTCATACAAAATAAAAACAACAACAAAAAACAAGCAGCACGCCAGATTTGGCCTGTATTCGCTTATTACTAAGTTATACCATCATCTTACTAAGTTATACCATCATCTTTTAATATCAACCTGCTCTCAGTCAATTGCACAGTCTTCTAAAAAAATCTTGTTTGTCAAAGGGTTATTTCTTAGCACCAAAATTCATGATTTTGACTTTGCTTACAAGAAGTAACTTGTAAAATATTTCAAACACATAAATACAAATATACATATATACATGAAGCATAAAGAAAAATGAAATGAATGCCATGGGCCCACCCAGTTTAAGAAACACATTAACAATGACACTCTTGCACAACCCTCCCCAGTCATATCCCCCTCCCTCCCCATCAAGACACCATTATCCTGAATTCCCTAGTCTTAATATATATTTTTATTATGCATGTATGCACATTTATTTAAGTGGTATATTATCATATGTATTCTTCTGAGACTTGCTTCCTTTCACTCAACACTATGTTGTGAGATCGCATCCATATTTGGTGTTGCTGCACTTTAAGAAAAAATGTCTATCCACAGGAGAATGGGTAATGACATTGTGGTATATCATTCAGTAGAATACTATACTGGAATGAATTTAAATGAAATAAAGACAATAGATTTCTAACTAAAATTAAATCGCTAATAAAGAATGTATAGATGTAAAAATAAATGCCAAAATCCTTTAACCAAAACATTTTCTGGGGGAGTTGTCACAAATATGATTTATACACACAAGGTTCACTGATGATGAAAGAGAGGCTGCAAGTGAATTCCTGTGCAGAGTCATATTGCTGAGGGCCGGAGTTTGGGGTGGGGGACGTTTTCCTCCCTGAAATTGTTTCTCCTGTGAAAATGAACTTAGAGCTATGCTGTGGAGGCCCAAATCCAGCTGCTTAGAAGGAACATTAGTGAATCAAACACTTGACTGATTGAGAAAATCATGTGTTATAAACCATCTTTTCAAGCCAGTAAAATGAATAGTTCTGTTAGTATTATTGAAGCCATACATTTATCTAATTAGAACGACTCAGGTCCTCTTTATTAAAAAATAATCTCTATAAATTAGCATCAAAACAGACATCTCACTAATAAATCTATAAAAGTATCGTACAGCAGTGCTGCATTAATTCACACTAATGACTTTAAAATTCACTGCAAATCACTGACTTGTGGATGAAAAAATGCATGTAGAAGTAAAAAGCAAAAGAATAAGACATGGCACATCTCTCTAATAACTTCATGAAAACGTGTTAGGATAAAGCTAACGCTTCAAGTGTCTTTCTCAAACTTGTTTGCCAACGTTAAAAAGCAAAGAGCCAACATTCCCCAGTAACACTAGCAAGGCCGCATGCCTGTGTGGCAGATTTAGCCCATCTCCATGGCTGCACCCTGTAACTCTCTCTTCCCCAAATTTCTTTCCTTCTAAGGTTCTGAAGTAGGATATTTACTCCAACATGTATTACATGCTTTTTCTAAAATATTATTCACTCCTGGCTCTCCCCAAATCAATACTGTTCTCCAGTGTTCCAGGAAGACTCAAGTAAAATTATTTTGAGCACTCACTAGGAGCAGGGAGGTTAGAAGTGAGTGTGGGTATAAAGCAAGTTGGACACAAAGCCTGCTTTTAAGTATTTATAATCCAGTGAAGACAACATGCATGGAAACAACTGTATAAGACAAGCTAAATTATGCTGCAGTAACCAAGAACCCCGTAGCCTCAGTGGCTTATTCCTTCCCTCATTCTATGTATTTATCACATGTCAGCAGAGGGGCTCTCAGGGACACAGGCTAGTGGAGTGGACACCATCTTGAACATGCTAGAGGAAAAAGAACATGGTGAGGTGGGCACTGGCTTTTACAGCTTAAGCAACACAAGTTACTACTACTTATATTTCATTGGCCAAAGCAAGTCACATGGCCACACCTAACTCTAAGTGGACAGGGAAGTGTGAACCTACCATGTGCCAGGAAGGACTATCTGTGAATAGCCTTAATGGCAACACAAGAACCCATAACTATAATAAGAGGAAAAATAAGGAGGTGCTGGATGGTGCTGGAGAATAGGAGAATGATTAAATTTGACTGGGACACAGGGGTCTTTAAGACGACCAGTGCCACTTGAGCTGGATACCTAGGATTTTTATTAGGTGAAGGATGTGGGGTGAGAAGACGATCTAGGCTGAGGATCAAGGTAAGCCAGAATGCTGTGGCGTGCACCTACAGGGGGCATCCAGGGTGTTCAGAAAATGGGACCCAGGAAGTACGCAGAGAGTTCAGGTGTACACAGGACAGAGAGGTGTGCAGTCAAACCATTCCAAGCATAAGTACTGTGCTAACCAATTTTAATTTATTAATAGAAAGCGGAGGCTTCTGCAAACACTTTGTGCATTAACATTTAAGCAGCTTGACAATTTTGAGTAGTGTTATCCGGGTAATGTTATCTACATTAAATCTTCACACTGATCCTTACAAAGTGCAGTGTTGACATATCTGTTATAAACATGAGTAGATTTAGGCTTAGTTCACAACACAGGGAAAGAGTGGGCTTGAATTCAAATGTTATACTATGTTTACTAAGTCGCATTACCAATCACTCAACAAATATTTACCAAAGGCCACTGTGGTGGGTGCTGAGGACATACCAATGAATGAGACCATCTGTGATTCCAGGTGGGTTAAAGTATTCTTGAGATAGACAAGCAAGAAAATACAATGAGTTTGGGGATGCATGTATCAGAGAGTAAGCCCAGGAAAGTGAAGCAGCAAGAGAAAGAATGCTGAGAACGTACTGGAAGCTACTGACCTGAAGCAGTGTTATTAATAGAAGGAGGCATGGGAGAGGATGGGTAGGGAGGTAAACCAAGGAGAGGGGAGCAGCCACTGACAGGCTGGAGGAGCAGCGGATGCAGCAGGGGAACAGCTCCCAGGGCATGTCTGGGAAGGAGCCGGGAAGGGAAGGGGAAGAGAAGATGGACCGTAGGCTCACTGAGGACAGTGCCATGCCTCTCCTGTTCAGTGTCTGACATGTAGCAAGGTCTGATGAGTAACTCTTCAGTTAATAAATACTTCCATTTTAAATATATTGAGTTTTAGGCAGCTTCAGATGTCTAGCAAGGGGCTGGAAATTTCTGGAGAGAAGTTAAGGCTAAGGATACAGATTTGGAAGTTACACAGTGAAGACCACATCGGTGCCAAAGTCAAGGGATATGTCTTCATTCTTGTCACCTCGTCTTCCTGGTTTTAGCACTCTGTGACCTCTACCATCCTGGGTTCCTCTCTCCTTTGAGGTCATCCTTAAAATACCTTCTTAAGCAATTCCATGTCAAACACACTCTTCCTGATTGCAGGATACCCTAGGGCACTGTTCTTTCAACCCCCACACCTTCTCTACACCCTGAGGCATTCTGGCTTTGATGCATATTCTTTCTCATTAACCAGGAGGATTATATATTGTGAAATGACCACGGTATATTTTCTTCCAATAACAAATACATATGGATTGATCCATTCTTATTAACTGGGGATTATTACCTCAAATGAGTCCGTGTTTACTAAAATAGTGGATTTGACAAGACTAGTATGTTAAGTGCTAATGCTGGGAGAGAGTATTTTAACAAAACTATATGAAAAGGGATATATCATCCATCACAAATGCAAAAGACAGTTCTATCTCACACAAAAGGAAACTAAAACAAACAATATTTATTGAGTACCTTCTTTTTGGTGGAGTTACAGACATCAGATGCTTATACACCTGAATATATTCAAAGATTAAATTCTAATGTGCATGAAAAGATTATACAGAATCATTGTAAATGATAACTAAGTATCTGAATTATTTTAATTTCACCAAGGAATATGATCAGATTTCAAATTTTAAAGTTGCACAAATAGTTTGGAGCAGTCATTCCTCAGGATGCAGACTGTGTCCTTGAAGGGAGGAAGGCTGCGGGCAGAGGCTCAGAGCAGCCCAGGATGCCCACTGGGAAGGCTCACAGGGGCAACAAGCAGGCAGAGGAGAGGAAACCCAGGCTCCCTGGGAGCTTCAGCTGGTGGGGAGATAAAGAACAGTCAGCATGACACTCCAGATTCAAGGCAGGCAGGGCTGAAGAAGAATCGCCTGTCCCTAGCAAGGCCCCAGGGGAGGCCCAGGAACAAGGCCCTAGTGTTGAGAAGAGTGACCAATAAGAGCATGGCAAAGCTCCAGTTGCCCAAAGACCCTGGGAGGCTTTAAGGGAACTTAAAAATGGAATGCACAGTAGTAGCCCTGACTCACATGCATGGAACGGGGAACCTGCAGAGCCTGTAAGCAGAAGGTTTGGGAACTAGAAAAGGGGCTAGGACCAGCTCCACCAGCGTTGTCCCAGGAGCTAAGCCAGAACAAAGACTGCAGGTGAGAGATGCAACAGGCTCAGACATAGTCTGTGATATGGGCGCTGCAAAGGCAGGGAGAAAAAAAAGGGCCCACGAACTCCCAGAAGGACAGTTTCTAGATTACTGACTGAAGCTAAAGTTGCCTCAGTTTAGAAGTGAACTCAAGCTATTCTTTTAAATCTAAACCTGATGTCAATGGCAGAGATTAATCACTTCTTAACATTGAATTACATAGAATTACGACATGAAGTCTAATAAACATTAGGCCAAGTTTCTTATTTGCTACATTTCTCAAAAGTTGCACTCTTTCATTTGTAGAAAAATATAGGAGTCCTATATAATTATCAAACAAAATTTTCACTCATTCATGTTTTACCTGAATTACTAATTTAAATAGAGGGGGAAAAGTCTATTTTTTCTTATCTAAGGAGTATCCAAGGAATAGATAATATCCTTTAAAGCATGAATGGGCACACCTATTAGAAAACCAAAAAGCCCTCCAAAGCTATGGATTTCAGGACTACCTAAATGTTAAATCCCAACAAGCAAAAAGAATTGAAAATATAGGAATGCATCATCCTTAAAATGGCTCCTGAAAATTACACTAAAAATAAGTAGGAACAAAAAACACAAATCAATGAAATAGAAAACTGAAATACACAGAAAAATTAAAAACTAATTCTTAGAAGAGATTAATAAAAATAAGTCACCAGAAATACTAAGAAAGAACAGAAATTATCAATATCAAGAATGAAAGGACATAATTACAGATCCTATAGACATTAAGGATAAAAGAATGTTTAAAAACATTATGCCAATAAATCTGACAACTTAGATGATATGTATAAATTCTTTGAAAGATACAAACTACCAGAATTCATACCCTAAAAGTCTGGATAGTTCTATACATACAAAACTGAATTAGTAATCAAAAACTTTTCAAAGAAAACTAAGCCTAGATGGTTTTACTAGTGAACTACAACACACACTTATCAATACAATCCCAACCAAAACTCCAGCAGGCTATTCTATAGAAATTAACATGCTGATTCAAACTTTTATATGGAAACATAAAGGTATCACATTGACCAAAACAATCTTGAAATATAGCTGGCCTTCCATATTCATAGGTTCCACACGTAAGGACTTAACCAACCTCAGATCATAAATATTCCGGAAAAAAGTCTGAACATATACAGACTTTTCCTTGTCATTATTCCCTAAACAATATAGTATAACAACTATTTACATAGTATTTACATCATATTTGGTATAAATAGCCTAGAGATGATTTAAAGTATATAGGAGGATATGTGTAGGTTATATGCAAATTTTATGCCATTTTATATAAGGCACTTGAGCATTCTGAAACCAATCCCTTACAGATACTAAGGTATGAGTATAATCTCAAACTCTTGTGGAAAATACAGGAGGAATAAATGCTTCCTAACTCACACATTGAGGCAAGCACAGCTGACACCAAAACTTGACAAATACAATCCAATAAAATTATAAATTAATATCCTAAATGAACACGGAAGCAAAAAATCCCTAACAAAAGTTAGCAATTTTAATCTAGAAATGTATAACCAAGTGGAGTTTATTCCAAAAACACAAGGTTGACTTAACAGTTTAATAAACAACAAAAACCCCCATCAAGGTAAGTTCCTGTATTAACAGAGTAAAGCAGAAAAACCTATGATCATCACTGTAGGTGTAGAAAAATAACTGAACACAATTTAACACCCATTCATGATAAAAGCTCTCAGCAAATTAAGTATAGAGTAAAAATTCCCAACCTGATAAAAGGAAGCTATGAAACACCTGTAGCTAAAATAGTTAATGCTGAAATACTGAGTGCATTCCTTTTATGATGAAGAACAGGGCAAGGATTTCAATTTTATTTTTATTCACTATTAGACTAGAGGTCTTAACAGTGCAATAAAGAAAGAAATAAAAGGCACAAAGATTGGAAAAGTAAAATTGTCCCTATTCATAGATAATATTGTTTACATAGAAAATCCTAATCTACAAAAAACCCTACTAGAAATAAGTATAACAAGATTGCAAGATACAAAATCACATACAAAAAAATTCAATTTTATTTTTATATATTGGTAGCAGTCAATTGAAAGCATTTTAATAATACTTATAATAGCATCAAAAACAAAGTACTTAAGAATAAATTTAACAAAAAATGTGCAGTTCCTTAACATTAAAAACTATGAACTATGGGAGAAATTAAAGACTTAAATGAAGAGATACATCCATGGATTGAAAAATTCAAGTGTTAAAAAGCCAATTTTCCTAAAATTGATCAATTCATTGCAATCCTAATCAAAATTCCAATGGATTTTTAATAGAAATTGACAAACTGATCGAAACATTTATATGAAAGTGCAAAAGTCCTAGAATAGATAAAACAATCCTGAAAAACAAACTTAGAGGACCACTATTGCTTTCAAGACTTACCATAAAGCTACAGTAATTAAGACAATGTGGCATTGGCTTAAACAAATGTACCAAAACTGAAGTCCAGAGAGGTCAAGTATTAATAACTCACCCAAGATCACACAGCTGATAATTGGTTGAGATGGGATTCATATTCCAGCAATCAGGTTCTACAGCTTGTACTTATAACCATTGCACAGACTGCCTCTCCCCAAAACAGTCTCACTAAAAACCAATCACTTTCCACAGATCCCTTCCTGTTAAAATTAGCCAACAAATTTAAATATATATATATATATTTGAGATTGAGGCAAAACCCTCCGCCAGCAAAAAGATCACCACTTGATGAAGGCTCAGATGATTGCTAGCCATTTTTAGCAATAAAATATTAGATACTTTTTTTAGACATGCTATTGCACACTTTACAGACTACAGTATAAACATAACTTTATACACACTGGAAAACCAAAAAATTGGAGTGACTCACTTTACTGCAGTGATCCGAAACCAAACCCTTAATATCTCCAAGGTATGCCTGCCATAAAATCATGATGCCTTAATTTGTTTGCTTAAGATGTGTGCATGCTAAGCAGATAAATTAAGACATGATTATTCATATTACTAGAGGTGAGAGAGGGTTAGAAAGGAGTCTCTCCATGCCAGACCATAGTTCGTTTCTCCCTTCTTTGAGCTCCTGTGCTTGTTATTGCCTACTCTTGCCCTTTGCTGCTCACAGTGTGGTCTTCAGAACAGCATCCTCCTCCACATGTGGGGCTTATTATAACTGCAGAGCATCAGCACTTACCTGCTAAAAAGATTCTCCCCGGGAGAACATGGCCATGGGGGAGAATCATTTACCCCTGCTCTTAATCCCATATGGCCTGGTGATGCTCTACAATGTTCTATGCCTTCACTTCATGTCACCATAGAACTGAAGTTTCCTTCTAAGTAGGGACTATGTTGATCCCAAAATACTATACTAGATGCCTGGTATGCTTAAATCCCTGTCACTCAAGTCTTTTGGCACTCAGCCAATGTTAGACTCTTAAATGTGTGTGCATGTTTAATATATTCAATTTTCATTATGAAAAGATTAAAGTTTCCTTTAAACGAGTGAGCCCCCAAGCATATTTAAAATATGATTCAATTTATGAAAAACCCCCACCAAAACAAAACCGTCTCTTTACTGAATACCCTTAAAAAAAAAAAGACAAATTACATAAATGTGAATTCCACCTGAAGTGGGAAAATTTCATTTTCCCTTTAAGAAATAGATTCTCGAAAGAAATAGGTCATTTAGCTTCTTTATGCTCCTATTGTGTTATTTTGAGTGTAATGAGTAAAGACTGAATAGAATAGGGAAATTCAGGAGGAAATATTTTCTCTCAGTCATTTTTAGAAACCATTAATAAGACTGATTCCCAAGGGAATTTCTTTTGGCTAAAATTAGATATAGAGAGATAGAGATGTCACCTATAGATATGATATCCCAGGATTTTATTTATACATTAGATGGGTTTTGTATCACACCTGTCTTTCCTTCATAATCTTTTGAAATCTTTGTCTCCTTAAACTTTGTCATATAGAAAAATTATAGTTTCACTTATTTGTATGATTTTTATCTAATATTCAACGTTTTTAATAAATTTGGATGATGAAAGTATCTTATCTAGATTTGGGTGCTGGCTTTTTAATGCTAACAGCCATAGCCCACTGATAAGTATGCCCATGAGATAGAAATCGTGTGATTTACACAGAAGCAGCTTAAGCCAAGTGAGTAATACTCATCTTAAAATTCTTCAGATGTACCCCTTTAACCCATACCTCTGCATCCATCACTGTTTTCACTGGGAATCAGGCTCAGTGATCAAGTATGAAATGGGGAAGTCACATCTTACATAGGGGCTGGATTCTAAAATGTCTTGTAGTCAGTTCCTTAGCTTACCATCAGCGACAGCACAGTGCATGTGGTTCACGTGTATGACTCTGAGGCCTAGTAAGGACACTAGACATTTCCCCCAGGCACGTGGTCTTTGCAGAGAGTGGCATGGTGCTTGGCCATGCTTTTAAATTCATCCCCCTCCCCTCCCCCTCCAGGCTCCACAAGGTAAACATGGATTTGATGAGACTCACAGTACTTACTTTGTACCCTCAAGAAGCTCACAACACACACTACTATATAGAAAATGGCACAGAACTGAGATAAGGGCTACAAATGAGAAAAGAGTTTAAAGAAGAGTGGGTTGGTGGGAGCTGGTGTGGTCAAAGAATTATTAAATAATTCTGTCTCAACAGAATCAACATCCTGACAATGTTTAGTTACCATCATACAGAAGAGGGCCAGTCCTGGTACTAGAACCTACTGAAGCTACAGATTCATCTCCGATGACCCTCCTTCGGGCATTTACTAAACACCACAACAGTTACACTTGTCAAGTAAAGAACACTTAGGAAATTTTCACTATTAAAGTTAATCTGAGCTCACTAAATACCTTTAGGTGGCCCAGACTTTACGTCGCTTAAAGGAAAAAGGGGGATTATGCAGGGGCTGTGGGACACAAGCAGCTCTCATAGGGAAAACATCAGGCAGACAGGATCCTTTAGAGGGGCATCAGGCCCAGTCAGCTCATAGAAGCCAGAGGAGTACAGTAGGAGGATCCGAATTAAGGGGACTGACCCCTGCCCCCTGCCTGCTTCCCCAGATGTTTCTGCCAGAGAAGACGACCGAAAACTGATGTGTTAATAATGAAATCATGTGGTCAGCAAGTGGTCAAGATTTTTGCTCTTAAAAACTTGTATAATATAGGATAAAGAGGTGACAGATAGGAACCCATGAATTCGTGTCTTTGGCACCTTTGAATGACCCACACGGGGGCTTGAGTGAAGATGAGTGGGCAGCGTAGCGTAATGGCACAGTCTGGAAGCAAAGCAAGCCTCGGCTGGAATCCCAGGACCAAGCAGTGGGGCCTGCTGCCTAATCTATTGGCCTTGGGATTTATCTGTAAAAGCAAGATGACTTACTTCACAGGGACACGAGATTTATGAGATGAACTATAAAATATGTTTTAGAGCTCTGCTGGCAAAGTAGACAGTGTTCAGTAAAGGTCAGTTTTCATGTTTACTGGACAAGGCACGTTGAGGGGGCTGACCAAGAGCCTTTCGGGGAAACCAGTGAGGACTACTGCTCCACCAACTGTTAAGGCTTCAAGACAGAGTCTCAGTCTATCCACCAGGCTACAGTGCAGTGGCCTGATCATAGCTCACTGCAGCCTCAAACTCCTGGGCTCAAGCAATCCTCCTGCTTCAGACTCCCAAGTAGCTGGGACTACAGGTGCATGCCACCACACTTACCTAGTTTTTCTCATTTTCCTTGTAGAGACAGGTGGTAGGGGAAGTGGAGGGGGCTGTCTTGCTACCTTGCCCAGGCTGGTCTCAAACTCCTGGCCTCAAGCAATCCTCCTGCCTCAGCCTCCCAAAGTGCTAGGATTATAGGTATGAGCTACCATGCTCTGCCAACTTTTCTCTCAGTGGATGGAGGGAACAGTCTAGTAGTGCGCCACTGAGAGAATAGGGAAAGGAAGAGAAAAGTCCTAGGCTGGCTGCTTTCCAGGCACTCGGAGGCAGGGCAGAGGTTCTGCCACTGCTGCCGCCACCCCTCTAGCTGAGTCAGCTCCCCTTCAGTGCCTTCATGGAAGTCCATGTGACAGTCATGTAGTCACCAGCCACATCTGACTCCAAGGAAAGCTGGGAAATATGGTTTTCCAGGGGCAAATTGCTTTCCAAAAAAAAAAAACTGGGATTCTGTTGCTAAGGAATACGGGACTAGGTATTTGGTAGGCAACTGACAGTCTCTTCCGCACCCTTGAAATGATAATTGCCTACACTGGGTGTAGGAAGTTCAATAGGATTTACTGTTCACAGTAACTATTTGCCTTTCTTGAATTGCACAGAAAAATATACATAGATATGCTCATGTGATGTAAGTTTTCTTTGAAATGGAAATTGTCAGAAGCAGTCATATGCTGGGACCAAAAAAAGTCAACTAGTAAGTATTTGCCTTGCACCTTTTCAAGAAAACAATGTTGCCCTGTGTTTTATTACTTGTGTTATTACTTTGTTCTCCTCCCCTATCTCCTGCCCCAAGTGTTGGGGGGGGGGAGGATTTTAAACCAACATTTTTAAAAAACCAGATGATATAACTTTAAAATTTGTTTGATTTTTTTCCTTTTTAACTCCTATTTTCACATCAGTTGCTTGACAACAGTATGACTGCTTCCAATAATCTTTGTGTTCTAATAACATGCCTTTTTAAAAATCCTGTTTCAGTCTTTATAAGTTCCTTGTGAACAATGTCTCATTTCTATAACATCTATATTTCTATTTTGTCCCAGAGTACCCAGAGTATTAGGTATAAAAAATTCTTCAATATTTTAAGTATTCTTTAGATATTCTAGCAGTATTTTTTTCATTTTTGGAGGTATAATTTACATACAGGAAAATTAGCCCTTTAGTGTAACCCAGATGTACAACAGTTCTATCACCACCATCCGCCCCAATTCCCATGTGCCTTGCATTTAGCAATTACGAGTATAGCTGCCTATAAACATTTATGTACATGTTTTCGTGTGAACATAACTTTCATTTGGGTTCAGTATCTAGGAGTGGGATTGCTGGGTCACCAGATACTTATTCAAAGCTCCAAATCAAGAGTTACCTTAGCTTTCATGTTTTTATTAAGCACCTTGACAGTCATCCCCAAAGATCTGCATAATGACTTACTAAAAAGAGAAATTGGCACCAATACTATAGGCAGCAGCCCAAGGGGCATTAATAAAGTAGGCTAGAATTGAAGGGACAAAATATATCAGGATCCATTTTTCATTCTGCCCAACACAAGAGAAATAAGAAAATATTAGATGTTGGAAGGGGCCAAGGAAGTATGGTTTTAAGATGAATGTTTTCTCATTTCCCACTGTAATTTATATTCCCTTCTATTACTAGTCCTACAAATCACATTTCTGAACTTCTAAAAGATTGTTGAAGAAGATGGGGATGACTTTGGGAGGTCCTGGTGCATTCTGATGTCTGCTTACGTGGAAGCTTCTAAGGAAGAAGCTGTAATAAATGCTACAAAAACCTTCAGAGAGATCTGTCAGGATTTTCTGAGTCAAACATGACATATTACTCCTTCGCAGAATCATAGCTAAAAGGAAACCCAAATAAAATCTCATCCTCCCCCTCACATATTTGAAGAAAACCAAAGCCAGAGAGAAATGACTTGTCCAAGGGCACAAGCTACTCTGTGGTATAATCTGGGGCCAGACTGCAGGGGGGCAGGACAAACAGAAGCATGGACATTACTGAATCTTCAGTATGGTTCTCATATGTCTTGAGTTCTCAATGGCTGCAGCATGCAGGCTAACATCACTGTTACATTACTTACTTTACCCAGGTACACGGAGAGAGGAACAAAAGGAGTACCTGTGTGGTTTTCTTTAAGGTAAATATCTTATTACAGCACCTCAGCAATTCTAATTATAGAATGCATTGACTGGAACTAGAAGTGGGGACAAACTGATCAACTTCAGGGTTTATGTTGTTGGAGAACTCCATCAATGATGGATAATCTTGTAACACAGGTACAAAAAAGGGAGGGGTAACAGTGCTAGATTTCTTTTAATTTTGAAAGGACATACATTTCAGTAAAAAATTAGGACTCATTCTCATCTTTGCAAGCCACCATTAAAATTTCTAGCAGGACAAAACATGGCCAACTCCCTGATAAATCATCTCAAAAAAAAAAAATGAGAAAAGACAATGAGCATACCAGTGGGACTACAACTGTGCTGGTCATTCCTGCTCAGGCATTTACTCACCATGTCATCTGTGTTCCCAAGTACAACTCAAGAGAGGCTAGAAATAAAGTTGAACACCTTATACCCCACCCTGAATTTGTCTCTATATAATATTTTGGTAATCTTTATTCAGAAGAAATGCTAGTGGTAATGCTATAACTTAGGTCTGTGGCCATTTAAAAATTAAATTACAAGTGTCCATTATACATTATGGGGTCCTGATACTGATATGGATGTCACTGATCAATTGTGGGAGAACCTGGTGATAAGAATTTTTAAAATATCACCAATTCTTTGCTTTCAAGTCTATTAAAACTTATGTCCTTGGCTCCCAAATGTTCAAACCTGAATGTCATGATACAAATTAAGAATAGGCCCTCCATCCTAGAATGGGTGGAGACAGTGAAGAGCGTATGTGGTGGCGTGTACACAGATTAAGAGTGTATGCCACATAAATGTCATTTATGCTTCCCACTCATTGGAAATTTATTGCATGATTCAGAGTACAACTCACGGGGTACTTCCCCCCCTCAAACAATGAATTACCTAAACAATTTCTGGGGACAATAGAAATTAACCTAATTAACTCATCAATACATCCATGAAAATAATATATACAAGGGAAAACAGTGAGAGATAAAATATTACAAATAATGAGTGAATTGCCATTGTACAAACAGCAAGTTATCCAATTTGGTTTTCAATTGGCTCATTAGAAATAACCGCCTACTATTCAATCTTTCATATTAAGATCATAGTACTTCATGAGTTTAAGACATGAATTTAAGTTATCTATGCAATATCTCGGGAAGACATTCTTTGGACAGATATTTATTGAAAGCTCACAATTCTCAGATCTCCCCTTTAGACATCATGACGTACAGGCTACTTTTACATTTTTCAATCCCTTAAAAAGTACAATGTGTGTGCAGCTTTGCAAAAATGAGGTAAACTCACAGCCACACATCACGAAGCTCTCTTTAACTTATGTGCCAGAGAAGTCAATCAATACTTGCAGATACTCTGTGTTCTAAGCTCTCCTCGTACTTACTGACCGAATGTCTAAGAAAGCCCTGGTAAGGGAAAGCGCATGTGTGTGGAGTTAAACATATCTGCGTTCAAATTCCTTCTATGTATTAATTGTAGGACCACATCTAAGCCTTAGTTTGCTCACCTGTGAGGTGAGAATTGTACTAATTCCCTTCAGGTTGTTGTGAGGATGGAATTAAATAAAGACTAGTCTGCAAAGCACCGAAGACAGTATTTGGCACATTACAGGTAAGAGAAGAAAACCAATGCAAGCATTGAAGATATAACATTGGGTGAGCCAGTTACCTCTTGCCCATGTCTACTTTGGAAAGCACATTCTTTCTAGAGTCCACCATTAACACCTGCTAAAAATTTATTTTTTATTCTTTTTGTTCAGGCAAGTCTCTTTCAAAAGCTATTACTGGAATAAAACCACAATGCTGAATGAATCAGGCAGAGAGAGAGAACATATGAATGAACAAGACAGCAGATGATGGGTATAAGAAAGAATAAAAAGCAAAAGAGATGGCAAACCTGCCTTGTTTTATTAAGAAATGTAAGCAAGTGGCAAAGAGGGTGGGGGGTTGGGACGGGGAATAAAAAGCTAATGTTACCATTAGATTTAGCGTTAACTCTATGGAATGCCAATCAATCAAAAATGACTTTCATTTTCATTGGCTACATGAAAAATGGAAACATATTTAAAAATAATAGAGTCATTAAAACTCCAGTAGAAATAATTTTTCAACTTCTGAAATCGATGTTCTGAGAAGTTCAGTCCTATTTTAAAAAGCCTATTAATGTTCACTGCCATCTCACAACAAAACAAGTACAATCACACCTTTAGGAATTTCTAATAAAGTGCCTGGTACACCATTCTATTACACTAAAAATTACCAAAACCAGCCAAATAACTGTTATTCTGGTGAAAAACGTTTATCATTTTACTAGATTTCAAGGATGGTGTATTTTCCTCCAATTCGGTCTTGCAGTCTCTCTGGAGAATGGCCATGAACCCCAGCCCTGCCCTGGAGCGGGTCTGGGGTGAGATGGGGGTGTGGACGTTCACAGTGTGCCTTTCACCGGCTACTTCTCTACCTGGCGCATGGCATAGTGCCTAAGCGTCCGACACATGCACACATGATGAGGTATCCCTGTCATAGGAAACTTCATAGTGGCAGACGCCCTCATGGCTCTTGTCTGACCTGGGTCCAGCCCCCACCCAGAGAGGAGTTAGGTTTGGGTGAGGTGGGTTGGTCAGGTGAGACAGAGGCAGCACAACAGAACGCATAAAATGACAGAAGCCTTCTATTACTCACAGATCACAGGGAGCAGCGGCAGCACACCTCGCGGGGCCACGCGCTCAGCCAGCAAGCGGGGAACGAAGACAGACAGGACCTGCGGGCTATGCCTTTATTAAGGTCCGTGGGCGTTAGCCCGTAGGCCTTCCTGGGGGCAGTGGATTGGGCAGTTCAGAGAAAACACGTGTGAAAGGAGAGGGGTCTTATTTACTTGATTCTGGTGTTGATCGAATACGCTTTATCATGGTCAGCAGCTGTGGGTGCGCTGGTTTGGGTCTGTGGGAGGAGGAACAAGCAGGCTACAGTGCAAACCACCACACAGGTGAGGGGAAGACTTAACTAGACCAAAGGCAATGGGGTATGTACCACCGGGTTTCAATAACTCATATCAGGCCTAAAAATGGATACAGAGGCAGCAACTATGTTAAATTATGACCAAGGACATTTGATAAAATTCCATTTAAACATACTGGCTACCTCAAACAGGTACAACAAAATTTTTCCTACAAAATCTGATTTGAGAGACCTCAAGAAAACTCCCCCGACCAAAAGGCATCTCCAGATATGACTCCAAGTTCCCCATTAGCAAGTTGCTCCACTTAATTGTTAAAGATTGCATTCAGTTCCACAAGCATTTATTAATCAGTGACTATTATCTAGTAATTCTAGATCAATGTGCTATTTTACATCTTATCTCATTTAATCCTCAAGAACAATCCACTGGGATAAACATACATATCCCTCTTTATAGACAACCTCAGAGAGGTTATGGGACCTGCCAAGTCACATAGCTAGTAAGTGGCAGAGCCAGGATTCAGACTGAGGTCTATATGACTTCAAAGTCTTTTCACAATTCAATCTTCCTTTGGTTCTCTTTTAAAATATGGGCTGGGCACAGTGGCTCATGCTTATAATCCCAGTACTTTGGGAAGGCAGAGGCAGAAGGATCACTTGAGCCCAGGAGTTTAAGACCAGCCTGGGCAACATAGCAAGACCCTGTCCGTACAAAAAAATTTTTCAAAAACATTAGCTGGGCTTGGTGGCACACACCTGTGATCCCAGCTACTTGGGAGGCTGAGGCAGGAGGATCGCTTGAGCCCAGGAGCTCCAGGATGCAGTGAGCTATGATCGCCCCATCAGACTCCAGCCTGGGCAACCGAGCAAGAACCTGTCTCTAAATAAATAAATAAATACATAAGATATAAATACTCTTAAAATTCTCATAAAATCTAGGTACAAATACATTTTCCTCTCTCTTTCTCTCGTTGACAAGGCTGAGACCATGGGAGAGCCAAGTCTTTATATGAAAGTTAGGAAATTGATGGGAAAATGAGAGCATTTGGTCAATTTGAGCACTACCAACCCCTGAACCACCTCCCCTAACCCCGTTTTCTCCTTGGAGCCCTGCTGAGCCTCCTTAGGCAGTACCTGCCTTGCTTGTAGCTCACCCAATGCACTTATCTTTCAAGGGGAACCTAAGTCTTCTCATGTTCCAACCTCCATCTGCCCCATTCTTTCCAGATCCACAATCAGAGTCAGATTCCAGCTGCACTGGGGGTCAAATAAAAAGTCAGGCCAGAGAGATGAAAGGCTCACACATCAAAAGAATGGTAATATCTTGCAAACGTATAAACTTGTATAGGCTTACCAAGTTTCACTTGGCCAGCATAAACCTGGGCAATCTGCGTGGGGATGGATTCTGAGGGAGGGGAAGAACATGGTTTTAACCTGGGCCTTAGAGACCAGCTGTGTTAACAGAGCCTTTGGATTCAATACGGAAGCTTGTGCTACTGGGAACAATTCTCGTGGAAATCTGGACTCAGTGGTGTCCTACAGTATTTGCCAGAAACTCCTTAGAATAATGGAGAGGATGTGTGTTGTGGGTCCCATCTTCTGTGATCTGTTCACCTATACCCTGCAACGATGTTCCCTGTGAGGGTACAGCAAAGTCTTCCTTCCCCACGACCCGCTAAAGTGGGTAGGTGGGGCACAGCAGCAGCATCTGAGCAGGGGAGGGAGCACGGGTGTGGCCAGGCACTGCTCTTGGCCCTGTGGTGTCTAGCTTTCCTAGAGACCCTGTGAATGTCCCAATATCCTTTGGTAAATTACTTTTCTGCTTATACTACCTAGAGTATAATGTTTTCTGTCAGGAATTCTGAGACCTCAGTCCAGGTCATTCTCTGCTGCCCTAGGGTGCTCAAGACAAGAGCAGCCAAGAAGGACTGGAACCAGAGGCTTAAGGAGGCAGCAGCCCTCCTTGAAGACAGAGCAGAGAGAAATCCTCCAGGGGAAAAGACTCTCAGGGAATAGGCAGAGGAGCCACAGGAGAAGGTCTGGCCATTATATCCTTTCTATCGCCAACCTTGGATGTCTACAGTTGATTATACTAGAAAAATCAGGAGGCTCTTTATTATGGATCTTTCACTTAACTCCTTTACTGCAGAGCTCTGGAGAGCCACTCTTTCTCCTTTTAGCCATAACCATATGCTAAATTGTAAAAATGTAACAGCCAATGTTGGCAAAACATATATACTATTGGTGTACAGTAAAATATTTTAACACTTTTAGAAATGCCTATGGTATTTCTGGCATATGGTAATATGTAGCAAAAGCTTTATTAATATTTATATTGTTTTACCTGGTAATTCTCATAAGTATTATCTTAACTCAACAAAAAAGATAGGCACAATAAAGTTAATTGCTTGCTAATTGATTTAAAAATTTATAACTGCATAAAGATCTAACATTAAGGAAATGGTTTAATAAATTATGGAACATGAACATAATACACTTATACACTAGTATGTAGAGATTTAAACATGATATACTTGTACACTAGTATGTAGAGATTGCAATAATTATGTTGCAATGTGGATTTACTTAAGGAAAATGGCAGAATACAAATTAGCATGTACAGTCTCACTACAACTATCTTATGATATATATTGACACAGCATTATGCAAAAAGAAAAATAGTCAACTTTTAGGGTGGTGAAAATATGAATGATTTTAATCTCATTTTTAAAAAACCTTGTCTTCCCAAATCTTTTCAAAAATATCCAGCCTCAAAAATTTTTCAGTTGATGTAACTGTCACAGTTAGGTCATTAGCCTGAATTCAGCATAAACTGTAGCTAACTCTACGGACATTTCTTTCTGTGCAACACCAGATATTCACGTTCAACTAAATTTTTAAAATTAGGTTGAAAAAAGGTATATGTCTCTATTTTACCTCCTTATCTAGTTAGACAAATTCCTAAAATCAAATATAATTTTATTCCAGATGTGGAAAGGGCTTTTAAAAGCTGTGTACAAATTGACCATAGAGTAATACAGAAACTATTTGTGATGTTCTGAGGATTATTTAAAACATCAATTAGTTAAAAGGAAGACTTAAAAGAATAAATTAAAAATCTAGACTTAAGCTTGGTTTCTACTTACACTAGAGTTTCATTACATACTTATATTAATAACATCCATGACAATAAAAAAGAAATATGCACATACATCAATTGCCATGGAATCTAAATAATTTCTTGTTTCATGAGACAAGATATGAGGTCAGTGAATGACATTTCCCAGGCACTGTAGAATAATAAAGCATTTTCCATGTAGGATGTGATATAATATGATGTGACTTTTATTAGTTATTATTTATTGATTGACATAACATATGCATGCTTACATGCATATATTAACTTCTCTACCATGTAGAATAATCCACAGGGACAGAACTAATGGGCACTGACAGCAATAAAAACAGCTATAAATTACTGGGCTCTTGCTAGGCACGGGGCAGGATGCTAAGCCCTTTACACAGATTATGTCATTTAATTTAATCATCCTAGCAACCTCAAGTCAGGTGCTAACCTCATGGTCTCTTTACTAATGAGACACCTGGAACTCACCATAGGTTACATAGTAGACAGGTGGTGTTGCAGGTCTGAACCCAAGATTCTCATTAGCAGAGGTTGTGGCCCTTAGTCAAGGAGTAAGAGGTTTACAAAATGGATATGTGGGTGGGATGAGCAATGAATGAGGCTAGGAACGCTAAAGCATTTTGGGGAAGAAGGTAAGAAGACAGAATTTGGAGGGGAAAAAAACCCTCAAGTTGGTCCAGTAGAGTTATTTACAACCCCTTATGGTTTGATTAAATACATTCATAATACTTGTTACAAAGAGAGTTGAGAAGCCAAAACGGTATCCACAAGACCAAAGTAATTAACAGATAATCAGTGTTTATGTCTTAGTTGGGCTCCAGAAACAAGAACAGAGTCTAAGAAATTAAAAACAAGGCCTTGAATTTGATCAAGGAAAATAAAATAACCCCAGTTTAGGAAAATTGTCTTTTTCAATTTCCCCAAGAAATCTAATACTTCAAAATATGTCAATTATCCTAAAATCTAATTTTTATCATGCTTCCCAACATATAAATTTGACTTTAAAAACACAAAATAACATTTCATAAGATAAAATATTTTGTAAATACTTTTAAAGGTTTTGTTTACTATTAGGGAACTATCAAGGAAATGAACTAACCAACAAATAATATTAACAATGAAGGAAAATTTAACATAAGTGCAGAATGATATTCATGAAGTGGTAGAGAAATTTAACATATGACTTGGTGAGAACATAGATTTATTTAAAATGTTTTATTACTTTATGCCTAGTTTCTATATAATATAAAATGAAATTTGGTTGCCATAAAAGATATAAACCTTTTGTTATTATACATGTACTGTAATTAAAAGTAGCAAAGATAATGCAATATCAACCATTTTTCAAATTAAAAATGTATTTATAAATTTATGCATATACTTCACTATAATACTTATATGCTTTTTAGGGTTAGATATAAGCTTTAAAACATATTTAGGACTCCCTAACTTTAATAATTTATCATACTGTCTGGTTACAATTATATTTCCAAACTTTTAGTCAGGTGAAATATAGGGAAACTGCCATAATTTGGGCATGTGTCATAATTTAGGCATATTGGTAATATTTTAATTCCTATGTGAGTGAGTTATCTGAGAATGAAACTATTTCCCATTCTATAATCATCAGCTACATTTTCTTACCTAAACCACTTTTTTCAAAATCTCATGCCATCCATTGGCCATAAAATGGTCTGGACAAGAGTGTGAATGGATGGCTGGCTCAGTGCAAGTCTATCATCACTACCAGAAAAACCTCTCAACACTTATCCCAGCCTGCCACTCACTAGCTGTGTGTCCTTGGGCAAGATACTGACCTTTTCCAGGCCTCGTGTGCGGAGTGAGGATAATTATAGGTATATATAGTTGGGTTACTGGATCATTCCATGTTTAAGTGTTCAGAGCAGTGCAGGCACATGGTAAGCACTTAATAAAAGTAAATTATTATTTTTATTATCCAGTAGTATATCCTCATGTATGGAAAATTGTACAGTAGTATTAGCTTTTTAAATTTTACATACAAACCCATGATACCAGAGCTAATAATTCTTTTCCTACTGCCCAAAAAATTATAAATAAACATGGGATTTGAGTCTTTATAATAAGTAGCATGTCAAATGCTCAGAGGCAAGAATGAACCATTGATTATATTTGTGCAACAATTCCAGCATTCACAAAATTCAAATCATTATTCACATGACACACAGCCGTAATGCAGCTTATTCTTAAGCACTATCCTTTTACCATGTTTCTATGAAAATACCTCGTTCTGGTTATTATTCCATATTTACAGCAGGTTGCAAATATTCCATCAGAAAACTGTGTAGTATATTTGAGGTATTTCCCTAAAGAATTACAATTATTATACCTCATTTTAGAGAATGACATAATTACAGTATACTTATTTTTTCACTGTGAATTCCCCTCCAGATCTCCAATATTATAGACAGTTTCCTTAATTGCTGGGGAAAATGAATAGAGAACATAGGAAGGACTAAGAGACCTTATTTACCACTCACTCCAGCACAGCCCATGAAAAGAAGATCTCTGCATTAGAATGCCAATTATTTTCCTGGACAATCAACCATTTATCTGGGCAAGTCTAAAGCTACAAACGTCATTTTTCCCGAAAGCTAAGGGCTATTAAATCACTCCAGTTTTTGAACTTTTGAACAACCCAGTCTAGTAAATCATTTAGACTTAAGTAAGATTACAGAATGCAAATCATTTTTACCATATCTAATTAGTTACTCATTTCTAATTACATTTCAATAGATATTACATTAGGCATTTAGTTGTGTTACTATTTGTAATTATGAAAAACTGTAAACAACTAAATGTCTTCTCAGTTGGTTAAGCGCATATATGTTAGTGTCTACACAGATAAATTTCTCTGCAAGGATGTACACACAACCACGAATAGCAGTGACCTTCGGAAAGCAGAATTAGGTGGGAGGAGGACTCTCACTTCACACTGCACATTTCTGTATTATTTGAAGGTTTTACAACCATCTTTCTTCACTATTTAAACTTTTGTAAACAATCTCCCTTCCTTCCTTCTTGACATTCTAAAAGCATAAGCTAGTGCCATGTCAGACAGGGTTGAGAGAAACTGAGATGTCAAAAATCTTGAATTGTCTTTTCTAGCCTGACCACTGACAAGTTCATGAGACTATCATGAAAATGGCTTTCCCTGCTTGTTGGCTGTTTCACTCAAAACACCTTCTCAGATTTCATTATTACTGTACTTAAATCAGATTCTGAAGCCCTGTCATTTTTCAGGTAAAAGTCCAAAATTCATTCTTACTGTCGCATCCTCAAACTACGGCCCGCCAAGGACATTTATCCAGCCTGCCAGGTGTTTTTGCCTGTTTTGTTTTTTTACTTCAAAATAAGATATGTGCAGTGTGCATAGTAATTTGTTCATAGTTTTATTTTAAAACTATAGTCCAGCCCTCCAACGGTCTGAGGGACAGTGAACTGGTCCCCTGTTTAAAAAGTTTGAGGACCCCTGTAAGAAAAGGTCTTTTACATTTAGATATATATTAATTTTACTCTTTCTCATAATATACTTCTAATTATATTTTAGTTTTTTCTCTTCCACAATGAGAAATATGTGGGACCAGACTTAGTGTATGGCTTAAGCATCCCACATAGAGTGATAAATGGTCCCTGATCATTTTGGAAATGTAGCCAAATTTAAGGAGTCAGAATTATGGTTCAGCCCCAATTTGGGAGAAGGGATAGAACTTTCTTATCATCATAGACAAAAGAGAAAACTTTTCCCTCTTTTCTCCTGTCTCTTTCTCTCTTCTATTAATATATTTAGCACAAACTTCAGAGCCTTCTTTAATAATAAATTTTGACACTTAAGCTTTACTGATATCTTTTACAAATCCTTAACTATCATTTTAAACTGATTTTTTTTTTTTTTTTGAGACAGGGTTTTGCTCTGTGCCTCGGCTAGAGTACAGTGGCATCATCACAGCTCACTGCAACTCCAAACTCCTGGGCTTATGCAATCCTCCTGCCTCAGCCTCCCCAGTACCTGGGACTACAGTCATGCGCCACCACACCTGGATAATTTTTCTATTTTTTGTAGAGACAGGGTCTCACTCTTGCTCAGGCTGATCTTGAACTCCTGGCCTCAAGAAATCCTTCCGCCTCAGCCTCCCAGAGTGCTCGGATTACAGACATGAGCTACCTCGCCCAGCCTTAAGCTGATTTTAATTCATTTTTTAAAGAACTAACTCTGAATTTTCACATTCTGACATAATCCCAAACAAACCAAACATTTAGAGATTCACAGTGGGAAAGAACTCATACCCCGACAATTCTAAATGACCCCAACAGTTGGAGAGAAAACAAAAAGTTTAGTCAATATATTTCCACACTCTTTGAATGTTTAGGTGATAAAAACCTAGAATATGTTTTGAGTTAGACATTTTTTCTTTATCTTCTTTTCTCTACAAGCTAGTATGTGTTCATATGTAAATATTTCTCAATACTTTTATTAAATTCATTTAAATTCATTAATTTGGTAGCCATGGAAATCTGCTATAAATAAATCATATTATCACTTCTTTAATTTTAGGATAGTTTCTTTACTAAAGAAAATAAGTACTTTCAAACAAACTCACATTAATATAATATTTCATGCCAATTTGAAATATCCAAGCATGGAACAGGCTCTTTCTGCCCCTGGAATCACTAAGCTGAGGGCAGACTCTGGGGTGAGGAAAGGATGCTAGTGCTGGGCAGAATTCATGACTTCTGTCTCTCCCAAGTGACCAATTACAACACAGAAGTTAAACGAGGCCCAAAAGGACACACCAAGATAATAATGTTTCCGGTCTTCAAAGTAAGATCACACTAGAATTTTGTTTCATTAACAATTAAATGCTGAAAAATAGTGCTAATAGCAGACTAAAAATGTTAAGGTATATGTGGAAGATAGAAAGCAAAGGACTCAAATTTACATGGAACCCAAAGCAAAATCCCTGCAATAAAAAATGGGTGTAACAGTCTAAGCTCAAACAATAAAAGAAGTGGGAGTGATTCTGAAGTCATCAGGAGACTCAATCAAATGGCCTCCTGCAGAAGAGCTGGACCAATTATAGGCTCCCCTCCACTACCTGACCACCACAACGCTCCACCCCACCCCAAATTGTTAGCTGGCAATGAAAAGGCGTTGGCTAAAACCTTAAGATTTGCACTAAATGAAGGATGTCTCTTCCAGGGCTGGGAGACTTCCCTTCTATAAAGCGCTGAGGTGAAAGAGAAGCAGGTTAGAGTCTGTGTTGACACCAGGTCTCACAGGATGAAGATGGAGCTGGGAAACACAGCTGCATCCTTACTTTGGCAATTGTCGTACAATAAAGAGACCCCACTGATATAGAGAACAAAACAACTACAAGAACAACAAAATAGACTTGATGAATAAAATCAAAGGTGTTTTTGTGAAATAATAGAGCAGTTAAGACTCTGGCAAGCTTGATTAAGACCAATGAAAGAAAACACAAATAAGCAATATTAGGAAATACAGATATAAGATTTTAAGAGTCTATAAGGCTGGAATAACCATGATAATGCTTATAGTTATTAAAACTGGATAAAGACAACAGAAAACCATTTTTACTTGCCAACACTAAATTATATACATAATAGCAAACTGAATCTTAAGCATACTGTATTAAAAGAATTGGATACCATGACCAAGTAAGGTTATCACAGAAATGCAAGGATAGTTCAATATTAGAAATTCTAATATAAGCATTTACTATAATAGATTCAAAGAGAAAATTCTACAATTTTTATTGCACCTGCTGTTGGAATGGGCCTTAGTTGTAGACTATCTATTCTGAAGGCAGGGTTCACATTATCACTGTATTCCCAGAAACAAGCACACTCACTCCTTCACTTGCAAAAATTTGCTGAGTGCCTGCTTGGTGCCAGGCACTCTTCTGGTGACAAAGCAGTAAGCAAAAACAGTCTCTGATCTCTCAGATCCTACAGTCTCATTGGAGAGATGGACAATGAACAATAAACAGATAAATATATAGTTTCAGGTAGTAATAAGTGCTATGAATAAAAATAGAGTGAGAAAAAGAGGGAGTGACAAGAGGTACCACTTGAGGTGGAAGGGTCAGGAAAAGACTCTGATGAAGTGACAGGGGCAAAGAGGTCTGAATGAAGTGAGGGAGTGAGCCAAGGCCAGATCTAGGGGAGAGCGTTTCAGCCACAGTGAGGAACAAAGGCAGACACTTGCTTGGTTTGCCTGAGAAACAGCAAAAAAGCCAGTGTGGCTACAGCAAAAAGACTGGGACAGAAATGAGGTCAGAGAGGTGGCTTGGGGCCAGAGCCTGCAGCGCCTGGCGGGGAATGGCAAGGACTTTGAATTTCACTGCAAATACTCTGGGCAGCTATTGGAGGGTTGAGGGTAAAGGAACTGATAAGACTGATTTAAAAATTTTAAAGGTTCATTCTGGCTGCTGAATAGAATGTAGAGGGAGTAAAAGTAGGAGCAGGGACACCAGTTAGGAGCCTGCCACAGAGGCACAGGTGAGAAATTCTGGCTTGCATTGGGTGGGACAAGCCAGCATTCAGAGTGTGTGCTCATTAAGCTTAACGAATTAATTTTTTCATTTCCTGATCTTATTTTCAGGAAATTTCTATGTGACAAATTTGTTCACAGAAGTAATGAATATCAACAATACAGAATCATATATATAGTAGGCACGTTTTATATTTCCACTTTGGTGAAAACCAAAGGCAAAAGCAATGTCAACACTATCTTTTTGAATACAAATCATTTGACGAGGGATTGACTAAACACTGGCCCACATGGAGTGGAAATTAAAGAATTTGCAATAGAATATTTCGTAAATTTGATCATTAGACCAGGGATGGCTGACTCTTTTAGTTCCACAAGATGCTCTGGGAGAAAACATTCTGTAAAATAACTTAGGACATGCTAATACCACAGCTAAGGATGATTGGGTGCTTACCTTAAGCCAGGTCTGCTTGCAAAAGCCCTCCATATTTTATTTTATTTGATCCTCACAGCCACCCTATGATATATGCAGCACAGATGCTGGCTCTCCCATGCTCCCTGTGATGTACGCTAAGATGTACCACCCAGAACTCCCTTCCGTGAAGGACTTGTTGGCCCAGTTGTTGGCAGTGCTGTTGGCCAGAAGGCCTCCAGCTGTCTGTCTTATCAGGGGTCACCTCAACTGCTGAGAGCTGCCTTACCCATGGCCATGAAGGACTCATCAACGTAGGAACATAAAGGCCTGGCTACCTTAGCTCCAGAACACCCATGGGGCCCACTGAGGCTGTCAGGGGGCCTGCATCATAGCTGGAATTTTCCCTCTGCCCTCCCTTCCATCACCACCGATCTAACAAACATCCTGCAAGGTAAACTTTGTCTCAGAGACTGCTTCCTGGGAAACTCAACCTACAACAGACACTCTCCTTCTTCCTCAGAAATAAAACATCTAAAGGTTAGCTGGGCACATGCATAAATGCCAAGAATAAAGACTACATTTCCTAGCTTCCCTTGGAGTCAGCTGGGTGTCCCCCTGCAACCAAGCTCTGGTCAGCGGGATGAAAATGGAGTCACCTGTGTAACTTCCATGTGTCTTAGTGGAGAAGCACCCTACAGTGTGCCCCCTTTCTCCTCCAGCTGGCTGGAATGAAGATGTGAAGGCTGGAGTGGGGGCGGCCCACTCATTAGGCACAGCAAAGAAACAAGAGAAAGGAGGCTCAGTGCCAGTCATCAGTAGGGGCCATTTTATATTTAATCCTGTGAAGTAGATCATATCACTCCATTTTGTGAATGAAGAAACAGTGTGCCCACCGTCAAACCAATGGTAAGCAGCAGAACCACATTTGAATCCAGATCTGACTCCAAAGTTTATGCTCTCATACCACACTGACCTGCCTCTGGGAGAAAATTCAGTGATAATTCTGCTTAGGAGAAGTGCAAAACTATGATCACCCATGTCTTTCAGCATGGAATAAAGAAATACAGATGCTCAAATAAAGTATGCAAACTTTAGCTACAAAGAAAGAGGTTCCCAGTTGTAAATACGGTAGGAGATTAATGAGAGGACAGAGATATGGCTCCTTCCATGGAGATCTGGGAGATTAGACAATGTCAATTGGAAATATTAATAATAACCTAGTGAGGTTTTGCCTAGAGATATATATGTCGGTGATTAATATGCTAGTAAATCTCCTTTAGGCTTGCAATTCTTCTCTCAAGATGAATAATATCTTCTCCTTTCTTCAGTGATGAGGGGTGGGGGGAATCTCAGCCCTTCAGGCATGATGATCTATTGTTCCAGAAGAGGAAGACTGGGCTCGGTTATGGATCTAAGACAAGCGTGACAGCCCGGCTTAGAACGCTGATGGCAGAGGGGTGGGCGTATGTACTGGAAGCACTCGGGAAAGCAGATCTGAAACTTGTCGGCAGTGTCTTGTCCTCCAGCTTTAGGCTATACTGAGCCTTTGCTAAGTGGAGCCTTCTGACCCTCAAGGACTAAGGTCACTTACAGCAGCTCTGGTTCCTCCAGAGAGAAAATATTTCTCCTCACATCACAGCATTGGTAGCCCAGGGGAGAGCCACAGCCCCTAGCTGGACAGTTAGCTCCCCGAGGCCACCCACAGCTTGCCAATCCTGGGATCACCGAGGGGCTCACTAGTCTCTTGAGCATCTGGGTCTTATCCCCCCAGGTTCAGTTACCTGATGACATGGGGACGGTAGAACAGGCCAGTGGTGTTCTGCCCTGGCCTACCCAGCAGCTAGGCTCTCAGGTCACTGAGCCAACAAAATACTGAAAAGCACCTGGTTCCAAGATTTGCCTAAATGCAACGGCTGGTTAAATTAATCCAGAATAGTACACGTGGACTCTGCCACTGTCATCACCTTCGCCAACCAGCAGTCACAGCTGGAACAGTGCTGGGTGACAAAGGCAGTGTTCTATGGGGAAAAGCATGGCCTCCGAAGTGGAATGGGCCAGGGTACGAAGCCCAGCTCTGCCGTTTACCAGCTGCGCAATCAGGCGCAAATCTCTTGACCTTTCCCACCTAACTGATGCTGATAATACTGTTGACATCGCAGGGCTGCTGTTACAAGTAGTATGAGGAGATGTACACAGGCATTCAGCACATGGTAGGTATTTAATAAGTGTTTGCCATCCTTATGGAAAAAATAAAAGGTAGCCTCAGTTTAGGGGAAATTTTACCTTGGAATGAAATGATCAAATCTCCTTAAAGGTAACCCATATAGTTGAAATTGAATCAGTTCCCTAGTATTTAATTTTATATGAAATGTTCTATAATTTCCATAGTCCTGGATGACTATTCTCTTCCTGATGAAATATATCAAAGTCCACATCTCTTATCACCTATTTCCTTTTTGTCCAAACCAACCGTATGGAATTAGTCACCTCTCCCTTCACATTTCCATAGCACTTCTCTCATGTCACTAACCAAGTCACTTTAAGCTTGGTTTTATGTGTAGCTATTTCTCCCATCAGACTGGAAACTCCTAATCCTAACTGCCTAGCACAATGTCTGGCACAGGGCAGGAATCCCATCCATACATATTTGGTGGAGTTGCACCAATTTGATAAATGCTGTGGCTTCCCCGGGTTTCACGAGAACCGCCCTCAGTGCCATGATCCTGATGGCAGCTGTTATCCTGGAGCATAAAGCATTGCAGAGACTGTTTAGTGCCAGTACATTTCACTGGAGAAAAATACCACTTTAATGAGAGACTGTCAATTTCATTTGTATAGCCCACAGGGTCCTAGTTAACACTGAGTAGAAGAGATCCCATTTTTTATTATAAATCTGAAATTAATTCAATTTTCAGCTTTGCTTTCCTAGTCAATTTCATTCTCATCTTCTTCTAGAAGAGGTAACACAAATGAAACTATCAGAGTAGAAAAATAGGCTGCAGTTTTGCTGCCCAGTGTATAGTCATTTCATGCTTCAAAGAAACTGTACCGACACTACCCCAGTCAACAGATTATTGGACAACTGTGAGTAACAGCTGCACCCCCGACTATGTATGTGCCTGTGTGTGTGTGTACACACATACACACATGTATACATATTAATACATATACACATATGTGATAGCTGCCATTTTATACAAGACATTCTGTAGCAGACGTTCTGAAAATGGCATTAGCAGAAAGCATCCCTTTCACAGAAAGCATCCCACACTCAGAATTTCCTGCATCTGCCTTCATTTATGCAGTTAGCAACAGAGATGCAGCTGATAAACACTTGATGGAGACTTAGAAAAAAAGCTGTTATCATTTAAGGATTGTATTTTGAATAATGCTGACAGGGTATAAGATATCTATGATAATGTAACTGCTCTTGTAAGAGTAAGGAATGGTTGCCCGGGGTGTTACAGGTGACACGGTGACTCAGAGGATTATAGAATACGAGCATGATGAGAAAGAAAGAATTGGAACAGACTACTAAGGGACACTTAATCTAGCCAGTCCAGGTTAAAGGCTTTAGGGATGATCTGGTGAAAAGCTAGTGAGCCTAACTGTAATTATAACTACAAAAATGTGTAGCATGCCATAAAGATTCACTGCTCAGTAAATTACCCAGGCCGGATGACAGGACTCTTCAGTCTGATCCCTCCACTGAGCTTAAGAGTCGTGCATCTCACTGCCCACTTGACATCTTCACTGGGGATAAGGCAGGCATCTTAAACCCACCATGGTCAAAACAGAGCCTTGGATCTTCCCCCACCCCCACCCCATATTAAACCTGCTCCTCTCCCAGTCTCCATCTCAGCACATGGTACCACATTCACTGACATGAAGATAATCACAGCCACAAAGCTGAGAATGTGGGTAGGGAAGAGCCCTGGGGCAGCTCAACACTGAGAGGTCAAGCAAAGAAGCATCCAGCAAAGGACACTAAGAAGGCGACACTGGGAATCGGGGAGGAGCTGGAAGAGTATGGGGTCACAGGAATAAGCAGAAGAACATGTTTGAGGAAAGAAGGAATGATCAGCTACATCAAATAAGAAAAGAGATGTGATTACTCCTGAATCTGAGAACTGGAAGTCATTAATGGCATTAGCAAGAGCAGATGTGGTGGAGTGGTGGCAAGAGAAGACCAGCTGGAGGTGACTGACAAGAGAACAGGAGGTGAGAAGTGGAAAAGACAGATTCTAGATTATTACAGATCTAAGAAACTTAACAGTCTTGAGCTCTGGGTGCTGACAGGTCTCCCTAAGAATTACCGCAGATTCCCTATTAGAGAAACCAGAGGGCAAGAAGCAATCAACCATCAATTCATTTAGGGTCAGTGCCCAGATGCGGTAGAGTTCACACCCATGTAATCCAATCAGAACACAGAGCCATGTAACAGAACAGGAACGCAAGTGGTCCCAAGTGTGCTGACCATATGTCCAGGTGGCCCCAGTTAACACCTGTTGTCCCAGTGTAATTATTAAGGACTCTCAAAGTGTCCCAATTTGGATGAGAAATTATATCCTTATACTATTTATAGTTTACTATCTCCTTATCCAACACTGGATAAGCTCTATATCACTTAGCAAAGTCAAGATCACCATTTAAGTTGGAAAGCTGCCAAGGCTGATCCCCAGCAAGCAGCTAAGGGCAAATACCTGAATATGTTGTTAGACTGCCAACTTACTTGGGAAATATTAAAGGTCTTCATCATATCATTCCATACAATGCAAAATTATGTATATTCATTAAGGTATTGATTCCTAAATTACAATAACATAATGTAACAGTTAATATTAAATCACAATATATCAAAAATAGTGATGCAATTAGAAAAAAGCCTAGCCATGTGGGATCTCTACATCAAATTATTTATGGTGGCTTTCCCAGGTCTGGGGGTAGGCAGAAACAGGAAGGAATTGGTCAAAGGGTTCAAGGTTTCAGTTATGCAAGATAAGGAAGTCCTAGAGATCTACTGAACAGCACAGTGCATATAGTTAATGATATGGTATTGTAAATTAAAAATTCACCAAGAGGTTATGCTAAGTGTTCTTATCATACTAATACTACTAATAAAGATAGGGCAGGAAAAAACTTTTGGAGGTGATGGATATGTTTATGGCATTGACTGTGGTGATGGTTTCACAGGCATATATTTATCCCCAAATGCATCAAGTTGTATACTTTAAATATGTACAGCTTTCCGTATGTCAATCAAACCTCAGTAAAAGACCTTAAAATTTTGCTTCCACTGGCTGCCCTTGGGGAGTGAGAGTTTGGGTGGGTAGAGGTGAGGACTATCACTTTTTTAATTTCTACACTTCAGTAGTTTTCAATGCTGTATTTTTATAGTGAGCTTGTATTACTTTTGTAATATAATTTTTCAAAAATTTATTTAAGTATACCTGTCCATTTCTCAAAAATAAGAACCTATTCTAGATCAGGCGCATGGTATTAAAATCTATTTCTCTAGAACTGGTCCCTGTAGTACCCGACATTGTTGGCTCTGACAGATAAACTGAAATAAAACCAGATGTCCTCTGCTGTATCCCTATGGCAATATTCAAGCCTAGAATTATGTGGAAGTCTTCTGACATCACTACTAATTCATCCAAGCCTCCAGACAGCCCACCAGGTGCACAGTATAGCCAGACGCGCATATAAATCTTTGCTAGTTTATTTTAAAAGTCCTGTCAGATTCTGGTGTCTCAACCTGCTCATCTGTACATTGTATTTTAATTAAAATAAGTCATTTTTCCAGCTTCTTGGATAACGTAGTTCTTAGCTGCCCAGCTTTCAGCTTAAAGCTGAAACCCACACAGCCTAAATCTTATGCAAAGTCACTATTATCCACATGTGTTGACATTATGTAGATAGGAACATGAGCTATTTCAAATGGAACCTACAAATCATAGATTTGGATTTAGATTTTTTGGTGTGACTTTTATTTATATAGAAGCTAAAATCCCGTTCATTTTCTTTTTCTGTTTTTCCCCCATAAAAAAAGCAACTATGTGACTGTTCATTTTCTAAAATATATACATAGAGAGAAAAGTTTTAGAGTTTTAAGAATCCTTAGCAATGATATAATCTCTTTTTCACAAATGAGAAAACAGAGATAGCGGCTTGCCCACGATCACACAGAAAGTTGATAGCAGATCTTGGAGCAGAATTGGGCTCTCCTCATTCTCAGCATCTCCACTATGTTGCTTGCCACCAAAAAATAAATTCTCAGGGACATTCCACAGAGAGATATTTATGCAAATTGAATATATGATGATAAAACATAATCAATTTAATGTAAATAAACAGCAAGTGTTCTTGTCACTGTGTTGCCTACCACCCTGAAAACTTTACAAAAAAGTCAATTCAGAATTTCTCTGCTCACATTGGGAAGGAAAAGAGCAGTGGGAACAAACTAGAAAAGGTCCTCACAGGCAATCCTTGAGATGCTGAATCTCTCAGTAGGTTCTAGCAACAAGATGCCAAAATATTGCATCACTCTGATTCTCTGAGAGTTGCTGAATCTTTTCAATTAAAAAATAACTACATAACTGAGTGGCATCTTTAAGATCAGCTAAGGCTGAAACAAAATGTTTTCATTGTCCTCAAAGACCAATGAATCATCAAAAAAAATCTGTGTTTCTGATCTGTTAGAACAATGATGAGAACTGGAACAGGATATCACCAATCAGGAATTAGCCTTGGAATATGATCAATCCCATCCACAGTGTTACCTTTCAGGAGGCCCACACCTGAATCAACGTAAAAATTTACCTAAACAAGAATTCCACAATCTCAACAAAGCCTAAGAATCATTCCCCAGAATGCATCTCATGCAGATGTTTGCAAGTAAAATTTAAAATTAAAAGTACAGCTAGGCGTGGTGGCTCACTCCTTAGTCTGAGCACTCTGGGAGGCCGAGGCAGGAGGACTGCTTGAACTCAGAAGTTCGAGACCAGTCTGAGCAAGAATGGGACCCCATCTCTACCAAAAATAAAAAAAATTAGCCAGGCGTTGTGGCATGTGTCTATAGTCCCAGCTACTTGGGAGGCTGAGACAGGAGGATCGCTTTTGGCCAGGAGTTTCAGGTTGCATTGAGCTACGATGATGCCGCTATACTCTACTTGGGGTGACAGAGCAAGACTTTGTCTCAAAAAAAAAAAAATTAAATTAAAATATTTCTTCCAAAAAAATAATATTTCTTCCAATATTTTTTCAAAAGTTAAAGCTGCTATACTCTTTTATATATATACATATACATACATACATATATATGCACACACACATATATAATATTATATATCCTCTTTTCACTTACCTAATTACTATACAGGCCCAGGCAGGCTACTTAATAAATATATATTATACAGAATTGCAATAGATACAGTACAAATAAAATAATCTCCATGTGAAATATCTTTTTAGACTGGAGACTGAAAGTATAGCTTGGGTATTTTTTTAAATAAAATAAATTATGCTATCCAGTCTTGATAAAAAATACCTTACTACACCTTGTTTATTTTTATCTAGTAGATTCTACCCTATCACTACATAATACAACTGCAAAACTATCTCCGTGTTGATCCATGAGTATCTAGGTTTTTTCTAGCTGTAGGTTCTTCTCCATGGATATAGCATCCTGAACAGAGCAGGAACTGCTAAACTGTCATGTTAATATGAGTTAAACTGTGTTTATGCCGCATCAGTTAATACTTTGTCATAACAACAATGTCAAAAGATTGTTCAAGATGCTTCAAAGAAACAGCAACGACAAATAGATGTTCTACAAAAAGTTACTCTCAAATGGCTCAAGGAAAAAAATATGGATCTCTATATACATATACATGTGTATGGGTGTAAAGACACATGAAGGAAAGAAAGGAGGGAGGGAAGGAAGAAGGGCTGACAGGAGGAGTTAGAAAGAAGGGAGAGAGCAAGAGAGAGAATATTAAAGCCAATGTAGCAAAATATTAACCTTTGGGGAATCTGGGTGAAGAGTATATTGATTGGTATTCTTTGTGCTAGTCTTGGAACTTTCCAATAATTCTGAAATTACTTCAATATAAAAAGTAAAATGGAAAAGAAAACAGATAGTAGGTACATAAGTAATGGTTAAAGTATTTGCTAAGAATTAATAAATGATTGACTATTAATTACCTGTTATGTGATAGAGATAGTGCTAGGTACTGTAGGGACTAAACTTAGAAGAATATATGAATTTTTTTGCCCTTAAACTTGTAGGAAAAAGAGGACTAATACTATAAAACAATCAGAGAACGTCCAAAAGAACAGATATGTAATTAAATGCTAAAATTATAGGTATGCACAATTAATTCATAATAATTTTGAGCCACTGTGTAAGAAGACTTAAAATAATGACAAATCATACTAAAAAATAAGATCTATGAGCATTTCTGTTCTTACAAATATCCCTGCAAAAAATGTTTAAAGATCTGTTTATGTGTGCATATAATTACATGCAAGAATACAGAGGATGAATATAGTAAAATATTTACTGCTTCTAAAACCTCTACTATCACTTGGGTTTGAAATGCAGGTAGTTTTTCCACTCAAAGTAAGATATCCAGAAAATATGTTATCATAAAAAAGTGGAAAACAGAGAAAAATATTCTAATGAAAAGAGAGAGAAAATAAAAGAAAAAATGCAACAAACAGACAAAAAAACACTGAAAGCAAAAACATTAGCCAACTATTCATATATGTGACTTAACCACTTCCCACTAATCAAATGTTTACAACCTCAGATGAAAAAATCCACTAAAAGCTTTAATGGAGGCACTCATGGGTAAATTCTAGCATAAGCAATTCTGTAAATAGAAGGAGTTAAATAGGAGAATCTGGAATCTCCTATGCTCACATACTCTCTAGAAATAATGCTGAAAAAGCCACCTTGGCCTCTTGCTGCCCTGCTTCCCACTGGGGTTGATTCTGCCCTGGATAGAAAGTTATTTAGGTAGTTTCTACATTGATAAGACAGGTGATGTTCTTAAAAATCAAGTTCACCTTGCAACCCATCCTTGTATTTACTGATGAGGGCACAATTTAATTTTGTCTTTCCCAAAGTTAAAGCCGAAGGATTTCATGTTAGCCACTGAATTATTATACTAAGCATTAATGTAAGCAATGCAAATAAGACTATACAAGCAACAGGAGATAGACAAGTGTAATTTAAAGTTAATGCACCTCCAATTCCTTATACAAGTGGAGTGCCCCAAGGTTTTACAAGCAATGGGGATAATAAATTTATTTATCATTACTGGGGGGAGGGAATCAGATGTTAACTATCAATTCAACATTTTTCCTTTTGGTCTAATCTCATCAATTCCATATTTACTTTAAACCTGCGGTCCCCAACCCCCTGTTTAGGGACCTAGCAGCAGAGCTGAGGGTGTGGCCCACTACCCACCCCTAGGCGGGAGGAAAAATTGTCTTCTAAGAAACCGATCCCTGGGGCCAAAAAGGTTGGGGACCGCTGTGTTAAATGACTCTGGTTTGAATTTTCTGATTTCATAATGCAAAACTAATAATATTCCCACTGGCTACTTTGTGCTAGTTTGCTTTGTATTAGGAAATTATATGGACTTGATATTATTTTATAGGTAGACAGACACACAGCATACATGGTTGCTCTCTACAACCTTTCTAAAATGGCACAATGAAAATAATTAGACAGCTTGAGGTTTGAATTATGACCTTGGACAGGTTACTTCTCAGCCATTTCTCCAACTAGACAAAATAAAACGACTAGGAGGCAAGAAGATAAGAAGACCAAAAGGGGAGAAGACCGGAGGCCTGAGAATGCCCCATCTCCAACTTCCACCCTACTCGTGGGTCGAAACACTAAGAGATGGCACAGAACCAAGATAGTTTTGGTAGGCCCCCAGGGCTAGGAATCCTGAGCCCCACGCCCCAGCCTCGGCTTGGCAGACAAGGGGCCTCAAGACAGCATCTGGGCCAATGCGCCCCCTAGTGTCACGCAAGGAAAGCACCACGGCCTTTCCAAGCCCCACCCCAGGCCTTGCTGAGGCTTTTTCCAAAGAAATTAATGTTATATCAAGTTGTGCTTTAACTATTTTGAACTACATTCACCGTTTTAGGCTCCTGGTAGAAGGAGAAAGACTATTCTACATATTGTCTATGCCTTGGAGAAACAGACATCAACATCCTTTACCCACCCACCCATCCAAAAACAACAGGCGCATCCAGCCATACACTGTGTTTCTTTTCTTTTTTTTTTTTTTTGAGACAGAGTCTCACTCTGTTGCCCGGGCTAGAGTGCCCTAGCGTCAGCCTAGTTCACAGCAACCTCAAACTCCTGGGCTCAAGCAATCCTCCTGCCTCAGCCCCCCGAGTAGCTGGGACTACAGGCATGCGCCACCATGCCCAGCTAATTTTTTCTCTATGTATATTTTTTAGTTGTCCAGATAATTTCTTTCTATTATTTTAGTAGAGACGGGGTCTGGCTCTTGCTCAGGCTGGTCTCGAACTCCTGACCTTGAGCCATCCACCCACCTCAGCCTCCCAGAGTGCTAGGATTACAGGCGTGAGCCACCACGCTCTTGGCCTGTTTCATTTTAAATTATCAATATTCTTTATAAGAAAATTACTAACTTAAAAGATAATAAAATTTTTAAAAACTTGCAATACTTCTCTGATTATATCTTCTCTTTTATTTTGTATAGTCTTGAGTTCGGGAATCATGTTAATGTTCTACAAACACTGAAAAATTAAATCAAATTAATAAGGATGGGGGAGGAGCCTGAAACTGAATGCAAACCAAAATATGTGAACCCATCTGTAATTAAAATGAATAATGCAACCATGATGAATTTTTTTAAAAAACATAACTAATCCAAGTATCTTCTGAACATCTTTGTTTGACTATTTACTCTTTGACTATTTACTCTTATTATAAAGAAAAGTAAAAGAAGTGAAAATAAATCTTGAACTCTTCTTGGTAGGTTTGTTTTTCATAGTCAACCAGTACAGCCAACTCTGAAACTATTTTAAGGGCATTGCAGGATTGATCAAATGAGTAAATGTATTGATACTTGCTGCCAGCCAGGCTTCTCACTCTGGAAGAAAAGAAAAATGGAAGAAGAGAGAAATAAAAAATAGGAGAGAAGACAAAGAAGAATTCTGGTTGGGAAGCTATGTTGGAATTGAGGGGATCAGTATAAGTCATGACTTTTAAACATATCTCCATCTTTTTAGCTATATCTATGAGATATATCTATGAGAGGGTGTATTCTCCCACTCCACCTGCTGATAGGTCAAGAAGCAATGATCACAGGCAACAGTTTTTAAATACCAGTCCCACTGAAAGAACAAGAGTTCCTTAGAGAAATGGTCAATTCCAGTGCTAGGGAAGAAAAAGTCCAAGATGGATCTGGAACAGCTAATTATGCCAAAAAGTAATGAAATGTCCCCCCCCAGATTATAAGGGCATGTCAAAAGGACATAAGAAATAAGATTAAAGAGGTTCCTATTGGCATCAAAATAAATAAGGACAGGAAACACTTCATTATAGCAGAATGACAATTAATAAATGTAGAAGGAATGACAGACTTTTAAAAATTCATAAATTCAGACATAAATTAGCAATGGATACTCAATCTGGGGGTGGGACAGAAACTTGATGAGGAATAGGATATTTATATAGTCTTAAAGCATTTCCCTAATTACTTATTAATTGTAAAAGGAAAAATAGTAACTATACAATGAAGAAAATGGATAACATTTAATGATCAATTTTAACATGACCAGATTTAACATCACCAATAATGACGGAATAGATGTCACGCACCTTCAGACAGGATGCTCTGAGGAGGACACATGGCTGTCCTGAATCTAATCATGAGGAAATATCAGATAAACCCAACTTGAGGGACATTCTGTAAAAGAACTGGCTGGTATTCTTCAAAAATGTCTGTCTTAAAAGATAAAAGAGAGGCTGAGGCCTTTCCGGATTAAAGGAGACGAAGGAGACATGGCAATGAAGTGCAATACATGATCTGGGCTGGATCCTTTGCCAGAAAAAAAATTGCCCTAAAGGCAATTACTGGGACGACTGACTAAATTAGAATATAGACTAGATAATAGTATTATGTCAATATTAAATTTCCTGAATTTAATAACTGTACTGTGGTTATGTAAGAGAATAATATCCTTTCTAGAAATACATGTTTTAGTATTAAGGGTAAAGGGGAATAATGTATGCAACCTACTTTCAAATGATTCAGAAAAAAGCAATACTAATATGCATCTAATAATGTAAAGGCAAATATATCAAAATACTAAAAATGGATGAAATCTGGAGACTATTATTGGTATGTTTCTGTAGGTTTGAAATTATTCCAAAATCAGTTTAAAAATACTTTATATTTTGAAGTTAAAGTATGGGTACCTATAACTAGTTGTTGTTTTTTACCATTTTAAATGTTTCCATATTATAATTCAAATTAAAGTCAACCTACATCCACAGCATTTATGATTTATATTAGGGAAAGAAACACTTTCAACCAAATTACAATGTGATTCATAAATATCTACTTTTATGCCTTTGTGATTTTCAAAGTGATGAACCAAACTTTTGATACTTTAAGTAATTACATTCCTATATTAAAGTATATTTTAGATAAAATTAGTAAACTCTGAAAATGGAAAATACTTCACTTGACTTTCTTATTAGTAATTATAAACAGAAAAAAACCAAGATTTGTTTAATTCCATTAAGGTTAATGGAAATAGGCACCTTCATTTACACTTTTTTTCAATTAAGGATTCATAAGAAACAAAGCATATTGCTTACTATTCTATTTTCCAGTTCACAAAACTATACAAAATTCAAGTTTATAATATTGAATAAGTCCATTCCACAAACTGGGAGTACTATGACATTTGTAATCCATTTAAAATCCTATTCTCAGATGAAATAACCATATGGAAAGCAATTTCTCAGCAATAATGAGACTCATTGTCATTCAGCTGCACTACCACTAAGAATAAAGTAGTAATTAAAATCATAAAGCAGAGAGACTGAAATCTAGTTTCTAAAATGCTTTGGGATTAACTTCACTAGCATAAACCTCAGAGATACTGATTATCAAACTCAGCATTTCCCAGATTAATAAAAGCATCACTGGTCACCATTCATCATGCTAAGCCTCATCCTTCTATATTCAGGAGGTCTGTATTACCCAGACACAGAAGGCCACCTCCATTCTTTCAATCTGTCCCAGATGCTTTTTATAGTAAAAAAATATGTTCCTTTAATTTCAAAAAAGTAGGGGAAGAGAATGCATCTCATGGATACCTACACCATCTTTGAAATCTTCTAAACTCCAGGACAAGAGCAGTGGTTATCTGTCAAGGTTTGCTTGTGTGAGGGAAAGATGGGACATTCACAAACTTACTTCTTCACAAGATAAAGGAAACCCAGATAGAATCACATTTGGCAAAAAGAATTAAATTTGATAGTGGTATATACTGGCGAGATGGTGAGGAAAAAGGTCCTCTTCCAGCCTGCTGCCTCTTGGTAGTGCCATTCTGCAGGAGATATTAAAACTGAGCATGGGCGTACCTATGAGCAACCAAGTCCACCCCTAGATATTTCCCTAGAGGGACACACCCCCATGTGCACAAGTATTCACTGAAATGCTGTTTGAAAAGCAAAAGAACCTAAAAGTCTATCAACAGGGGAAATTATGTTAAAGAGAACAAGCATGTGTACAAAGCAATACTCTGCGTGTTCTTGGGTAGGTCTGTGAACATAAAGATCTGAAAAGATATACATCAAACTCACAGCAGTGGGGGAGGAAGAAGGGAGACCAGGAAAGGAAATGAAAGCTTTATCTGGATGTTCTAAAGTTTAAAAGAAAATTTACTCATGTATTACTTAAGTAATTAAAAATTAATTTTCAAAGATTAAAAAAGAAAAAAATGGACCAAGTTAAACACTATGTAAATCTAAGACAGGGATCAATTTGCCTATAAAATGATGGAGACTGAGAAATACTGTTAATTAGGCTAAATTTGAATTACTAACATTTTTAATATACCAGGGCTGTCATAAAGCATCCAGTCATATAACTGTTCTCAGTATATTGTTAATAATAATGGCTGGATACTTTCCGGACAGCCCTCGTACATCAGAGCAGTGGCCCAGAATCAGTCTGAGCCTTGATCCTGCTGTACACAATGAATCCTACTAATACCTAGAGGAAGTTAACTGCCCTACTTCCTCATCTGTACCTAAGCATTAAAAAAAAATCAGAAAGGAAGGAAGTTTCCCCAAGTATTATATCTAAATGTATTTGTCTGAATTCAAACTTTGATCTGGGATTATGTATAAGATTTGAGAGGTAGGGAGAAGAGTGCCAACAGAAAATTTAAAATAAAACAGAAACGAAAGGTGGGGAGGACAGTCTTTCTAATACAGAGACCTTGAGGATGCCAGATTCTAGAGAGTTGGAAACTGCAAATCTTTTTCAGTAGGGGATGTGGAAATGACCCCCAGTGTCTAACAAAATACATTTAGGACATGCAGGCAGTTTGCAAGATGAAGAATCCATTTCTTCTCGATAATTTCCACTGAGAGAAGATGGATACATTTATTTGTATCTTACTCTGACTCTAATTAGTAAAATTTAAGTACTGTTCTCTCATATATGTATATTTAAAGAAAGTAGGACTAGGATTACACAAGAGGGTTAGCTATGTTGGCAAATTTTATATTTTCTATAAAGAGTAAGAGGTTTGTTATTCCATTTATTTCATATTAGTTTGGAAGGTCTTTTGCTGGTTACTTCAAAAATTACAACATAAACTCTTGACTTGTAAAAGCTTAATGTTGATCCATACATTTACCCTCTTCCCAGAAAGAACTCAGAACACTTTACATCCATTTAGTGCCTTTCAACTTAAATGCTATTGTTGTTATGCATTTTTTAAAATGTTACACATATTTTTAAAACTTAAAAAGATATTATTACTATTGTTTAATACAGTCAGTGCTATGGTTTGGATATGGTTTCTTTAGCCCTGCCAAGTCTCATGTTGAAATTTGATCTCTAATGTTGGCGGTGGAGCTGGTGGAAGGAGTTTGGGTCATGGGAGTGGACCCCTCATAAATGGCTTGCTGTCATTCTCACAGGAGTGGGTGAATTCTGACTCTTAGCTCCGGCAAGAGATGGTTATTAAAAAGAGCCTGGCACCCCCTCCCGCCTCTCTCTCTTGCTTCCTCTTTCACCATGTGATCTCTGCACACACCAGCTCCCCTTAAACTTCTGCCATGAGTGGAAGCTTGCTGAGACCCTCACCAGAAGCAGATGCTGATGCCACACTTCTTGTACAGCCTGCAGAACTGTGAGCCAAATAAACCTCTTTTCTTTATAAATTACCCAGCTTTAGGTATTCCTTTACAACACAGACTAAAGCATCAGTGTTCCTCTATCCACACATTTACCACTAGTCTTACCTGTATCTTGAACTTTCCTTCTGCCTAGAGAACACTCTTTAAAATTTCTTTTAGTGTGGGTCTGCTGGTAGCAAATCTTCTGTTTTTGTTTTTGTTTTAGTATGAAAATGTCTTAATTGCCCCTTCTTTCTTCCATTGTTCCTCTTGAGAAGTCAGCTATCAAACTCTTCTCCTGTGAAGGTAATCTCTCTTCTTTCTCTGATGGCTTTTCAGATTTTCTGTTCATCTTTGATTATCTGCAGTTTGACCATTATATGTCTAGGTATGAATTTATTTTTATTTATCCTGATTGAAATTCTTTGGGCTTCTTAAGTATTAGGTTTAATGTCTTCTATCAGTTCCAGCCATTATATCTTTTTTTCAGCCATTATATCTTCAAGTATTGCTTCTAACCTATTCTCTCTCTTCCTCTTCTTCTGAGTCACCAAATGAATATATGCTAGACATTTCTGCTGATGTTTTTGTTCCTTTTGTCCTGTCTACTCATATGGCCATCTCTGATCATAGATGGGCATTGTATCTGAAAAATTGTCTGTAGAAATAACTTGAAGTGTGGACGCTACTTTTCTCCACAGAGGATTTCTGCTTGCTTCTGGCAGCCTCTTAAGACCCTAGAAACCCTATCAACCCAAGTTCTACAACTAAGGTTCCTTGAGCATGGTGGCTAATTTTATATGTCAACTTGACTGGGCTGTGGGATGCCCAGATAACTAAACATTTTTTCTGGGTATATCTAAGAATGTTTCTAGAAAGGATTAGCATTAAATTGGTGGACTGAGTAAAGCAGATGGCCCTCCCCAATACAAGTGAGCATCACCCAATCTACTGAAGGCCTGACTAAAACAAAAAGGTACAGGAAAGTTGAATGAACTCTGCCTGACTGCTTGAGCTGGGACATTGATCTTCTCCCACTCCTGGCTCTTTGGCCTTCAGACCTGGACTGGAGTCTACACCATCAGCCCTCCAGCTCTCATGCCTTCTAACCACTACTGCCTTTCCTGGGTCTCCAGCTTGGAAGTGGCAGACTATGAGACTTCCCACCTCCAATATCATGTGAGTCAATAAAACTTTATAATAAATCTCTTCCTAGATAGATTGACATAGATATAGACATAGATATATAGAGCTCTATTACCTTTTGATGCTTTTTAGAAGATTTTTTTTTCATATTTGATCTAGCTTCTTTAGTGTCTTCATTGGGAAAATTGGTTCAAATTACCTAGTTTGCCATTACTAGGCAGTACTGGAAACTTAAGAGTAAGTTTACTCAAAAACAGTCACAGAATAGTAGGTTATAGCAGTAATTATCACCTTATCACTCTAGTATAGCCTAACATTTGGATATAATTAAGATGTATCCCATTTTGAGCAGATTCTGAATGCTCTCTCTAGAGCAATCACATACTAGCTTGATGATGAAAATGTATTGATATAAACCCAACTTTTCTTTAGATTTAAATGAGGTGGTACATGGGAAGGTTTTAGAAGAGTACCTGGCACTTAGTAAGCATTCAATAAATATTATAAAATATTAGCAATATTAGCTAATAATGTTAACAAATATTATTATTGTTATTTCCAAAATGAGTGAATCTTTTTAGTACTCCCCCACAATCTTATGATAGTTACCACCACTACTCTTCATTCTAGTATTGCCATAGAAATAGTCTAGAAAACCAAAGTCATCCATTCATTTAACTATTAAAAACATGTAGACAGTATTCCTAAACCCAAGTTTTGAGGATACCTATAGGAAATAATAGTCAAAGCCACTGTAAACTATGGGCCTAATTATTGGATATGCACATTATTATTTATTCAATATGAACTTGTCACTTCTTTCTACCTGAAAAGAGGGCACTATAGATACAACAGACTGTAATGCAGCTGTTTAATAGTCACACATTTCACAAATGGAACTGAAAACATTCACTTAAAGAAAGCTGCTTCACTGTGTATAAGAGTGAGCTGCATAGGAAGACTGTGCCTTATGCTGAGTGCCAAGCACTCCACCCCAATTTATTGTTTTCAAGTGTGTGACCCACTTATGTATTATATGTGGAAGTGATGATAACAGGAAGAAAAATCTATAGCTCTACAAGACAACTAACGAACCTTTCACATTTTATGCTTGCAGATGATGCCTATGTTACCCTGCATTGCTCTATGAGGGAGAGTCACCTGGAGTGTGGCAAAACCAGGACAAAAAACAATGCTCTCAGACCACTCTGTAATCCACTCCTGCAAAGCCTCTGAAAACAAGATACAGCATCATATTCATTTAGAAAATATTTACCGACACCTAGTTTGGACCAAGTATATTGTTAGGCACTAGGTATTTAACAGTGAACAAGATAACATGCTCCTGCCTCACACAATTTAGTCTAATCACACAGAAGAGAGAGAAGTAAAATGATGACTCTACTACAAGGTAGTAAGTACTATGATGGAGGAAGTACAGGGTACTATGGGGAAATACAGGGAATGGGGGATGAGAAAAAGTGTCTCAGAGAAAATCACTTTTAAACAGATTTGAGAGATGAGTAAGAGGTATCTAAGCAAAGATGAGAAAACAGAACATTCCAGAAACCACACGTATAGAGGCTCAGGAATAAGACAAACCACAAGGGCACATTCTGATCAATACAAACCAAGGCAAAACCTACTCTGTAGGGATGTCTCCACCACCAGGGCATATAGGACTCCAACCAGAAACAATATTAAATAGGAAAAAGAAAAACAAACCACCATAAGGAAGAGTTAGGAGACACAACAAACAAGAGTTAACACCTTCCGCTCCTTCCTCCCCCGTAATACTTGGAAATAATAGAACAGTTTGAAAGATTTTAAGTATATTTAAGATCAATAAAAAGATGGATGTATCGATACCACATGGCAAGACTAATACAAAAGAGAACAGAACAAAGAAAAGTGAAAATAAAATAGAACTAACAGAAATGAAAAATATGGTCACTGGCATTCAAAACCCAATATAAGACTTTTAGTTTTAAAGTATTTATCTATGCTTCTTGCCAAAACTAAATTAAAAAGATAGTGAGTTATTTTAAAAGGCACAAACCCACAAAGACAAAGAGAACAACAAGAAGGGAGAAAGTATGCAAAAGAAACCTTGAAAAAAAAGGAGCTGGAAGGCAAATGAGTAAGTGGTGACTGATTTTAGAGTCATGAGAAACCTAAGCCTACCAGGATGAGGGTGGGAGGAGATTGGGGGAAGCCAGAAAGAAGGAGCCAGCTCACAGCCAGAACCTGGAAAGGCTCAGGGGCTTAAAGATACCAGATGTTAACAGAAAAAAACAAATTCTTACAATAATTCAAAGAAATTTTTTCTGAGCCAATGTGAGTGACCATGGTCCAGGAATCCATACCAAAGAAGCCTTGAGTAAGTGGTTCTGAAGCAGTCAGGTGACAGTTTGGTTTTACACATTTTATGGAGACAGGAATTACAAGTAAAATCATAAATCAGTACAAGGAAGGTACACATTGGTTTGGCCTGTAAAGGCAGGACATCTCGAAGCAGGCAGAGAATGGTTACAGGTTACAGGTAGGTTTGGAGATTCTTTAATTTGTAATTGGTTAAAGAAATAAAGCTTTCTCTAAAGACTTGGAGTCAGTAGAAAGGAATGCTTGAGTTAAGATAAAGGGGTCTGCTATCTGTCACATGATGCTATATCAGAGTCAGGTGGGAAAGTAAGCCACATTATACCAGCTTAATAAAAAATCTATTTAATGAGATTTTAGGGTTTATAAGGCCTGACTTAACCTGTGCCTTGCATGGCCTTGTGTCCTGTTTGTAATATAGTATCTTATTGCCACAAAGAGTCTGTTTTGTCAGTCTTATGATCTCTGTTTTGACATTAATGCTGGTGTGCCTAAACTCCAAAAGGGAGGGGGTATAAGGAGGTATGTCTGACCTCCCTTTCTAGCATGTCTGGGAACTCAAAGTTTTAAGGTTTTTCTGGGGTCACCTTGGCCAAGAGGTGGTCCATTCAGTGGCTCATGATTTTGTTTTTGGTTTACAGAGCTATCTCTGAAAGCAAGAGTAGAGAGTGGGGGTGAAAGTAGTAGGACTAGCTGAGAGCTGGTATAAGAGCAGTTAGTCTACCAAATATCTTCCTCCCACCCCAGCATAAGGCACTGAAGAACTAATGAAGCAGGCAAATTTGAGAGGTAAAGACCTTGACGGAAGGTCAAAGCACAAAACACTGAAGTAAGCCCTATATTTTACCCACTTTTCCTCTTCAGGAACATTTGCCAGTTTGCAGCACAAAGCTCAGAGGTTAAGCAGAAACAGCCACCTGTGGACAGCTCTCTCTGGACTGGGGAAACATAACAGAATTCAGGGCTTCTAAGGCAGCCTGAACATGAGGAATAGGGGCTAAAATCTAGAGAAAAATGGTACTGCAGAGAGGAAAGCCCAAGCTTCTGCCCACAATTTCCCCTGGAGGCATTTGCTGATTCCTAACCAGTACACACATGAAGTGAAAGCTTTCTTAGCCAAGCATAAAACAGCCACTAAGAAGTTAAAAACCTAAGCAGAGATTTCAACAGCCTCTCAGTGGTAGAGAGGCAAAAGCTAGAGTTCAAGGCCTACCAAAAAAGAGATAGGCCTGTGGTGAACCCCAGGGTTTCAGTTGAGTTCTGGGAAAAGATTATGCCCCTGGGAGTGAGGGAAAAATGCAAATACACAAGCTAGAAATCTAGCCCCAAGTTACATCGATTGCTGACTAAATCAAGGTGATCTGCCCCTGTGAATGCCTATCAGAAGAAAATTAAATCCCCTTTGGAGAAAGGTAACATCATCTATATCCTTAAACATTTTTCATGCATAATGTTAGGAATTTCTTCAAAAATTACCAGGTACAGTGGTGTGTGAATAGACAGACAGACTGGTACAACAGAATAGAAAGTCTAGAAATAGATCCAACTATATAGGAAAACTGAGTTCTGATAAAGTGGTATCTCAAAACACTGGGACAAGGAAGGACCTTTTAATAAATGGCTTGGGGACAATGGGATAGCGATTTTAAAAATTTTAAAATGGGTCTATTCTTTACACAATACAATATTATACACTCTAAATGGATCAGAGATCTAAGGGTAAAAAATGAAACCATAGAAGCACTAGAATAAAATATAGGTGAATTTCTTTATAGCCTAGATATAGGTAAAAGATTTCTAACTATGACTTAAAATGTGGATGTGATAATGTATTTAATACATAAAAATACTTTATGTCAAAAGATACAATAAGCAAAGTCAAGAGACAAATGGAAAACTAAGATAAAATAGTTTTCTGATGTATATTCCAGATAAAGGGCTAATATCACTAATATATAAAGAGCTTTTATAATTCAAGAACAAAGGCTGAAAATCTAATTTTAAAAACTATGGGAAGTATCAGAGTAGACAATGCACAAAAAAGACATACAAAATTTCTCCTAAATATGAAAAGATATGAAAAAGATATTCAACTTCACTGATAAGAGAAATGCAAAAACTATACTGAGGTATTTCCAACCTATCACATCAACAAAACTTCAATCCTGTTGACAAAGGTGTGGGGAACCAGGCACTCTCATACATTGCAAGAGAGAATACAAAATGGTATAGTCCCCATGGAGAGGAATTTGGCAACATCTAAGAAAACTATATATCCATTTATGCATTTATCCCCAGAACCCCCACTCCTAGAAATTTACCTGAAGATACCTCTAAGAATTCACCTGAAGAAACCCCTCCAAAATGCAAAAATACATATGCATAAGGTTATCCATTATAGCACTATTTATAACTACAAAATATTATAAATAACCTAAGTATCTGTATGTAGGATATTGGTTGAAGAAATGATGATACCTCCACTCAATGGAGTACTCTGAAGCTATATAAAAAAAAAAGAATTAGATAAATTCCTATGAAATGACATGAAGTGATTTTCCAGATATATTGCTAAGTGAATAAAGCAAAGTAAAAATGTCTATGTAGTATGCTACCTTTTGTGTAAGAAAGATAAGAACCCATTCACATAATTTCATGCTAAAAACTATCAGCAAATTAAGAATAGAAGAGAAAGATTCTCAATCTGATAAAGGACTTCTACACAAAACCTATAGCAAACGTCACATTTAATTGGAAATATTGAAAGCTTTCCCTCTAAGATGGAGAAGAAAAAATATTTAGTACTGCTACTTCTACTCGACATTATGCTGGTGGTACTAGTCTGTGCAATAATGCATGATAAAGAAATTTGTTCAGTTGTTAAGGACTGAACAAGAATAGATAAAAATATCATTATCTGATTGTATGGCAACAAATAAGAATGAACTAATGGTATATGCAACAACATGCATGAATCTCAGACAAAATGTTGAGTAATTCAATCATACAAAAAAGCACATACTATATGATTCAATTTTTATAAAGTTTAACATTAGGCAAAACTTATCTATATTAACAGAATTCAGAATAGTGGTTATCTTCAAGAGGGGATAATAACTGAGAATGGTAGGTGAGAGGTTCTGGGGCGCATTAATAGTCTATTTCTGGATCTTGGTGGTAGTTTTATGGGTGTATTCGCTTTCCTAAATTCCAGCAAGCTGAACACTGACAATCTGTGTGCTTTTTAACATATATTATATTTCAATTTAAAAGTTTACAAAAATATAAACAGATATTTGGTGTCTAATTATAGATTTTTTTTTCTTTCTGGTCTTATTTTCAAAATTTTGCTTAATGAACAGATATAGGTATTATAATGGAGGAGGAAAAACAACTTAAAAAAAATAGCAGAACTGAGATTCTGTGAGGTTCCCAACAAATCTAAGTAGAGCATGTAATTTAAACACAGTGTAATGAAAAACACTGGGTCGCTAGACATGCTGAAAATGATGCCCTAGAGTGAACTCACCCTTAAGGTGGGGAAGAAGGAAGAAAGTTTTGGAAGCGTAAGTTACAAATAGAGAATGTTAAAGTTTACCTTCACTAGTTAAATATATAAAATACAAACCTTTAAAGCATTCCAGGTATGATTATGAAACCCAAAGGCCTATTGCCCTTATTTCTCAAAACTGGATTATGGAATTCTCATTCTGTTTTTGATACTTTCTAACTGCCTTAGTTTTCAGAAAGCAAATTGAAGACACTTCTTAGCTAGAAAGTAATAATAAATGGCAACATATATTCAGAATAACAAACTTTACACATCAACCAAGAAAACTTTTAGGCTACTGTGTACTAACATGGAATAACTCATTCTGTGTGAACTGCAACATAAATTTTAAATATAAACCTACAAAATAACTTGAGTGATTAAAAAAAAATGAGTCTAAAAGTTTAATAAGGATATGGCGGATGGAAGGTGAGGGGGGAATGTTATTGTGTGCTGCAAAGCATTTGTCCTTCCTTTTGTAAGTTTCTCTTTCTTTAAACATATCCTGGTTTTTCCTTTTTCTAGAAGTAGAAGCTCTAATTTAATCCTCTCTGTTCCCTTGTGTTTTGCATAAAATAACTGAAGTTCCTTGTGAAAATTCTGCTCAGTATTCAAAGGGAATCTTCTGTTCAGAGGCTTCCATTTTATCTATACTCCCAAGAGAGCCCTCCAAGATAAAAATAAACTCATGCTCAAACTCCCTTATATCTTTGTAGGTTTCTCAGGATTACACCAAGGAGGTGATCCCTGCCCTCCACACCAGTAATCCAGCAAGCAGGTTTCATATTTGCTATTTAACATGCTCCATATAATTCTGCCCTTTGCCTAAGTAAATTGTCTTTGTCACCATATAAAATGGCTCTGATTATCAGCCTAAAAAAATATTGGGGAAGGTGACTATCCCTTTCAAAGGGATAACAAATAGGGATCTATTGTTCCCTGGACTCATCTATTCTCCAAATGATACTTCAAGCTCAACACACTATCATTTTCCAGGCATTCTTGTGACTACCACTTTGAAATATATGCTGTTTTAGTAAGGCTAGCATTTCTCTCCCCTTCTTCTGGTAATAACTCTTCTCCCCATTTTTAGGACTTAATCCTTCTCCAGCTCATGTGGCTTTGGGAGGACTGCCAATCACAATTCCTTGCACTGGCTAGAAAACCATGATACCCATTTTTGGCTACAGCCAAATGTCCAAAAGACAGTCACATGACCCATGGAAGGCCAATCACAGTGCCCTTCCCTATAATTTTATAATCTGCTACTGGAAAAGCTCCCTGCTTCCTCTGAGGTCTTGAGCTGAGAGGCTGGAAACCAGAAGCCATCCATAGCCATGGCAGCGTCATACTGCCCACCCCCATAGCTTGAAAGAAATCTGCCAGCAGAAGGAGAGAATGAGGCCAACGACCAGAGAGAAACACAGCCAAGAGATGGAGAAAGAGAGTCTTGGTTAGTACTGACACTACCATTTGAGTCCCTGTGGCCCTGATGTCAGCACCAATCTGGAACTTTCCAGTGACATAAGCCACTAAATTTCCTTGTTTCCTCAGGTCAATTTGAGTTGGGTTCTGTTACCGTGAACCAAAGTCTCAAAACACCAAAAAAACTGCAGTGGTGGTGAGGCCAATGGCTAACCACTGATGCCAACTCCTATGGCTTCCCAGAGGAGTGAGCACATTACAGTGTGCACTGGCTGGTGAACGGTGGCTATGGAGCCGTGAGAATGGCAGAGTTCTAGCTTGGTCATTCCAGGTCTAAAAACTGAGTCTAGTCCCAGGAGGTGAAGATTATTGATCTGCATGTCACCTGAGTTCTTCCTGTGCCCACCCAAAAGCAAGACACCAGGCCCTCGGGCTGCACAGCCAGGCTAAGGGGATGTGGTGGGCAGTGAGCCATGGGTGGACCTGGAGCTCACCATGGCAGACCTTGCTGTGCTGAGGGCACAGTATTACTGTCATAACCAATGTCTCTTCTGTGTAAAAAACTGATCTCCTCTTGTTCAAGAAACAGGTGATGGGAATTGTTGTCTTTGCTTTCAGCAAATCTATCAAAAACAAACAAATAAATAAAACATTGATCTGGACCTAGCACCAAGTACAAGTTCTAGAAGAGGCCTAGTTTTTTCAACTGGGACCCCTCTGAGAGCCACAGATGGATACACCCTGATGTATGTTCATATTAGATCCATGTCATTATTTTTCTTTGGAAAATATCCCTGATTCTCACCATCAGATAACAATAACTGAGTAACGGAAATAGGCTGGGCAATCAGGTCTGAGGTGAGAGAGGCCTGGATTTAAATCCTAGCTTGAGTTGTTAGCTGGTTGTCTTTGGGCAAATGACTTAAATTCTCTAGGCCTTGTTCTTTTCTTTAGTAAAAGGGAAGGACAATGTCAACCTCAAGGACTTTTTGTGAGGATTAAATAAGATAATGTATGCTAAATGCTCAGCAAAGTTCCTAGCACACAATAATATGTTATTAATCAATAAGGTATATATGTTTATCTTCTCTCTGCATTAATAATGTATATTATTAGTAGAACTATTCTATAGAAAATATTATAATATAAATCCTTATTTACATTGTTATAACAATTAAATGATCACATATGAAATTATCAAGCCAAAAATATTTGAATATAATATTTATTATTTAATATTTTAATAGAATCTATTTCTGTGAGTCTTCACATGTGTAAATGTAGGTATCACCATGAAAGAACCAAATAGAAAAGAAACTTTATGTTTACTTTCACCCATGAATGCTTCACTTTTTTAAATTATAAAATTTCCCCATTCCTTCTAACTTCAAGTGAGATAAAATTAATCTGATACACTTCTGAGCAGCAGAAGCTGTAGGGAATGTCACTTTCTTACATGTACATTGGTACATCTCTTTCTGTTTGTCAGTATCTATCACAATATAAAACACATTCTTTGGCCGGGCGCGGTGGCTCACGCCTGTAATCCTAGCACTCTGGGAGGCCGAGGTGGGCGGATTGTTTGAGCTCAGGAGTTCGAAACCAGCCTGAGCAAGAGCGAGACCCCATCTCTACTAAAAAATAGAAAGAAATTAATTGGCCAACTAAAATATAGAAAAAAAAAATTAGCCGGGCATGGTGGCGCATGCCTGTAGTCCCAGCTACTTGGGAGGCTGAGGCAGAAGGATCGCCTGAGCCCAGGAGTTTGAGGTTGCTGTGAGCGAGGCTGACGCCACGGCACTCTAGCCGGGGCAACAGAGTGAGACTCTGTCTCAAAAAAAAAAAAAACAAAAAAAAAAACCACATTCTTTGACCCTAGTCATTCTACTTCTAGAAATATCTGCCATAGAAACACGTCTCTACTCTAGAAAGCATATATAAGGATGTCTGCTACAGTCCTGTTTGTAACAGTCAACAATCTAAATGTCCATCAGTATGAATGCTAAGATACAAAACAGAGATTGAGCTGAAAAATTAGAAGTCTGGAGGTCCTTCTGGTAGCCACATGTAGGTAAACACCAGCCTCTGAGTCAAGTCAAGTCAGCAAAAATTTATTGAGTGTCCTCCCCCATGCCAGGCCTTGTGCTGGGCCAGTGATGACGATGGTGAACAAGACAGTTCTGGCTCTTTGGCCTGAAGAAGGAAAACAAAAACCAGATTCCATATTCTCCTGATCCGTAAGTTCTAATAAAATTGTTTTTAACAACACCCATGATTTTTAGTTTATAACTTTAACTAAGATTCACATAAAAAGTGCGGCAAACTTGTGTGTGAAAAGGAAATAAAGTTTTATTGCATCTTCCTTTGATACCACATAATCAGTTTTGATAATTTCCTGTTATCTTACTGTTTATTTCTCCTGAGGTTTCTGGCAAATAGCTGTAATTTCTTTTTGGTGGTTTGCCAGAAATCAATAAACAATTTTATCCTTTATAATTTTTGCAATAAGCGTCACTGAAAGGAATCCATTTCATCCAGAATTATTGGAACACCTCGTACATATTAAAGTTTCTCAACCTATAAATTATAAAAAAAAAAAAACTTAACCAGGCATGAAATTAGAATAAGTAATAATGACTCAGTTCTGCAATCCAAGTATTAATATAAAGTAATAATCCTAGATAAATTTCTATAATGTAGTTATAAATAAAGAAGATTAAGATGAATATACTAATAGAAACAAGAACTGTTAAACATTTTTTCATATGTATCTCAAGGGTTTTTTTCATAATTTCACATATCTTAAGGATAAATAACAGGTTATACAATCAATCATTCTAATTAGTATAGTAATTTTTGCTTGGGGCCCAAATAAAATAAAGCAAAGAACCTGAAATAAATTTACTTAAAGTTCAGATTCCCCTTAAAATTACTACTTTTTATTGTCATTTTAGTCTTTGTTTGTTTGTTTGTTTTTTCAGCATATTATGGGGGTACAAATATTACGGTTACGTATATTGCCCATGCCCCCCTCCCCCTGCCATTTTAGTCTTAAGTGAGAATTAACTTCATTCTTTATGTGAGCTTTAGACATACAAATTTTCTTCCAGCCTAATGACAAGTAAGATTACAGCAGAATGTACAGAGAGTTAATGATTTTGTTTTTTAGTGATTTCACAAACATTTATTTACTTCCTGTAAAGGGTTTTTGGAACCCCAAAGCAAGGCTAATCTCAATCCAAAAAACTAGAACTTTAAGATCTCATTATTGACTTTCCCTATTTTGAATTTCTGTTGTAGTATATTTTCTGGCTACCTATTTTCATCCGCTGCCACTCAAACAACAGTCTAGCAGACCTTTGACCTTATTACCCAGAAAGCACAGCTGGCATGAAAAGAAGGCTGCTCTTTGCTAGATTTGCTTCTGCTGTGGTTGAAATGCTAAATTGGCTGACTCTGAACATGTAAAGACCTCAGACTCTCGAGTCCCTATCTAGGATAGTCTCATTATAAAACGTATAATAAAGCATTTTACCCACTAGTATGGTGGTGATGTTTGGTGAAATTCTAAAATTCTTTAATGAATGATTACTTTACTTTACACATATTTGCCAACATGTTATGTATCTCCTTGATATTTAATAAAAATTACTTGGTAAAAATCCCACAGTTAAAATTCCTATGAACACTTAAGGGAAAAGGTCAAATGAGGATTTGTGTTCACTTTGAATGCACACAGGCTGTAGAAATGCACAGTGCTCATCCTGCAGTCTCTTTGAAGTCCCTACAGTGCAGGGGGAAAGTAACAGACATGCAGTAGCTGACATCCAGTAACCACTTCTGGGATGTCTACTGAGTGACTGCTTCCTTGATGTGGCATCTCTGGATGATCACTGGTGACATGGCACTGCTCAATACTTTCATTGATTTATTGCTGAAAATTTGATTTCC
>VBSM01002608.1:132366218-132423965 GCA_008086735.1 Cheirogaleus medius
TTTTGGTACCCAGAAGGAAAAAGCTAGCTGCCAAATTAGCTTTTGAGATTCGAGAGAGATTTAGATGAAACTAGGACATGTATGGAATTAAATGTACCTATAAACGGATCAATCATTTCCCATCTATAAAGCAAAAAATTATGGCTTAAAGAGAAAAGCTGCTCTAGCTCAGAAAAAAACTAAATTCTGAATTATGTGAAATTTGAGCCTATAATTCAGACTTTGCAGTGTGATATACTATAAGGATTAATAATAACAAAGTTGTTTTCCTTTTTTCTTTTTCTTTTTCCCTAAAGCCCTTAAACAGAATGTTGTGTAAGTCTTGAAAAGAAATAATTAATCTCTATAAAACCAGCTGAAATCACACGCCTGTACCCTAGGAAAACAATAAGCAGATTTTCAAACCTCTGATTTGTTGCTCTGTTAAAGCAGATAGTCCCTCTTGGTTAAGGATCATTTTGGGGAAAAGAGACAGAGTTGTTGGTCAACTTGTACCTTCATTCAGTATTCCCTACTGAAACAGATGGCATCTTGGGGGTGTTGAATCTCCCAGAATAGGTGCCTATGAGCAAGACGACTCTTAAATCTTCCAGATACCAGGAAGTGCCTTGCCCTAATTAGGCTACACGTTCCTGTTGCCTCCACATTTTCATCCTTACTTATTGTTCTAGCAATCTGGATTCTGCCCTGCACCACTGGAATGACCTCGTTTGAGTTCAAATCCTGGTCCATCTTTTTGCAGGGCTCCACAGTTGACCTCTCCACCACCAGCCCCACCAAAACGCACAGAGATGTCGCCTCCTTCCTTGGTTGACAAGACCCTAACCTTCCCCAATTCCTCCTGTCTCTGCTTTCTCAAGCCCCTTCGTGCTCCTTTTTCTCTCCTCACTACTTAAAGGTAAGGGCATTCCCCAGGCTTCTGTCTTAAGCCCTGGTCCCTTTTCATATCTCATGATTTCCTTTGACCTCACACATATGGCAACCACGTGTCTGTCTCCTAGCAGGCGCTCAATAAATGTCTGTGATGACTCTCCTTCATCCATCTGGCCACCACTCATACAAGAGACTATCTCGTCAGGATCTCCAACCAACTACCTTCCTGAGGGTCAGATCTGCACTTAAGACTGCGACCTGCTCTATCCTTGGGAAGTTACCCTTAAAAGATTAGCGTGCCTCAGGATTAATTTACTTCAACACTGAATTCAGTGTTCCTGTAATATTCTTTGCCCCACCAAACCTGGCAACTCTCACCCACCCAGGTCAGAAGCAGGGGAGTCCTCCTAAATCTCGTGTACCTGGAGAATCCCTCTCACCTTAAAGACTCTCCTCCAGCATACCTTTTTCTTGTGAGGCCAAATTCCGTGTGCAGGCAGGCATGCCCTCCTCTCCGCACCCACAATGCACTGTTTCCCTTATTCTCTCATCGAAAAGGTCTCCAGGGCAGGGCTTTCGGGGGTGTATATGCACACACATATGCACACATTTCCATCCTTCTACTAGTACCTAACACAGTGCCTGGCACCTGGAAAAGCTCTCAGAGAGTATTTGTTGACAAAAGAAATGGCAAGGTCTCTTCTGAGCACCTCTGATTTCCACAGTCAAATTTTCAATAGGCATCTCAAGCTCAGCATGTCCAAAACAGAACCCACACCTCCTCCTTGGTCCCTCTCTCCCCTAACAGGACCACCCCCTTCCTAGTCATTCAGTGCATGCTTCCTCCCCCCTCTCTCCTCCTCACCCCATGAAAGCTCCCTTTGCCTCTCCACTCTCTCCCTCCAGCCCCTGCAGATATCATTCCCTCGCACTGGTCTCCCTGTCTCTGTGCACCCCACTTTCACTGTCCATATTACTATTTTTTTTATACTCCCGTATTTCTAAAAACTAGACCCAATCACAGTCACTGACTTTTTTTTTTTTTTGGTATATTTTTTGGCATAGGAAAAATGTGACACTAGGTTTTGGATATGCTCTCTTATTTTCTTTTTTTTAAATTTAATTTTAAAATATTAAGGGGGTACAAATGTTTTAGGTTACATGGATCTCTTTTATAATGCTTGAGTTCCAGCCAAAGGAAAAGAAGACTGACTTCTTGTAAAGCTTTGATGGTTCCCCTCCGCATTTGGATTTTTATCCTATCCAATGTTGCAAAATCACCCACATGTTTCTGTAAATTTATCCCTCAGGGTCCCTTTGCCACCCAAGGTCTTTGCCATGGGTTTACATCCCTTTCTCCAGGGCCTTGGGTATTCAGCCAGCTCTCGTTTTCTTCTGACCTATCACCAGCCATTATGCGTCTTTCTTTTCTTCACAAAAGACTGACAATATAAAGCAGACTTTCTGGCTCAGAAGGCCAAATGTGTCAGAGTAACATTCTAAGTATGCCACTTCATTATTTTCTAGATTGCCCCCCCACAATTCTCCTCTGGCCTAGTTATTCATTGTTCAATGCACATGCTCTGAACTGTCCAGTGCATTGTCTTCACTTGAACTATGACCTTAACCTGTAATGCTTTCCCCCATTCAACATCCTTCTAGATATAACCCAAATGCCATCTCTTCCAGAATGGGTTTTTCCAAAATTCCCCTATTTACCTTTTCAAATTTGCCCTATTCTCCAGTACAGAAGGGTTCAAAGATTATGCACAAGACGATCTTTTTGGATATAGTAAGCAAATGTTATAATTTATACATTAGTTGTTATTGGCTCTGTGTCTCCTGGTTTACCAGGTTCCACATAATAGAAAGAACATGGCTTTGGAGTCAGATAGAAATGGGTTCAAAGCTGGGTCTGTCAGTTACTAACTACATGAATGAACCTCTAAATTTTCACAGGATTGCAGGGAAAATGTATACACATAAACTATTTGTATGTTTATGTAAATACATGTACAACAGGTCCTCAAATAAGATCATTTCATTCAACATTGTTTTGTCATAACATGGATGAGAAAAAAATCCGATCTGATTCCCAGCCAGGGCCACTGTCTGTGTGGAGTCTGCACATTCTGTTTGCATGGGTCTTCTCCGAGTTTTCCAGTTTCCTCCCACCCAAAGATGTGCATATTCGGTGAACTGGCGTGTCTACATGGTCCCAGTGCGAGTGAGGGGGGCATGTGTGAGTGCACCCTGCCACGGGCTGGCGTCCTGGTTGTGGCTTGTGCCCACCTTGTGCCCTAAGCTGCTGGGAAAGGCTCTGCCACCCAAGATCCTGAACTGGAAAAAGCAGATAAATAATTATCTTATTTTTATTTATCTTTCTTAAATGTATATACAGCTCACATTTATCTCAATGTCTAATGTGAGAAGCATTTTGGTCTTCGTTTAGAATTTTGGTAATGTTTTTGTGGCCTCAAATGTGCTGAAGGAGCTTAACTTGTTATATCAATGAGCCTGTGGTAAAACTGGTTTCGTTGTCCGTCTTTTGACTTAAAGGCACAATTTACAAGAACCTATTAACAACATTTAGTGAGGACTTACTGTATAAAACACCTTACTCAGGGCCTAGTGAGGTTTCTTTCTCTTCCACATCTTTCTTCAACTCACTTTGCAAAGCTCCTATGTGTTTTATTTAACTGAATTCTCACAATAAGCTACCCGTAGGTCTAGAGGAAGAAGCTGAGGATGCTGGGTAACAGCTAATAAGTGGTACGATCAGATTCAAACCCAGGTCTGACTGGCTCTGAAGCCCTAGCTTTTTCCACCACATAAAGCGCCTCCAGGACACAGAGGGGCCAGCAGCCTTGGTGGGTGGGGTGGGTAGACACACGAATGGAAAATCATAGCATGATGTGAGAAGTGCTATAAGAGAGGTATAGAGAAAATGCTATGGGGGTACTGAGGAAAGAGACATTGATTCCACCCAAGAAATGAAGGAGCACTTCCCAGAGATGGTGGCACTGGAATTGTCTCCTGAATTACATGTATCTGCCCCACGGAGAGACCTGGGCAGGCATTCTAACCAGCAGGGCCATGTGCAGTAACATGGGGAGACAGCAACTCTTTGAGTTACTACAAGGGGTACGGGGTTTTAGGAACAGCCGTAGGGGAGGCTGGAGGAACAGAGTTGTGGTAGGAGACCATGGCAAAAAGCCAGGGCTGGGTCCCCTTCCAGAAGCAACAGAGCAGCAGGAGTGTTTAAGTAATGCAGGGACAGATCAGATCTGTGATTTAGAAGGCTAATCCTGGCCAGGCACATAGGCTCATGACTGTAATCCTAGCACTCTGGGAGGCCAAGGAAGGAGGATTGCTTGAGGTCGGGAGTTCAAGACCAGCCTCAGCAAGAGTGAGACCCCATCTCTACTAAAAATAGAAAGATTAGCCGGGCATGGTGGCACGTGCCTGTAGTCCCAGCTACTTGGAAGGCTGAGGCAGGAGGATTGTTTGAGCCCAGGAGTTTGAGGTTGCAGTGATATATAATCACACCACTGAACTCTGTCCTGGATGACAGAGCGAGACTCTGTCTCAAAAAAAAAAATGAAGAAGGTGGCTAATCCCCAGGAATTCTGGAACCTAAAACAACCTGGGGAATCTATTTTAATGACTTAGTTTGCCCCATTATTATGAATGTCAGCTCTGAATTACCAACTCAATTTGGTAAAGGTATCGCCTGCCAGGTTTCTCCACTGTGGTTTTTATTTGTCCTTTGTTAATAAGTATCTTGCGGTGAAGTACAACGTAAATATCATGTTCCTCAACAAACCTCCATCACTAGTTATAGCTTCCATTGGTTTCCTAACTCAACCACTCCATCTATTAATATTAATATGTTTAATACTTGGCTTTCTACTCAAGAAAGAGCTTTCCCTTCTCCTCACTGAGTTATATATATCACGAGGGATGCATAGAGTTTTAATTTTATTCTGTGGATTATAATTCATGCTCAAATTATCCCGGGTGTGGCCAGTGGACATCCCTTCAAGCTGGCTCTTGTGTCATTTTAATATCACCCCTTATTCTTTGAGCACTGCTGTACTTTCCAGCACAAGAAGATATTCCAGATATATCTTGTGCTTTCACTGCCTCAGGCCTAGAGTCAGCTTTTTCTCTAAGGAGTTCTGGTCTTTTTTTGTGCGGAAAACAGTATTTAGAAACCGAATTCTGGTAGCTAGGTGTATCCCTGCTACTGTGTGTCATTCAACCAACCTACTGTTGGTTCTCCCAACAAACAGAGCAAGGAAATGCATGTGTGTGTATACTCATTTATATATCTATATTTCTATGGTAATTTTTTTTAAATACAGATTTTGGGCTTCACACCCAAACCTATTGAATCAGAATATTTAGAAGTGGGCTCGTAAATTGGTATTTTTTTAAGGTTTTGCCATGTTTTTAGCAGAGGATGGACTAGGGAGTGGTAGTTGAGGCAGGAAGACCAGTTATGGGGCTACTGTAACCGCCCAGAACTGGGCAGGGGTCTGAATCAGGGAAGTAGCAGTAAGACGAAGAGGACAAGATCAAGTGTACTTGGGGCTGAATGGACAATGAAATCAAAAAGGGAGGGAGTGACCAGGCACTCGATGTTTCCTGCTTGAATAACTGTCATTGCAGTGGCCTGCACACTCTCATTTACCCAGTAAGCATGGGACACATATTTATTTAATTGAGGTATCTTCTCATTTTTCTCATATAAAAAGTGACACTCTGGGAAGAAAATAAGTATAAAACATTCTAGCATTTATATATCTTCCATTACATTTTTATCATATGAACTAGAAACTGAGTTTTACTCAAGGCAAGAGGGATGACTTGGGAAGTCATTGTCAGCAGGCCAGCCTCTCCTGGCCAAAGTGATTGTGTTCATGTCCACTATGCAGAAAAATGGACCTGGAAGGCTTTTTACCAAGAAGCAGTGTCTGTAACAATATCTCTTATTGTCCAAAAACAAAAGAGCTGGAGTCTGCTGGAGACAGAAGTCATTAAGCCGAGATGACTGCTTACTACCACTGCAGCATAAAACTCACTGGAGCATGAGCAAAATATATAAAAGAAATGTAAGAAGAAAAGTAAAGCTAAAAGGAAATGACCCTTGAACATTCTAACTGCTATAACAGAAAGTTTAAGACCCAGATAAAAGTCCAATCCAGGGAAAAATAATCATTCCCAGTGTCTATCTAGTAAAAGCAATTCATCAATGACCTCGCTGCTAAATACACTGGGCTTTTCCCAGACTCATCTATTCTACTCTACTAGCCAGACTGTTAAGAGTCTCCTTCCTGACTCCGCTCTGCTATTGGTTTTCAGGGCATTCCACTTCCCTGGTTTTCCTCCTACCCTCTTGACCATTCCCATCTTTCACAAGCACCTTTTTCTCTGCAGGTCCCTTAAAAGTTGATCTTCCCTGAAGTCCTTACCCTGGCCTCTTCTCTCTCCTCCCTACACTCTCTGGGTCATCTCACCCATTCCTACACACACACTGGAAGTCCCACGGCTCTCTCCTGAGCAAGGGACTCGTATAGATGTATAAACCATCTATCTCTTGGGTATCTCACAGACACCTCAATCTAAATATGTTCAAAGCTGAACTCATCTCCCCTGACCTTGAACCTGTTCCTTATTCTGTTTCAGTGAACAATTACCACCATCCAACCAGCTGACCATGTCAGAAACTTGCACATTGCTTACATCTTCCTTCTTCTGTCCCCTCCCAATGCTCCCACCACTATATTCAATCAATCACCAGGAATCTACAAATTCCAGAATATATTCATTGTTCCCTTGCATACTATCATAATTACTTCACACCTAGATTACTTTAAGTGCCTGAAGACTTTCTCTCCTCCCATTCATTGTCCACGCTGCAGCCAAAGTGACCAGTCTAGAGCCTAAATCTAACAGCGCTTCTTCTTCCAGAAAGCCTTCCCTGACAACCCACCTCCCATAAATGGGTTAGGTGTATGTCCTGAGGCTCTCACATGCTTTGGGTAACTATCGTAGCGCTGAGCACACTGTATACAGCTGCTCATAAGCGCTGAGTATTGCTCTCATGATTATAAGTTCCTTGAAAGGAGATGTGTGCTATTCACTGTTGGGTCCCCGTGCCTTGCACATAGTAAGCACTCAAGAGATCTTTCTTACAAGTTATTTTTGTTCCTCTAAACCAGAGGATCTTAACCTGGGGGTACATGTACCCCTTTATAGAATTTAAGAGGGTTTATACCCTTAGATAGACTAAAAATTACACCTTTATTTTCACTAACTTGTAACAGACTTTAGTATTTCCTATCATTTAGAATGTAGTTAACAAACCACAGAAGTACTAGCAATACCTGTGATGCTGTGACTCATTAAATCAGATATTTTCATATCACAGTATGGTTGTTGCAGCTATCTCAAACATCAGATATACTGGTCACTATTTTGAAACCATGGTAATTATTAGAACTGATAAACTTTATAATTGTATGTGTTAATAATGAAGCATATGTAATATATCACCACATATTAAAATATTTTTATAACTATGTTTCAAAAGAATTAGTTTTCAGTGTAATCTTATGTGTGTATTTTATTTTATACATTAGTAAACATTATTCTGTGATGGTGGGAGTGTAAATTGATACAACTACCTTGGACAGTACCTAGCAAGGCTAATCATATGTGTACCCCATGACCCAGAAATACCACTCCCACGTGGAACTGCATACATATGTTCACATGTACTAGAATGCTGATAGTTGCCAAAAGAAACCAGAAACCACTCAAATACCCATCAACAGTCAACTGGATAAATGAATTATAGTATTTCCACACAATGAAAATATAAAACTGAGACTAAACATGTAGAAACACAAATGAATCTCATAAACATAACGTTGATTGAAAGGAGCCAGACACAAAAGAATGCGTACTGTCCCATTCCTTTTCAAAGTACATTAATCAAAGTTTGGGCAAAGTTAAGGTATGTTGAGTTTCTAAGAATTGATCCAGCTATACACTATAGTATATGCACTTTTCTGTGTCTATATAATACTTCAATAAAAGCATAAAACAGAACAAACAAGCCTATTATTCTGACATGGGATCCATAGGCTTCATAGTCTGTCAAAGAGGGTCCAAAAAAAGAAGTCCTGTTCTAAGCGAAAATTCCAAGGGGGTCATTTTAAAACACATAAAAGTCAACATGTATAAATCATTCATTTTCATTCAACAAACACTTATTAAACACCTTCTACATACCAGGCCCCATTATGGGAATTGCAGGCAGTGCAGTGAGCTAAACATCCCTGACCAAATAGGGCTTATATTTTGGTGAAGAGATATAATAAGAATCCAAAGAAACAAGAGCTAAGGAGAAAAATAAAACAGGAATGAGCAATAAGGGATGTGTTGGAGAAGGGCCTGAATTTTACATAGGGTAATCAGGTAAGGTTACATTAAGCAGGGACCTCAGGCAGGTGAGTAAAGTCATGTGGATGTTTGAAGGAAGAAGGATCCAGGCAGAGGGAACAGTGAGTGCCAAGGCCCTGTGGCAGAAGAGAGCCTGGGTAATCAGGCAGCAGCTAGGGGGCCAGTGTGGCTGGAGTAAATCAAGGGATGGGGAGAAAACAGATTAGGTCACAGAGGTAACAGGAGGCCAAATCCCATAGGGGCTCAGAAGCCATAACAAGGAGTTTGGCTTTCACTCCAAGGGTTCTGGGCAAACAATTGACACGACCTGACTTAGAGTGTAACCATATCACTTTGGCTGCTGTGTTGAGTGTAGAATGTAGGGGCGGGGGGGGAAGGGAGGAGGCAGTGGGTAAGAGCATGGCATGAAAAGGAAAGAGAGAACAGATGCCTTGAGGAACACAACACATACAAACATACACATTATCATGGTCATTGCTGCTGCTGCTGTCATCGTTACTGAACCATCTGAGAGTAATTTGCAGCCATCATGACTTTCCACTCCTAAATATTTCAGCACACATCATCTGAGATAAGTAAATTCTCCTACATAACTGCATTGCTACAATCAAATGCAGAATATTCAACATTGACACAATGCTATTGCCTAGTATATAATCCCATATTCAAATTTCACCAATTGTTCCAACACTGTTTTAGAAGAGATCTTAGAAGGATCTTAGGGTTCATATAGTCACAGTCTCCTCATTTTTAGATGAGGACATTGAGGCCCAGAAAAGTTAAGTGCTGTGCCCAAAGTCACACCTTTGGTTAGAGACAGAGCCCATGCAGTGGTTCAGCCCCACAGGACCCAATCTCCATGTACGATGCCATACTCCCTCTTCTGAGAAGTTTGGCATCGAAGGAAAAAAAAGAGTAGAGAGAAATCCTGAAGAATGGGTTAGTAAGGTAGAAATCCTCTGCCCTCAATGACCTTTCTAAAATGTTAACTGGCCTTGCCCTGTCCTGTTTAAATCCTTCACAGGTCCCTACAACATGTGAAATGAGCTGTGGGTCCCTTAGTGACCCAGCCCACTCACCTAGCTCCATCTCCCACAATACCTCTCGCTCTCCTCGTTCACCCTCACAGTACCACACTCCATACTCTTCCTCCAGGGGTCTCTGGTTTTTAAGCCCCTGAGCCCCTACACAGCTGTTCCCGCCCTCCTTCCCCATTCCCCTTCCACCTGCCAGCCAAACTGCTCTTCAACCTTCAAAAGTCACTTTCCCGAGGGATCTGCCCTCGAACCCCTACTTCTGTATCTTTGGGTGGAACTCTTCTGAGCCAGGAAAGACAGATTTATTTAGAGCTGGCAGGTGCTACCTTACATCTCTGCAGACATCTGGACTTCACTACCTTCTTACAAACATCCCATCATATTTTCAAAAGTTGCTTAAAAGACCATGTGTTTCCTAAGTTGAAAGGGATGCGAATCAAGATTCTCATTATAATACGGTCAAAAAACCTTAAGCGCAAGTCACCCGAAAGGAATGTTTCATTCATTGCAAGATCCATGGCCAATCCAGTAGAAAACGTTATGTCCTTAACAGCTGTATTTTCCATCTAGACCAGGAGAGCAGTAGAAGGAAGAAGTCACATGGAATTTTGGTGTCTGACTAAGAGCACTGCAGTAATTAGTCATTACTGCCATCCAAATATTTTTTTAAAAGACGATTTTGAATCCTGCTTCTTAGTGCCACCTGAGAATAATATTTTCAGGATTGCCTCCTCACAAAGTATGTACAAAATCAGTTCTAGAGAAATCTCACCCTTATGTCACACCTTGCTCCTTCCAAATAATTTGAAATGTGAAGAATAACAAATAATATATTAAGCACTTACTATGCCCATGACAAAGTGCTAGGCACAGGGACACACAAATGGATCTCATATCAGGTGGAGAGATGGGTAAATCAACAAATGCAACATGATGTAACGACTCCATAAGGGAGGAACCTGCACAGTGGTCTGGACACACAGAGAAAGGAGGGCCCAAGACAGTCTTGAGTTGTCGGATAAGCCTTCAGGGGGAGATGTCACCTGCATAAGACTGAAGAAAGTAAAATGGATTGTATGAGAGGGGAAGGGAAGGGTCACTTTAGGCAGCCAAAATGGCATGTGCAGGGATAAGGATGCACAAAATAGGATGCTGGGTTCAGGGAACTGCAAGGAGCTAGATGTGGCTGGAGGGTGTTAGAAGGTCAGGGAGGGACATCAGGCTGGAAGAGGATCCAGGGACCAGATCATAATACGCCTGTGTTCATGGTGAATTGATTTTATGGGTAAGAATAAAACAAGACCCACAAATGACAGGATGTCTTCTAAGTAAGGGATCATCAGTTGCAAGAAAACTGTTCAAAGAAGCACAGTCAAGGAGAGGATTATAAGGTAGCAAGAGAATCCTTTGGAACTCAGGGTGGCTGGCCTTTCAGGCACTGCATGGATATCAGACAGCTAGTCTTTTCCTGCTTCCTGCCTTTGGCAGATTTTAAGTCTGACCTTAGGAAGATTTATTTTCAAAACCCTGAAAATGGCCAAGCTCACTAAATCATCCAAGGGTTCACTTGTGCACCCTTTTCACTCATGGCCTTGGCTGGTGTCAGCAGGTGTGCACCAGTATCTCTGCCAGTTAAAATATGGAAACATTTCTTCCCCAGATGGTAAACAGCTGCTGCCCCTTGGCCCCACCTCCATCACCTTGGCAGCTGCACGAGCCCAGGAAGCCTCCTGTGAGCACCATCAAGCCACCTCCCTAGTGCCTGCCAACATCGGCCCCCATTCCCATATGTTCCCTCTACCACCACCCTGACACCAGACCCTAGCAGGGGAGAGAACACCCTTCCTAGTAGCACTGCCACCCCAGTGGCAAATGCTTGATGCCCACCTGCCCTCCAAGGCTGTGGCCACCAGCCATTGGCCAGCACTCCCCAGAGACACCCTGGCATGGCCTCTTATGATAACTGAAAATTCTGTGATATACCATATCACCCATATTTTTAATTTAAGCCCTGTTAGTATCCCTTACCTTACCTTTTCTTCTCCTCAACTTGGTATTTCTTATCATTGCCCTCCTCTTCTCTATGCATCAAGACATCATTTGCCTCCTCCCCTTCTAATCCACCTCCTGTAGTAGACTTGCCATCCACTCCTTCTCAGTCCACAACCCCCTCATCAGATAATCTTCCTAAAAGGGGCAAACTGTGAAATATTGTCCCACCCTCTAGGCTAGAGCTGATTGGACCAGGAATGTCTATTCAAATCCTTTGTCCATTTTTAATTGGTCAATTAGTTTTCTTTACTGGAAATTTGAAATTAAGACTCAGAGACTGATTCAGTTGGTTGTGTAGGACCAAGCTGGCTATTCATGTGTACTGAGGGGCTGAGATGGATTTTTGAGGGTGGCCATGGGCAAAATGAATCACTGAGTTAAGCAGCCAGAGAAATTCAAAGCATGTATTATGCAGAGAGAAGAAGAGATGCGAATCCCTGTGATGCACAGGGACGCTTGCAAGAGAAAGCAGCAGGAAAAGACTAGCTGTCTGATATCCGTGCAGTGCCTGAAAGGCCAGCCACACTCCCTGTAATTGAGTTCCAAAGGATTCTCTTGTTACCTTACAATCCTCTCCTTAACTGTGCTTCTTTGAACAAGTTTCTTGCAACTGATGATCCCTTACTTAGAAGACATCCCATCATTTGAGGATTTTGTTTTATTCTTACCTATAAAATCAATTCACAATGAACACAGAATAATGTTTTAATGACATTATTAAATAGCAGTTAAACTAAAAATGAAGACTCATGCCTTAAAATAATTTTCAATACCTCAGAGTAACTCTCTGACCAGCCTATTTAGGTACTACCAGTCCAGAGAGAGCTTCTTTCACGTCCAGGAAGCAGGCTGGCCTGCCGCTCCCTTCCTCTGGGCTGATGGGGGTGGCAGTGAACTAGTGGGCAATCCCAGAACCCTTCACCTTCTGGGTTGAGGCCATCCAGATGTCTGCCTCCCTTGGGAGGAAGAAAGGAATGAACTGATAAAGGAGTAGAGGTTAAAAGGCACCCTCTCTCACAACTCCCTCTGCTTTCCATCCCACACCCACCCCTTCAACAGGCTCAACAGACCTATCTCCAGCCAGAAGGCTGAGGGCTGTAAAATCATTTTTAAAAAGCAAGAACTTTTGGGAGTAAACAAATCCAATGTATAGATTGTTGCTGGTCCCTAAACCAGCAGTTACTGAACACTGTACTGGCTCTTCAAGGTATAAATGGTTTTATTCTACAAACAAATAAAAATCTGTATATCCTTCATAAGATCTAACAGCATTTTAACAAGTACAGGATAGCAACCCAAACCTCTGACTTCTGTTTCTTCTAGGTTCATCTTTTTAGTGGTTATTTCCATTTCTGGGTCCCCAAACATTCAGCATCTTCTGTGCAGGAGGAATAGCCTCCTCCTGCTAGCAGAATTTCAAAGACCGTGGAGATCCAAGACAATTTCATCAGGAAAAAATAGTCTTTTAAACAAATGGTGTTGAGACAACTAGATATCCACATGCAAAAGAATGAGGTTGGACCCCTACCTCACACCATATAAAAAAAATTAACTCAAAATGGATCATCTACCTAAATGTCAAAACTAAAACAATAAAAATCTTAGAAGAAAATATAGAGGTAAATCTTTATGGCCTTGGATGAAGTGATGGTTTCTTAAATATGACATCAAAAACAGAACAAAAGAAAAAATAAATTGGAGATCATTAAAATTAATAACTTTTGTACTTCAAAGGGCACCATGAAAAAAGTGAAAGGACAACTCACTGAATGGGAAAAATATTTTTGATTATAGCCATCCTATTGAGTGAAATATTTTGTCTTTTGATGATGCCCCATTTAAAAATGAGTAAAGGATTTCAATAGACATTTCCCCAAAGAAGATATACAAATGGCCAATAAGTTTATCAAAAGATGATCAATATCATTAGTCATTTAAGGAAATGCAAATTAAAACTATAATGAGATACCATTTCACACCCAGTAGGATGGCTATAATCAAAAAGACAGGCAATAACAAGTCTTGGCAAGGATGTAAAAGGATTGGAACTCTCCTACATTGCTGGTGGGATGGGACAGGAAAGGCCCTAGGACAGTCCCATTTAGGGATGATGCCATGGGAACAGTTTTTCACTTACCACACACAGTGTAATCCACTTGTCTGATTGACTGTTGTTGGTGGGACTGATATAATTCTTTATAAGATAATATAGTTTAGTGTAATGTTTTCAAGTAGTGGCCCATCATATGGTAATCATATTTTCCAAATAAAAATGTGGTCATATTTCTGATTAAAAACTGAAATCCACGGCATGACAGGATCAAGTGTACCCACGACAAAATCTGAATAGAATATTTGTGACTGTCCTGGGAAATCTAGGACATATGGTACGAAAACCCATGAGGCATTAATGACCTGGATGAGAATTACTATGACCTTGGTCTTTCTCTGGGTATCTATTCCAGAATTCTAGGCACTCTAAGTTCTTTCCCACCTTGCTGCCTTTGCATGTAACCTCTCCTCTGCCACCACATCGTCACCTGTCTGACCCTTCTCACCCCACAGGTCTCAGCTTAAATGCCATCTCCCTAGAGAGCTGCTCTGGAAACCTTACTAAGGTAGCTCCCATACCCCCACCCAACCCAGTTCCTCTCTATTATTCCCTTCTTAGCACTGCTCACAATCTATATTCACTTTGTTTTCATGCTCATTTGTTGTCAGCCTCCCCCATCAGACTGTAAGCTTCAAGGGGGCAGGGACTTTGTCATGTTCACTGCTGCACCTCCTAAACCTGGCACATTATAGATGTAAAATGAGGTGGTTTTTTTGTTTTTGTTTTTTGAAACAGAGTCTCACTCTATTGCCCAGGCTAGAGTGCCATGGCGTCAGCCTTGCTCACAGCAACCTCAAACTCCTGGGCTCAAGCGATCCTTCTGCCTCAGCCTCCCAAGTAGCTGGGACTACAGGCATGCACCACCATGCCCGGCTAATTTTTTCTATATTTTAGTTGGCCAATTAATTTCTTTCTATTTTTAGTAGAGATGGGGTCTCGATCTTGCTCAGGCTGGTTTTGAACTCCTGAGCTCAAATGATCCACCCACCTCGGCCTCCCAGAGTGCTAGGATTACAGGCGTGAGCCACCACTCCTGGCCTAAAATGAGTTTTTGATCAATTAACAAATGAGAAAGAATATAATATATCCAACTTACAGCATAGACAAATATTAATAAAAATTAAGTAAACTCTAATATATTTTAATAAGAATAGCAATAATGAGATCATTTATGAATAAGCCATAAGCTTCCATCAAAAGCTTTCGCTTCATGCTCTTGTCAATGCATAGAGTAAGTGGACTCCAATGAATGGGATGGTCCCACTGAGTAACTCTGCTTAAATCTCTTTACCTCTCAGAGTCATACCTATAAAATGAGAAGACTACTGCTCAGAGTTGGGGGAGGAGAGATTCAATGAGATGACATATATACAAAGTGTCTGGAGCAGAGCAGGCACTCAACTCAATATGAATTTGATTCTTTATAGTCACCTCCACATTTCTGTTATTCAAACTGGTCAAGGGACTAAAGAATATAAGATCACATCTCCATGTGAACCAGCTTACCTGACACTCCAGGCCTAACCATAGCTGTTAGACCCCTCTCTTTAAATCCAACAAGTGCAATTGTATTTGCAGCACTAGATTATTTTAGCAATGTCACAACTTAGACTTAAAATTTTTTTAATTAAACATCTTCAATACAGCTACGCACAGTGGCTCATGCCTGTAATCCTAGCACCCTGGGAGGCTGAGGTGGGAAGATGGCTTGAGCCCAGGAGTCTGAGGTTGCAGTGAGTTATGATGATGCCACTGCACTCTGCCAGGACGACAGAGCAAGACTTTGTCTCAAAATAAATAAACTAATTAATTAAATAAAAATTTTAAAAAAACATCTCCAATAGATCATTGTTTCAGACCACTGTTTCAAAGCTGGTGATATTCCTAAAGTGAACTTGAACACGGTTCCATTTCTAGACTGAGTTTCAGCAATTTGCTTCAAACACTCTTGAATAAAGCACAGGACTTACAGACCAATAGATGATAAACAGAGTTACAAAGAGCAACGAGCTTACTAAGCTCTAGTTAGGAACAAGGCACAGTGGTGGGGGCCACAATGAGAAAAATAAGAGGCCATAAAGCAGCAGAGTATAGCTGTGGGCTTTGAATCAGACCAATCTGGGTTCCAATTCTCATTCTACAGTCTGCTAGATGGTAACCATGGGCAAGATCCTTAACCTCTCTGTGCCTCAGCTGGCCCCCAGTAGCCTGGGGTTAGCAACAGTGCCTACCTCATGGGATTGTAGGAGGGTGAATCAGCTCCATCTGTACACACATTTGGCTCTGAGTCTGGCACTCAGGAAATGTTAACTCTGGTTATGTTAAGTTTCATTCTCAGCTGCAAAGTCTCATATACACTTACAAATGAAAATACTCAGAATGAAGGAATGGCCCTAAATGATACAATTTAAGTGAGCAGCGTTGGTCACAAAAGATGCAAAGCTTTAGGAGTACAAGACACCCCTTCATCTGAGAACGGCACGAGGTCTCATGGGAGAGGTGAGACTGAAGCAGACGGGGCCCTGCAGGATGTGGATGCAAACAGGTCCCCTCTGGTGGGCACTTACCAGTGGCCAAACACTGCGGGACACCTCGTATGTAATCTTCACAACAAATTACAAGGCAGACACCTTTAAAAGCCCATTTTATAAGTGAGAAGCTGTTTTACTGATGAAATAGTTCAGACTCAGAGAGGTTTAGTAATGTCACTCAACTGGTGGCAGATATAGGTTCAAACTCAGGTCTGTCTGACACCAAAGCCCACGCTCCCACCACTGTGCTGTTGGGTGATGGAGAGGGCTGGACAGAGGGAAAAGCGCCAAGAGGGGAGATAAATCATTCCTGTATGAGGCAGGGACGAACAGAGTAATCATATTATATGGCAAGCAGGAAATAAATAATTTATGATTTAAAAAAAAAAAGAAAACAAGAGTAGAATGATAAGTTAGGAATAGAGAGAACAGAAAGCTAAGGAGTCTGGACTTATACCTGTGGGCAATGATGAATCACTGTTTTGTTTTGGGGGCGTATGTGTTTAATTAAATACTAACATGACCACAACTAAGAACATTTACTAAGCACCAACCAAGGGCCATGCCCTACACTAAACCCTTTGCATACATTATTTCTAGTAGTTACAACAACTCAACAATTTAGGGATTGTCACCCCCATTTCACAAATAAACAAGGCCCTGAAAGGTCAAGCCACTCACTTGGATACCTCCAGTAAACGGCAGAGTGGGGTTCATACCCATTGTGCATGATGTCAAAGTCAGTGCCCTTTCCCCTAAAATAGCACTGGAGATAAACCTTCCTTGTAATCGAGCCAAAAAACAAGAGAGAAGAAAATGGAGACAGGGCACTAGTCAAAAGCAATATGTTTAAGGACCAGGGTGAGGAGATAAATGTCTCAAGTGGAGTCACTGTGAAAATGGAAGGGAGGTAACAGAGAATGAACATGTTCATGACCTTTTATTTCATTTACTCCCTTTCTGTGTCATGTTCTGCTACCTAAACTAGAAACCAAGTTAGTAATTATTCCAGTTCTTGCCCTCAAGCCCTGATTTGAGTCCTGTTGTTAGTCCAAGAGCAAATACTACTTTAAGTATTTCCTTGCCCCATCATCACAATGTTATCAGGGCTAAAATATGGCATCATCTTCTAATCTGTTATCCGTATTGAAAGGTAATCATTCAGGAGCATAAAAGTAAGCCTCCACATCTAATAAATCACATTATACCTCACATACCAACATTTAAAAAAAATCTGACTTAAACACATAGTCTGTCAGAGCAAGAGGACACATATGCTGAGCTCTAATGAGCTCTGCCAAATCCTACATTATTATTAAGGTTCATCATGATCTCAGTGATCACATGGTTTTATTAAATGGAGTGTGTTATCAGTATTTGTTGGGCTGTTTTCTAGTTAATATTCTAAGCAAAGCAGCACAAAAAATAAAGCAGCAGAAAATGTATGCATATGAGTATCTTTTAAACTAATTGAAAAGCTAAGTACCAGTGGACATTTACATGATCTCACTTGATGGAATAGAGTTAGAAGTTTTAATATTCATGTAATGATTTTAAAAAACCAAAATATTTTTGCATGAAAACCTTAGCTATAGTCCTCCCCATTCAATGACAAACTTTAATATTTCAACTGGAAAAACAGTAGTATACTGGGACATACAGAAATGAGTTGAAATTCATAAAGATAAAAGACTGAGCATTGTGACTTGCGCACTGTCTTCACCAGGAAAAGATATTTACATATATAAGATAAAGCAAAATAACGGCATAAATATTCTGGTTTTATAGCTCTTAATTTCATAATGATCTGTGGTTTATATCTTTTAATTCATTGGACTTAATTGTATTCCTATGTGCAATTCCTATTCCTATTATTCCTAGGAATAATTTTATTCCTATATACTTGGATGTTGAAGAACTCTGCTTATCTGTACATACTCAGACCCAACCAAATATTGTGAAGAATTATGAATAAAGTCCTTTCTCTGAAATCAGGCTTACTACTATGTCACCATTCAGCATAAAGAGATAACTACCTTAATAAATAGACCAGAAGCTAAACCATCTTTTTATTTCTCTTTTCATCAACTGAGGTCCCTGCAAACCCAGTTATGCAAATAACTTCATTCACCTTTTCTTCAAATCTGAGTGTTTCTTTAACCACCCAAGCCAGATATCATCACATCCCCCTCGCCCAGTTGCCTGTCATAATGACGGTTTACTGCAACTCCACCCTTTTCCCACCTTCGGCTTCAACAGTGCATTTGATTTTTTTCCCCTGCGTGAGAGAAAAAATTAGGATTAAGAGGTCAAATCGTCAAAGTGGTTTCAATGAACTGCCACATTAATATTAAACCCCAGGGAATTTTTCTGTTTAATTGCCACTCTCTCCCTTCCCCCAAAGGACTACATCTTATTTTGATGTTGTAATGGAAAGCACTGCATTAAGACAGAGCAAAAACATAATGGGTTTAAATTTTTAACAGTGACTCATGAAAAGGTTAGATGTTTAATCATTTGCACCTGTAACTTTAATAATCCACCTGGCAACCAGAGAAGCAAAATCTACAGGACATGACTAGGTGAGGATGTTCCATTCGCTACTGTGACGGTATCAGAGAGGGAAGAAAAGAAGCTATTTTGTCATATGTGACCTGAAGAAAGTTTTACGTGTCAGTTCCACCCAATCTTGAGAACATTAGAGCTTCCAGTACTTAAAATCTTCATCTTTAGAAGTCGAGGTTTTTAAAAATATATATATCTTACTGTATTTTTGAATATTAAGTTTTAACCTTCTGTAACAATTTTTCAACTTTAGGTCTCAGAATAAAAAAGGCTCTGGAATATAAGCACAACATCAGGAGGGATAAAAAAAAGTGCTAATTTTTAAAATCATTCTTCCCACCAAAAAATTAGTCCCATTGACATTATACCACTTAATCATTTATTTCATCGTGAAAGGCAAACTTAGAGCAAAGTGGCAATATTCTGAAAATGTGATGGAAGTTGTTCTACATCAATGAAACACACAAGTTTGGAAGGTACAAATATGGTCTCTGTCAGCCGTAGTCCATCCTCAGCAAGTCATTTTCCCTGTGGGCTGAGGCTCCCACACCATGAACATCTTCCTTAACTGCTGAAAGCTGAAAGGGATTCCCTGTGGACAGCATCTGGACCACACCTCGTTTGGTCACACAAGAGGCTGACAAGGGCTGGAGGAAAAATGTGTCTGGTCCAAAGACGAGGAGAGGACCAAGAAACAAAATATGCCCCCCTTCAATTTAATAGAGAAGCCCCTAAAATGGCTATTCCTGCAACTGAGTTCTCCTATCAGTGAGTCCTGGACCATCCGCTACCAGATGTTGGTCATTCTGTGGGCTGGCTGGTAGGATTTTGCGGTCCAACAACTGCCAGCCTTTTATTAACCTCAATGATATTGTGGAAACATCCATTTAGTGTATAAATATGCTTTTGGCATTAAAACACTGCCAAGTGAAATATTAGAGAATAAACTCCCCACCCACTGCAGAAATTTCCCAGGTCCAAAGCAGCTGGGATGAAGATTCTAAATTACCTGTAGCAAAATTTCTTTTAGATTTTTTTCTTAATCCTCTTGCGTACTGTGAAATCAATTGGGGAGCACCCAAAGATGATACCCACCCTTCAGGCTATTAGTCCTGTCATTTACCCAGTTGGGGAAAGAAGGAGAAGTATTGTATAGTTACCCAGGCTCCTTCCACTTGTAGCAGGAATGAACACCAAAAAAGCATCAGACCACTCAACTCCTTAGAGATTTAAAAGCCTTCCAGAGGGATAGAGAAGAGACCTCTCTCTCCTCACCTGCAACCCCCACTCTGTTTCTGCCCTAGCCTAGAATCAGCAGCCCTTCTATAATTCCATGCGGTTCTAGAGAGAATCCTTTATTCCACGGGGCTCCTGGATCTGACCCCGGGAAAGCCCGGCTGGCCACCCTTCTTCCCACCCTTCCAACCTCCGCACCCAACCCCTTCCCACCGCCCCAGCCCACCCCCTTACCTGATAATGTCGTCGTTGTGTCCCAAGAAGAATTTTTGGCTGTGCTCGCGGGTGTTGTAAACCACCCCGACCCCAGCCACAAAGTAGACCACCTCCTTGCCGGCCGTGTAGTACAGGTTGTTGCGGCACTGGTGGCCCCGGTACCCGTACACCCACTCCAGCCGGAGCTGGCAGCCGGGAGCCGTCCGATCCGCCATGATAAGCCGACCCCACTCGCCCCCCGGCCCCCCCGCGCGCGGGCCCGCCGCCCCTGCGCGCCGGGTCTGTCTCCGCCAAGGCTCGGGCTGCGGCTGACCTGCAAGGGCTCAGTGTGCAGCGCCGGGCGCTGATTTCCGCGGCGACGCACAGGCACAGCCCAGCGCGCCGGCCGCCACCATCATCCGCCGCCGCCGCCGCAGACGAGCCGCCGCCGGTGCGCGGCCCCAGACCCCGCCGGGCGCCCCGGCTCCCTCTCCCGCGGCGAGGCGGCTTCGGGGGCGCCAGCACTCGCGCGCGCACGCCTCACTGCACCTGCGGGCTCCGGCCCCCGGGAGAGGTTCTCCTGGGGGTCACCCCGCCTCTTGAATCAGGGATCTGCATATCCAAACACTGATTACCCAGTTCGCTCACTTAAGTTTGCAGTGCGCGGGGCTTCGCAGCAGGCAGCGGGATTTATTCTGTGACAGCTTTGAGTTGACAGGCAACCCGGGTAAGCTTTGCCACCACCGTCCTTGGATCCGAAATTGACAGTCTATATCCAGGATGCGAGAGCGAGGAAGAAAAAAACAGATGTTTTTGCATAAGTCACTTAACCCAAGAAAATGATCCCCAAACTAAACCAAGTTTGGTGTTTTGGTTTTTAATTGTCAACTGCTCTCCCTTTCTCCCTCCAATTACATCTCCTTAATGGCATGACATATGCCCTAAATGCTGCAGGCTGATAGTTGCTGATATGATCTGAAAGCATTATTTGCTGTTTCCCCATTAAGCCAGGGCGAATATGCAATGGTCATTTTTTAGATGCTCCAATTAGTTGTCATGTATGTGTTTAAAATTCGTATCTTCCGTAAACCACCTCTTCACCGAGAAAGCCATAAGGAACTTAGTAGCTCTCACTGATCAGCAACTCCAATCGCAAGCGTCATAAAAGATTTTCTAAATCGAAAAAAACCACTAGACACTAGTGCAGTTGGAGGGAAGAGAGCGCTACCTACAAACGCTCCCGGTGCAGAAGAAATTAAATAATTAATAAGTGGCAAAAATCGTGTATCTCTCTCCAGGAAGGTCTGCGCTAAACACCGGGTCCCGCGGGCTACCGGGTACTGCCTTTAGCCCCGCGGGGGACGGAGTCGCCCAGGGGACACGAGGGACAGCCCCCCCACACACGCACGCACACACATCCCGGCGTCAGCGCCGCGGTCCGAGGAATGCTCCCGCAGGGACACCTCGCCCGCGCGCACCGCCGCCCTGGTGGCGTCCTGCACTGCTCCCACTCCGATCCAGCCTCGCCCGCGGAGCACCCCCGCTGTCTCTGCTTCTAACCTCTGCCGCCGGCGAACGCCAGCGCCGCGTCCCGGATCCCGCACGGGCGAGCGAGATCCTCTGCCTGCCCTCCCCTCCCGGCCTCCCGCACCCAGGGATGGGCTTCGTCACTGGGGCGCCGCGGGAGACAGGTTCTTCCTCCAGCCGGGGCTCCGGGGGCGGGGCCCCAGAGTCGCTTTCGGGAATCGCGGCGGCCGGTTACTAGGCGAGATCCCGGCGCTTGGAAACCTCGACGCCCGAGGGGGCTGGGACGGCCCCCTCCCGCTCCTCGCCTCGGTCGCCCCTTCCCCCGATGTATCCTGGGAATTGTAGTCCTCTCTGAACCAGCCAGAGCGGGGAGCGCGGGGAAAGGACTACAAGTCACAGGATTCCGCGCGCCCTGAGGGAGTCGCAGAGAGGCCGGTACGGGCTTCAGCAGAGCTTGCGGCTCTCACAGTGAGGAGGAGACAGCGGCTCACCAAAGGCGACCGCGTGCCAGCGCTGGCGTTCCCTGGTGACTGAAGGGGGCGGCTGGCGTGCGTGTATCTCTGTGGAGAAGAGCAGTGGAATGGAGACTCTCTCTACAGCTTACCTCAAGCATTCTCCTGCACCCGTCCCTGAGGATTCCTATAGCCGACATCCTCAATATACCGTAGCTGACTCAAGCTCGAGTTTGTTTTCTACTTCAGTTTTCCTTTTTTATTCGAATGGATTCTAATTTGTTAAAAGTGCAGTGCTGCCAAGTTTAAGAAAAATGCTGCGAGTGTGGTCTCACTCTGCCCTAAGAACAACCAGTGCCTTCCCATCACCTGCGTCCAAAGGTAAAGGACTTGGGTATTTAAAGATAACCAGATTCTGGAAGCGGGAAGGTGCTGCACTATAATATCTAGCCTTGGCCCTCAAACGCAAAGGCCTGTGGCATTTCTCCTACAACTGCCCGAGGTAAACTATGAATCCACTATGTTCTGAAGTAGCTTATTTTCAAATTGAGGCCAGAGCTGGCCTTTGGGAAGAGGAGATTTCAAAATCCCAGTGACTAAGAGGCTGCAAAAGGATGGTGGATTGGACGTTTGCAACGTCCTTTCTTTTCCATATTCTCTGTTTGATTGCTTACTCAGTTCTTCATCTACCTCAAGCTTTTATACAGTCCTCTGAAGATTAGAAGAGCCAGAGTTTGGATGAGCTGTTGTTGCCTGCAGCAATGAAGAAGATTTGAATTCATCTCATCTTTCTTTTTAAGGAAACAATCTACAAATATGTGAGGTGGCACTGTGCTAGGCAACAAGAACACTATCAAAAATAAAAACAAAAACATGGCCTGAAAAAGGTTTGAGACGTAAGCAAAACTATAGATGACTAATGATGTCATGCCGTAAAACAGTGCCAAATGAATTATATACAGATAGTAAGTTCTACATAAGGAATTCAGAAAAGAAAGAACTTTTTCAGATAAAATACATCAGGAAAAGCTTCATGTAGGAAATAGAAAATATAGATAGAATTGAGATAAACAAAGATAAATTGAAAGCATTCTGTATGGGTCTAGGGAATAAACAAAAGGGTAGATACAGGAAAACATAGATTTAGAGAACACTGAAGAGAATGCTCAATTTGGCACAAAAGAGAATTCATGTAAGATGAGAAGGGGACTTAAACCTGGAAGGTTAGAATGTAGATGGAGCTGAACCTAGAGGTTTGCACTACATCCTTAAAATAGTGGAGAATCATTGAATTTTTTTGAAGAAGGGAAAAACAATAAAAACAGTAGTAATGAAAGCATGAGGTATTAGAGATCTGAGGTAGTGCCTGCAGTACTACATTAGAGATAGTGGCAATGGTCCAGAAAGGAAGAGACACATTCCAGAGAAAATGTAAAAGTGTGTTGAAAGAAGTGTCCTAAACAAATAGAAATGGATGGAACATGTTCATTTCCTAAGTTATCTTTAGTGTAACTAATGACCACCATGCTATACCAGATTGTTAAATGAATTGGAGAAATAATTTCTGGATCTGCCACTTAAAATCATAACCTTAATAATGTCATCTACAGCAACATGGATGGATCTGGAGATCATTATCCTAAGTGAAGTATCTCAGGAATGGAAAGCCAAACACCATATGTTCTCACTAACAAGTGGAAGTTAAACAATGGGTGCACACAGGCACAAAAACATACAAAGGACACTGGAAACCAAGAAAGGGGAGGGGAAGGAGTGGGAGATAAAAACTTACACGTTGGGTACAGTGAACACTGTACAGGTGATGGGCACACCAAAATCCCTGATTTAAACATTATACAAGATATCCATGTAGTAAAAATACTTGTACCCTCTTAATTAATATTTTGAAATAAAAAAATTATAACCTTAGGCAAATCACTACTCTTTTTTTAGTCTCATTTAATAAAGTATAACAATACTTATCTCACAGGATAATAGTAAGAATGAAAATAATACACATGTGAAAAGTTAATTTGTAAAGCATTATATCAATGTTAATTATTACTATATGGCAGTATATATTAAGTTCTACTTGAAAGTGTGAAATAAGGCTTGGTAATATCCTTTGGAAACAAGCAGTCTAGAAAAGCATGCATAAAACTCACATCATACAATAACACTATGATATAATGAATAGCATTTACTATGTCCCAGACACAATAAATGGTGCTTTCCATGTATTAAATAATTTAATATTCATCTCAGTAATAATCCTATGTAGTTAATATTTCCTCATTTTACAGATGAGGAAACCAAGGTAAAGAAAGTTTGAGTAACTTGCCCAAGGATGCACAAAGTAGTAACAAAGCCTGGATTTGAACTCAGGCAGTCTGGTTCCAGACTGCTCTTAACCACTAAGAATTATGAAGGAAATTGGTTAGATGTTAGAGTAGGTTCACCTATAAGTGACAAACCCAAAATAGCAGTGATTTAAACTTCATAGAACTTTATTTCTCACAAAAACCTAGAGGTAGTACAGGTCTAGTATGATGGGTCTGCTTAAAGGGATCCTTGAGCACTCAGGCTACTCCTGGTATGCCGGAATTTTGCTCTAGACCTCATGGTCCAAGATGAAGCACCAACCATCACATATACAATTTCAAGTACATTTCAGGGAACAAGAGAAGCTGCATGGGGCACATGTTGACTGCCTTTAAAAGGAAGGTTCTCAAAAGCTACCCCAGTCTCTTCTGTTTATATGCTATTGATCTGGACATGACCATACCCAGCTGCAAGGAGATTAGAAACTAGTTTTTATTCTGGGAAGCCATGTGCCTTACTAAAAATAGGGGATATTTATGGGAAAAAGAGAAAGGACATTTTACATCTCTTATTTCTTTTAATCCTTGCAACAATGCTATGAGTAGATATCTTCATTTTAATGTGAGGAAACTTGCAGAGAGAATAAGGAATTTAACCAAGATTGCACAATAAGTAGCAGACAGATTCAAACTCAAGTTTGTCCAACTACAAAGCTATTTAATAGTATTATTAACCGCTACCCCAATACCTCCCAATCCAAGACATAAATTCATTTATTATTAAATAATTGACAAAAAAAAACTTGATGAGAAAATAATAGCAGAGTAAAGCAAAATCATGGAATTTTCCTCCCGAAGTTTCTTAGGTAATGAGAGGGAAGAAGATTTTCACAAAACAGTACTAAGGACAGACAGTAAGTTGAAAAGCTCATTCTTAACCAAAATGCTCCAATTTAGAAAAGTAAAAGGAGAGAGTAAGTATATGGTTGCACGGGTAGAGGTGAGAAAGGGGGATACTTTTAGAGAAGACTCTAGGTATTAGGTGTTCAGCAGAAATAGAAAGTTTCTCCAGGACCTGCCATCATCACAGCACTCTACAGAGTCAAAAGAATAATCCAAATTCCATGGGATTTACCTTTGGCTGCATGGACTGGGCCCTGGAACTGGTCATTTCATAGGATCTTACGAAAAGCAAAGCCATGTCCCATAATGGAGGCTATCCTCATTCCCAATAGATTTCACCCTATTTCCTACTCCACCTTTTCTAATATTAGGCTACAGAAAAGTGGACAAAATAGTTATATCCAGCCACCCAATTTTAGCTTTGAGAAGATCAACTCATTCCCAGAAAAAGTGGGAAGAATATAAAGAATTTATATACAGTGTATCAAAACAGATAAATGATCTAGAAAAAGCTGCCCCTATCAAATATGAACAAGATGGAAAGAAAGGGCATAGCAAAAGCAAACAAATCCTGAAAGAAAGGTACACTATATGAACAAGACAGATGAAAGATCCCATCTAGAAGAATGTTTATGTTAAAGAAACATTCTCTACTAAAGAACTTAGTTATAACATGAATTTAAAATATCAAGAGCCTAAAGATGGATACTGAAAACAAAAACCAAGCTAAAGAAATAACCCCAAAATATAAACACAGTTACAGATCTAATGGATAAATTTGAAGCAATAGAGAAACTGGAAACCATCTTATCAGTGTGGAGGAAACACTGGAAATTATTACAAGCAATGCAGAGGAAAAGGACAAGAAGAATAAAATTATTAAGTGATGATTGATTGAGACAAAGCTATCCCAACATACAGATCATTGGTATTCCTAAATTAGAGAGGCCAACAACAGAACAGAAAATATTCAGAAATAAAGTAGAGGAATATAATAACTGAATCTGCAGACTAAAGGCTACACTGCATACCAGGGGAAAAAAATGATATAGTCTCTATGGAGTCATATCCTAGCTAAATTATTGAACTTTAAGGGTAAATAATATTTCAAAATAATTTGCTATCTTTAGAGAGGACTATTACACCATTTCATCTGCCAATTAGTAATTAAAGGGAAAATTTTAAGCATTTAACCCACCTTTTTGGAGAAACTGAAGTTTATCATCAGTTAATGAGAGAAAGCTATTAATGTTTACCTAAGAATACTAGCTAATAAATGTGGAAAGAAAGATTTAGAAAATTGGCCAGGTACAGTGCCTCACGCCTGTAATCTCAGCACTTTGGGAAGCCAAGGAGGGACGATTGCTTGAGGCCAGGAGTTTGAGACCAGTGTGGGCAACATAGCCTTTGCAAAAAATAAAAACATTAGCCCGGTGTGGTGGCATGTACCGGTAGTCCCAGCTGAAGCAGGAGGATGGCTTGAGCCCAGGAGTTTGAGGTTATAGTGAGCTATGATCACACCATTGCACTCAAAAGAGCAAGGCCCTGTCTTTGAAAAAAAAAAAAAAATAGAAAATCAACCCAGTGATATAATTGCTTCAGGCAAAGGTCATAAATGTACAGTTAACCCTTAAACAATATGAGGTGTAGGGTCACTCACTCCCCCATGTAGTCAAAAATCAACATATAACTTTTGACTCCCTGAACACTTTACTAATAGCCTACTGTTGACTGGAAGTCTTACTAATAACATAAACAGTCAATTAACATGTATTTTGTACACTGTATGTATTATATACTCTATTCTCACAATAAAGTAAGCTAGAGAAAAGAAAATGTTAAGAAAATCATAAGGAGGAGAATATATATCTACTATTCACTAAGTGTAAGTAGATCATCATAATGATCTTCATACTCAACATCTTCCCATTGAGTAGGCTGAGGAAGAGGAAAAAGATTGAAGGGGTTGGTCTTGCTATGTTAAGGGTGGCAGAGGTGGAAGAAAATCCATGTATAAAGTGCACCCAAGAAGAAGAAAAAAAAGAAAGGGAAAAGAAAAATAAAAAGTAAAAACAACAACAAAAAGATAATACAAAAAAAAGTGGACCCACGCAGTTCAAATCCATGTTGTGCAAGGGTCAACTGTATATTGAAATTATTAAATGAAAAGATATTCTCATAATGCTAAAGAATCACCCCACAGATTATGTACCTTTAAATGTAGAGATCTGGAGGTTACCGTCTCAATCAATTTGTTAAACTTAGTATCACTAGTAGCAGAACAACTTGCTCCTCCTGCCTCCTACTGTGATGCAATCTGAAATACTGCATAAAATATTCTTACCAAATAATATCTAATCCTAATCTAATTAAGCCTTGAGACCTAACTTTCAGTTTACGGAAAAAATACAGTAGGTGAACAAATTAACTGAGATCACAAGGAAACAATCAAGTAAAGCCAGAAGGTAAGACAGTATACAACACAATTGGTCTGGCCTCAGCAAAAAGCAAATTCAGGCCAACCAGCTCACACCTGTAATCCCAGCACTTTGGGAGGCTAAGGAAGGAAGATCGCTTGAGGCCAGGAGTTTGAGATCAGCCTGGGCAACTACTGACACCCTGTCTCTACAAAAAGAGGAAAATTAGCTAGATGTGGTGGTGTGCACCTGTAGTCCCGGCTACTCGGGAGGCTGAGGCAGGAGGATCACTTGAGCCCAGGAGTTTGAGGTTGCAGTGAGCTATGATGATGCCACTGCACTTTAGCCCGGGCAACAGAGACAATGTCTCAATTAAAACAAACAAACAAACAAACAGCAAATGCAATGAAACAACAAAAAAATACAAAACAAAAAATAGGGACTTATTCTTGGGTAAAAGAGACTGAAAAGAGTTAGCAACCAAATACAATGTATAAATTCTGATTGGATCCTGTTTTCTTTCTGGTTTTAAAGGCCACAGGAGAATGTGGGGGGAGAAGCAACAATTGGGGAAATTTGAAATACAGAATGGATACTAGAGGATATTAAGGAATCATTATTCTTATTCTTAGAAAGCACATCCTGAAGTATTTAGGAGTAAAATATTATGTCTGCAACTTACCTTCAGCTGACTCAGGAAGAAACAGAGGTAGAGACAGAGATGGAGGTGGAGGTAGATACAGGCATACACACACAGACACACATAAGAGATAAGGCAAATATGGAAAATATTAGCAATTGCTGAATCTATATATTTTTCTACTTGTTTGAAATTTTTTATAAAAAGTTATTAAAATGTGTTTTAGGGATCTAGAAACAAAAATGGAGGATAGGTGTGGAAATCAGGCTGGCTTCAGTTTACTACACTGCAAACCTGCAATGCAGGAAACAATTGAGCAGTGTCTCTAAGTTCTGAGAAAAAAGGGAAGTATAACATCAGAATTATGCCTGCCAAATTAAGTGTAAAGGCAACAGGCAGATAGTCTCAAACATTAATGAACTTGGGGCATTTTATAGCATTGTGACAGTTATGATAAAGTTTAATGGCAAATAACTAAAGACCTCAAATACACTGTTAAAAAAAAGTAGAAGTTTCTTTCTCATAAAACAAAAGTCTAGAGCTAGGCAGTTCAGGCCTTATATAGCAGCTTCAGGAAATTGTCAGATACTCAGAACCCTCCTGTCTTGTTATACCACATTCAGCATAGGTCTTTCACCTCATGGTCTATGATGACAGATCAAACTTTAGTGGTTATATTTGCATTTCACTAACAGGAAGGGGAACAGAAGATGGGCATATCCTCTCTCTTTAAGGATATTTTCTGTAAGTTTCATACAACACTTCTTACATCCCATTGGCCAGACTTAGTTACTGGGTGTATCTAGCTGCAAGGGAGGCCAGAATTGTACACTGTATTCTTGAGGGCAGCATGTACATTTAAAATTATGAATATTTAACTAAGAAGGAAAGGGGAAAATAATGTTGATGTTCACCAGAAGTTTCTGTTACCACACCAATGAGACCTCTTTGAAAAACCTACCTGACAATGATATTCAGCCATCTAAAAAGTGAACAAAAGAATGAGAAATGGAGAAGTCATGATAAAAGAAGGTGCATTGAATAAGTTTAATAGGGAAATAATTCTCTCCATTCATTCTTCAGTTTCACCTAAGTATTTTTTCTCTTTTTGTTAAATCAGGTAAAATTAGTTGGCATGGGACTTTTAATTTTAAAAAGTATAATATAATTATATTGTCATGAAATTATTTCTATCCATTCAACCATCTATCCATGTATCTAATAGTATCAGTGCATCCAGATATTGTCATATAGTTCACAAAACCTAACCTAATCATGTCTGGAGCAGTGAGATTTTGAAAGATTTGCTGTTTTCTTCTTTGTATCATTTTGATGGTTTGAAAATGTTTGAAATGAGCATGTACCCTTTTTATTAAAACAGTAAGCCATGGCTCTTAAAAATATCTATTGATAATAAATTATATTTTATTGAAATGACTCTTAATGAGTCATTAAGACATATCCTTTGGTTGATCCATCCACAGTCTGATAACTGGCAAGACCAAGAGCCTGTCAGATCAATGAACAGAGTTAATGGGTATGAGTGTAGCTGTTTAACCACAATTTTCTCTGTACAAATCTAACCAATTTGTTTGGAATTAGAACTTGTAGCTTTGACCTCATTAGCACTACACCTTAGATACCATTAAACTACTAAAATTGACAATGATATGTTACCAGCTATAAACTAGTGGGGTTAGAGTTCACATTTTTAACCACATTTTAAGTAAAAGACTTAAAATAACACATGAGAAGATGCTCAACATCAATCGCCAACACAGAAATACAAATCAAAACCACAAGCTACTGCTTCGTGCCCACTAGAATATCTATGATCAAAAAGATAGTAATGAGTGTTAGAGAGGATATGGAGAAATTTAAACCCTCATATGTTGCTTGTGAGCATCTAAAATGATGCAGCTGCTTTGGAAAACAATCTGGAAGTTCCTCAAAAAGTTAAATATAGAGTTACCATATGACCTAATAATTCCACTTTTAGGTATACACCTAAGAGAAATAATAACATACATCCACACAAAAGCTTTTACATGAATGTCCATAATATCATTACTCATAATAGCCAAAAAGTGAAAATAATTTAAATATCCATCAATTGCTGAATAGCTAAATAACATATATATATCTATATAATAGAACATTATTTCCCAATGAAAACAAATGAAATACTGATATAAGCTACAGCACAGAAACTTAAAAACATTATTCTAGGCTGGGTACAGTGGCTCATGCCTATAATCCCAGCACTATGGGAGGCTGAGGCAGAAGGATTGCTTGAGGCCAGGAGTTTGAGATCAGACTGGGCAATATAGCAAGACCCCATCACTACAAAAAAAATTTTTTTAATGAGTCGGGCATGGTGGTGCATGCCTGTAGTCCCGACTGCTCAGGAAGCTGAGGCAGGAGGATTGCTTGAGCCCAGGAGTTCAAGGTTACAGTAAGCTATGATCACACCACTGTGCTCAGCCTGGGTGACAGAGAAAGACCCTATCTCAAAAATAGAAAAAAGAAAAACTATCCTAGGTGAAAGAAGATAATCACAAAAGACACATATTGTATGATTCCATTTTCAGATGGAATGTCCAGAATAGGCAAATATATAGGGACAGAAAGTAGATTAGTTGTTGCCTAGAGCTGGAGGTGGATAGGTGGGTCAGTGGGGGAAATATGAATGACTATTAATGGGTATGGAATTATGGGGCAGGGGAGGTGTTAAAAATGTTCTAAAATTAGATTGTGATGATGGGTTGTACGATTCTGAATATACTAAAAAGCAACACTTTTTAAAAACTCCGTAGTTCTGTTACACCTAAAGTTTATGCTTAGCTTTATATATTTGTATATAAAGCAACACTTTAAATAGGTGAAATGGATGGTATATAAATTATATTTCAATAAAACTATTAAAAATAAAAATGAAAACAAAGCTTAATTCATTTTACGTGGTCGTTACAGGTTGATTTACTGCGTATTTTACTATACATACCAATCATTTTTTTCTATTTGATTCCTTAAATGCCCGCTATTTTTAGAGCAGGAATGATTTCTTATTCATAAAGGAAATGATTGATTTTTACATTAAAGTTCATGGTTTTAATCTATCATCCAAAACTTATCCTATGTTTAATGTTTTTACAGAGATATTAAACATTTTAGTTACGCTATACAAGTCACATTAGAAGATGTAAAATGCTAAGGCTAAAGGGAATGGGCAATTATCAGTCATTTGTGGAGGAAAACACTTCATAAGTCTCCCCTACCCCCCGCCAAGTCTTTTCAAACATTTTCATCAAAAGATAAAGAAGCTCTGTCTATTGAGCTATGGTAGGCAGTACAGTCTAAGAGAATATCAAATCCATGAAAAGTATTTGTGATTTTTTTTATTGAAGATAGGGTTCCCTTGTATTCTCTGTGCAATAAAGATAACATAAAAGAACCAGGTCAGACAAGTGAGAAAAGGCATATTTAATCCCTGTTTGAAAAGGATCTGTTCTAAAAAGCATTCCCGGATACCCAGAGAGAGTCTGTCTTTCAGATGTAACTAGCTGGGACTCTACATCAAGTCTAGTTTACCTGCAGACGATTTGTAATGTATAGACATTTACAACTTCTGCACAATATTTGATATTTCTTAATCCAGACATCAGCCCTGGTAATAATTCTTCTTATTCTGCTCCTGGTAATATTTCAATCATAGTGTTTCTTTCTAATAAAGCCCCTTTTGAAATACTTGTGTGAGAGATCTAATCCTAAAGAAAGAATATAAAAAATTAGTCATATAGCTAATAACACATGCTATACTTTCATTACATTTCAAATGTTTTAGGTCTGTTATAATAGGGGTAACATCTAGTTGTTAGATCTGGGCCCCTGGCTCTAACACCATTACATATTCTTCCTGAGGGGACCCTATAGGCTAATTAATGTCTCTAAAAACCATACCGAGAAATACTTTATTTACATTATTACATTTTTGGACAATTTGTGATAATCCTTTCTAAATATATTAAATTTCCTATTACACCAAGTTGTACTACATTCCCCCCAATTTTTAATCTTTTCTTAGATATTAAGTTTTTCCAGTGTTTGCTAGTAAGAGTAATGAGAGATTCCTATAGAAAGTCTGAATTTGTGTTTCAAAATTTTAAATATGTGCAGCAATCTCACTGCTAGGTAGGTTCCTAAAATAATAATTATTAATACTAATTTTGTATTACCTTCAGGTATACATTCTAGAATATCATTCAAGTTTATACTGAAGAGGAAATTGTAATAATCTCCACCTAAAAATCAGGATTCTAAAGTTAGAAAGTATGAGAGCGATACCTTACTTCTACTAAAAGGGGCCCAGGTGACTGCCAAGAATAAAAAGAGCCCATAACAGCAACAACTTTATTGAGTGCGTGTATATTCAGAGAGATAATACCTGAGTACTTACACAGGGAGGGATTAGTAATGCTACACAGAAAAAGAATTGTGGAATACTTCAGTAGGGAAATCCTTTCAGTTCAGAAGATAAGGTTCCAGAGACAGACTGCCCAAATTGTAATCTTTACTCTGCCACTTAGTAGTCTTTTGGCCTTGGTACCTGAGACCCTGGAATTACCTACTGAAATGGCCTAGGCCCACGTACAGGGCTGTCTTCTTGACTGCTGCCCTGGAGTGTGTTCTTCTAGGCCAGAGGACGACCTAAAGGTACAGCTGTTTGCGGGGTAGGTGAGCATGCACCTGCCTGGAGCTTGGATGTATGGACTGGGTGCCCACACACCTGTGTGTAAGGTCCCTCATGGTGTGAACAGAGCAGGAGGGGATGAGAATAGGTGCAGCCTGGAGGCAGAAGCCACTTCTTGCAGTGTCACATTTGGGCATGGAACTCAAGGGAGTCCAGGAACTCCCCATTCGAATCTGTCCTTCCAGGCTGTTAAGAAGGCACATTTGACAAGGTAGGAGAACATTTTTAATAGTTTACTTGATACCTCTCTTGGAAATGTGAAGTCCTGTGGAATGTGGGCCTTCTTTAGTGACCATGGCCTGACAAGTATGAGGGGTAAGCCCGGCCTCTAGTACATAGTTAGCAGTCAATACATTTTAGCTATGATGATGATTATTACTGTGAGAAAGTGACTCTTCTCTCTAAAGGTAGCAAAATAAAATCTTTGTTTTCTCCCAGAGAGAACACAGCCTGCCAAGAGAAGCTGATGTACAAGCACTCAAGTTAGATTTCCAAAGGCACAAGCAAAGAGGTCAAACTTAGCAGGTAAGTGAGTATGACAGGGAGGTCATAGCAAAGCCCTGTGCAAACATCAGTTGACATTGGAATTGAAATTCCATACTAAAGGAGAATTCGACATTTCCAAATGCAAAGAATAAGAACTCCCCCAGAAAGTCTCTGTAACAGAGAATACCTCCTCGCAGCACAGAGTGGCACAGGCTGTAGGACAAGAGGGTGATCAGTAGATCCGGAAGAGGAAGCTAGTCCTGTATAGAGCAGAGCATGAATATTTCTCGTGGCCCCAGGGACTAGGCGTTAGCACCGGTTCTTCAGTAAGAACCAGCTGAAAGTAGGGAGAGCAGAACCCTACTGTTGTGCATCACCCCCGACTTTGATCACACCAGAGAACGTGGGTTTGGTTGTCCTGAACAGATCCCTCTGTCATCTTCATAAAGTCCTGAATTTTAAAACCTGCTCTGAAGAAGACGGAATTTGATTCATTCTTTACACTTGACACTTGGATCAATTTCAAATGGGTCAGAAATATAAATAAATGTAAAAATAAAACCATCTAGTATTAAAAGAAAACCTGGGTAAATGCACCTACAACATGGATATGAGAAAAACATTCCTGACTATGTCTCAAAATCTAGAAGCAATATAGGCAAAAATTGATACTCTGTTACTAAAATATTCAGAATCTTTTACACGGCAGAGAATATCGTAAGAAAATGAAAAGGAAAATGATAAAGTAGAGAAAATATTTCTAATCAATATCACAGAGAAAGGATAAATACACATATTAGAGATTCTTTTGATAAAAATAAAACCAATAACTCTGAAAAAACATGAACAGGCAGTTCATACAGGAAGAAATTAAAATGGCCCTTAACCATATAAAAAGAGTTCTCAGAATAAGAGAAATGTAAATTAAAACTACACTGATTTTAAGACATGGAAAACTGTACATTTCTCAGGACACACCCAAGGACAAAAAGGATAAAAACTATGCATCCACAAGGATAGACCCTAAAGTTAAAAAAAATTAAAACTTAAACTTTTTTTAGTCATCATATTAGAGCATATTAAATAATACCTCAAGGATGCAATCAGCAAAATCCTCTGTTTTACAGAACACAGTGGGCAAGAGGGGCTTCCACACTGACAGAAATAAGATGCACTTTGTCCTCTGCTCATTGACCATAAACCTTTAGAAAGCAAGGACCATGCTTACAGATATATTTTATGAAGAAATATTTCAATAATATTAGAGCTTAATGAAGACCCCAAATTTTCCTTAAAAATGTTAGAATCAACTTTTTACAATACCAGTATTCCTCTTTCTCTAAACTGTAGTCTAGTTTTTAGATCCTCTTTCCATACGGGGCTGCTGCAAAATGCACTAAGAAATTCTTTTTTAATTCTGCTTTTATCTCTTTGTGCATAACAATCTTTGGTTGAATCATGAAGGTACTAAAAATGGACAGCACAAGACCGAGGAGACATACATATCTCTTCCTGAAGATGGCGACAGAAGATCGTGTTTCTATTAACAATATTGCGAGGTAACGTGTACCTAGAGACCAACCCACGCTGTTTAAGTGGAAAATACAGAATTTCATTCTTTGCTAAATCTACAGGATGAAAAAAAGTGTAAATAAATGCTATTCCTAGTCTCCAGTTAAAGGGGTGGATTATTTGGATAGCTCTGCTCACTTTGTAATAGTGGCAATAGAATAAAAGTGGGGCTATGAGTAGAAAGAGGAAAATTTGGGTAGCAGATTATAAATTGAGCTGGGCACGTCAACAGTTCTTCAGGGTCCTTTCTTCGGTTGGTATAGTTACTCCCAGGTTTCCTTATCCCAGCCCTTGTTTTAATACAGTTCCAAAATCGGTGGGAAGTTGGAACTGCAATCAGTCTGCCTGGTTCAAACCCCATCTCCACTATTTTCTACATGTGTGTGTCTCAACAGCTGTTTAACATCTATCTCTGCATCTTTGTTTCCTCATCTGTAAGATGGGGAAGACAATTAACAGAACAAGCATGTAAACTAGCGTAGTGCCTGGCACACACTCTGTATTCCATAAATGGCAGCTCTCATCACCAAACCACACCAGGGCCACATCTCCACATAATCTAGGAAGACGCTTCAAAACATTTCTTCCACCACATTTTAGGAAGAGGCATGGTTCTCATTATTGGCCAATCCCAGACGAAGGGAAAAAATATTTGGGGGCTAAAATGTATAATTTGAATATCTTTGACACATTTCTTAAAATGTCAAATTGTTCTGTTTTTCAGTTTGATACAAGCAAATAATGTGATTGATGAATAACTCTACTTTAATTGTCATTTAGAAGCTTCATAGTTTTTGCTTTAATGAAAAATTACATAAAGCAAATTTAATCAGAATGTCACATTTATACCAATCTATTTCTTCTTTTAAATAGATTTTTACATGTATTTGAAATCCCAATCCATGTTTCTATTTCAGCATTTACTGTAAAATATTAGGAAAAAAAGAATTAAAATAAGCGCCATTTTCCACACTACATGACCTTAATGGGCAAGTTCAATCTATTTGTATTTTATTTTTACTATTATCTTCTTTTTGCATTTTCTTCTTGATATTGTTCATTATTTAAGCAGTTCAAGCAGTTCTTTCAACATTTATCCTTTTAACTGTTATTAATTTTTCAAAACTGTCAAAATAATTTTCCATATTAGCAGCCAATATGCCTACTCCCAGCTGGTAGAGATTCAGTTGAGTCTGTTGATTTGGTTGATTTATTTGTTTTTCCATCTAAAAAATTCAATTTATCTACAAAAATCCCAATTTTCTCGCCACCATCCCTCAACTAATTAATTATTCATTCTTTACACAAAGTTGTCTTTTGAATTTAAATGCTTTGCTTTTGATGGAATTATTCCTCATTCTGGTCTGCCTACCACCAGTGACACTGGCCCTTTGGTAGTAACACAGCTGGCTTTGTGCCATCCACGTGGCCCCACTCGGATCCCATCAGCCTGATGGCAGCTCTCCAGAGGAATCTGGGGCCACAAGCAGAGATTCCCCTAAGAACCCTGGACAGGGAGAGTCAAAGGGACTCATCTATATAGTAAAGCTTTTTTCCCATTAGCTAGATAAACTGACACTTTGCAAAATTATGCTGCAGTTTACACATTTCACCTGTGTCATCAACATTACTTACCTGCATTCTGAGATCTGGGAAGGGTAATTTTTAAAGTCAGAGAAACTTCACCTGCGTGGTCTCCTCTTGCACTATTTCAGTGTTTTGCTTGTTTCCTCGTAATGACTTTATCATTCTTTCAGGTAAAACCTTTGAGAAAACCATGGGGTGGCAGGCTGTTACGTTAATGCCCCCAGTGAAACAGAATTCCTGGTACTCATGCTCTTGCCTATTCACAACCTTGACTCTGGCCTTGGCCACCTGGCCTGCTTTGGCCAATGGGACATTAGCAAGCCTGGTGCAAGCAGAAGCTTAATAAGCACTTGTGCGTGGAGATTTATCCTCTTCGAATGCTCCTTCTTGGAGCTAGACCACTAAAGGGTGAAAAACTAAGTGAAGGAGATTCTAGAGGATGAGAGGCCATTTGGACATTCCAGCTCCAGCCAAGCTGCCAACTGAATGCAAAGTGGCAACCAAAGTAGATCAGGGGCTTCCCCCAATGGAGCCCTGTCAACCCACAGAATCATGAGAAGTAATAAATCATGTGGCTACTGCACTCTGAGATGGCTTGTTACTAAGCAATAGAGAGCTGAGACACATGGTAATAAATGACTTTCTTAATTACTCCGGGCATTTACCCTGGGCTTTCTCTTAGGAAAGCATTAGTGAGTGTACACATTTCATTTTGACAAAGATTCAGCTCTAAATTTATATCTAACCCAAATGTCAGAAGGATGCCTGACACCTTGCAGTATGCTTTGCCCTCTGATATATTTAAAAACATATGTCACCCCAGTGCAGCCCTGTCCTCATCAACATGTCTGTCAAGGAGCCTGGCTGGCTGGCACTCTGGGCATTGTGAGTCACATTTCTGAAGATGCTGACAGATTGTTTCACAGAATACTGTCATAATATCATGTCACTGAATCTTGAGTTGCCTTCACGGTAGCAAATTTTTGCAGGGATTGATCTTCTTAGATTTCTATGACTCTGTGTTTATGTTTCACCCCTGAAATTTGAAATTCAGTATTTCTGGATTTAAATTAAGAGCAATAGAATTTGACATAGTTTTAACAGCCTAATCAATAATATTAATTATTTATTAATAAAGTATGAATTCTTTTTCATTAAATGAACATTTATTAAAGGTAATTATGAAACTTCAGAAAACTATAGAGAAAAAAATCACCTATAGGAAAAGAATGAACATTAACAGGGGACTGGCTAAATGTAGCCACGCAATGGAGTACTATGCAACTGAAAAAAAAGCAAGCTCTCTAAGTACTGATATAGAAAGGGCTCCTGGATATATTAGTATATTAAAAACATTTTTCACAACAATGTGTGTAGTATGCTACCTTTTGGACTGAAAGGAGGAAAGTCTGTATTTGTATTTGCATGCACACATAATAATTTTTAAATCTAAGCACAGGAGTGGGAAACTGGCACTAAGCACAAAAGGGAGACTTTCCACTATATACTTCTTATACTTTCTGGTTTTTAAACCATGTGACTATATTACCATTCGAAATATAAAGTAAATTTGGGAAGATATGAACTGAAATATTAATAATAATTGCCTCTGGATATAAGATTTCATATATTTTTTCTTTTTATTTATTTATAGTTCCTATATTTTCTGCAAAAATCTGCATAATTTTAAAAACAATATTTAAAAATTATTGAACCAAGGAAAAAAATCCATTGAGAGTCCCACCATTTAATCCAACCACCACTATTATGTTTTTATGCATAAGCTTTGTAATCACAAATACATACAACCTGGAATTACTTAAATGGATAAACCAAGGTTCACTTAACCATTTCCCTATAGCTGAACACTTTGACGTTTTTATTGTATCCTTTTATAAATAATGATGCAACAAATCTGTTTGTACATAAGGATTTTTTCCTTATGTACATAAATAGGATAGATACTCAAAAGTGAAATTCTGTTACAAAGACTAGAAACATTTTCAAAATCCTAACATATATTGCCAAAATGTTTTCCAAAAGGAAATAGCAAACTCCAGGTTCATCGAACTAATACAAGCATTAGTTAACATTTTGTAAAAAATCTTTGCTAATAGGCCAAATTTGAATCTATTTATACTTTGCCTTTATATTTCTTTTGCAACTAATGAAGATGAACATTTTTCTATTTGTGTGTTGACCAGTTTAGTTCCTTTCCAAGAGTGTTTTTACAAAGCCTTTGCCCATATGGAGACCTTAGCAATTTTGCTTTGGTTTCTTTTTTGTTTTTTGTTTTTTAAAATATTTTTTAGTTCTTTATCAGCAAGTGTTAGAACTTGTGTGTCCTTTACATTGGAAATATTTTTCTTCTGTCATCTGCATTTGGTTTTATTTTATTGCATCTTAGAGGTCTAGTAAATATTCCTTCCTATTTGATATATTTTTATTATTTTGAAATTTTCATTCATTTAGAATTAATTTCTGTGTGCAAGTAGAAGATTTGAATACTTTTAATGCTATATAAACCAATAGCATTTATTGAAGAATCTTTCCTTCTCCCATTGATCATGTGGCCTTCTTTATAATGTTTTTGGTTCTTATGCACAGTAATGTCCATTTCTGTAATAGCTATGTTCTATTCCATTGATTTGCATGAGTTGCATTGATATACGGCAGTCTTTATCACAGCCTTAGAATATCTTTTCACAAATGGTGGCACTACTACCTACCATGAGCATCAAAGTCATTGTCTTTGATGTCATCTCTTTCTTTGATATTTATTCATTCTCTATTTCAGGTAAATAATTTTATCTTTCAAAAATAGTCAATGATTTTTTTATTGGAAATTTGTCAAATCTATAAATTAGTTTGAGGAGAAATTGTTTCTTTTTAAAAAAAGGAGTATGGTTCTTGTTTCCATTGAGTCAAGCCTTTTTGTACGTCACCACCATTTTTGTTTCTTTGGTTGGTTGGTTTTCTTCTCTCAGGTCATATATATTTCACATTAAAGGTATTCATTGATACTTTATGGGTTTTATTTCTATTGTGAATGGGTCTCTTTTTATTATATTAATATTTTTCTGATTATTCCTTACTTAGAGGAATGCCATTGATTGTATATATTTCTCAAATCTGGTCCTTTTGGTAGCTCTGCTATCATACTGAAAAATGATTTCCTGTTTAGGTTTTCTAAGTTATCTTGACACTTTGATCATTAATTCAGGCAGGGAACATACCATCTTAATGGTATCACAGTGGGCAATCAACTGGTTGGTCTGAATGTTTACTTTGCATCAGTGCTAAAGTTTTGTGGAAATAGCCTGTGTTTGAGGGATGTTACCATGGAATCTTGGAAAACTAGAAATAAAACCTATACTGATAAATTGCAGGTACAATAACAGTTCTTGATTTAGATATGAGTGCACCCAGTTAACTCTCACACTGTTTTGACAATTACGGGTCAGAAAAAGTGAGAATTCTAAAATGGAAAGGAAATTGAAGAAGTCAGCAGAACGATTTAATTAATGGCTGGTTGTAATTACCTGCCCAGATGTCTCAGGCCAATCTATATTTAATTGGTTCTACCTTATCACCTTTGTACAGACAAAGATTCTTTAGAGACTCAGAAAGACACTGGCTCTGTGGAGATGTCTCATCTGGTGCTGCTATGGACGTACTCATAGTGCTTTCTTTTCATCTTAGCCAAGAAACGAAACAGACTGAGAGGACCCTTTGGAGTAGGAAGAGAAGGTAGGGAAACAGAAAGCCTCGGTATGGACCGATACATGTCTTAAGGGTGAAATAAAGGACTGTTATAATCTATTTCCTGCACTCCGTGTATGCTCCAGCACCTGAAAGTCAGATTTTCCTTCTGTTACTGGCTGTAACTTCCTGTCTTCCAGCTGTTAAACGCCTGGTTGAGAAGTTACGTAACTCACATAAATCTCATCCTTCTTTTTTTTTTGAGACAGAGTCTCACTCTGTTCCCTGGGCTAGAGTGCCGTGGCGTCAGCCTAGCTCACAGCAACCTCAAACTCCTGGGCTGGAGTGATCCTTCTGCCTCAGCCTCCCGAGTAGCTGGGACTACAGGCACGCGCCACCATGCCCGGCAAATTTTTTTCTATATTTTAGTTGGCCAATTAATTTCTTTCTATTTTTAGTAGAGATGGGGTCTCGCTCAGGCTGGTTTCGAACTCCTGAGCTCAAATGATCCACCCACCTCGGCCTCCCAGAGTGCTAGGATTACAGGCGTGAGCCACCGCGCCCGGCCAAATCTCAACCTTCTGACAAAGGTGAAGAGAAGGGACCCTAACACGCGAACAGCTGTATTTGCACGGAACTTTTGTTTCTTAGTCAAGGCAAAAAGTCAGGCTGGAGTAGTAATTTTGCAGAAGATGAACGTTCAAGTGGTAAATATGCATTAGTAGTAAGGAATATTTCCACTGAGCAAGGCCTGTTAAATGCCAGGAGTTTCAAAGCAATACAGCTGGGCAGGAGTCAAGAGAAATGATGTGGGCCTTGAGAAGCAGGCGGGATGATAGAGTAAAGTTGTTTTTTAAAATTTTTATTTTTTATTTTTAATTATTATGAGTACATAAAAGTTGTCTATGAAAAAAGTTATTTTTTAATAACAGTAAAGTAAAGTGGGCAATCCCTCCATTTGAAAATTGGCATGGGGATGCACCGTGGCAACCTCTCCAAGGAGAAGCCCACTCACGCGGACACAGCTTGGTCTCTGCAAGGCCAGAGGAAACACGTGTGCAATTGATTTTCCTCCTTATTTTTGCTTTCTAACCCAGTGGTTCTCCCCCTTCCCCCAGATGGCTACTATCTTTGTGGCTTGTTATGCTATAAAATCAGGATGAACCATCATTCCCTGTTACCTCAGAAGTAAGGAGTTCAAACCAATAGTCTGTCTTGGTAACTCTGATCTTCCCCTAAACTAGGAGTGAATCTTGGCTACCCTGCATCTGGGGATACATGGACCCTATCCACGCCAGGGAAGGGCCTCTATTGCTTTGTCACCACTGCACCCCCAGAGGGTGACATAGTGCATGGTCCCATTAGACACGCAGTACATGTGTTGTCTGAAGGCATGCACCATTCGATGTCTTAGACCTGTATCTGTTTCTTTCTGCTGCTCTGAAGGACCTCTTGTCCTTCAGAACATTTGTTCAGACCTGTGGTCTGCCCCAGAGGAAGAAGGGATTTTTCTCTTCTACCCTCCTTTTCTTAGATACTATTGAGTCTCTGCTCTGGTTTTTGGCAAAACTAAAAACATATATATTATTTTTTTCTGAGAAAATTGATTCAGAGCTAGCAATTCACTCATTTTCTAAATTTGGTGACAACCAAGGCTGTGCCTTAAGGAATCACTCCATTCCTGGAAGAGATGGCCCCAGCCACAGCTGCTAAGAGGACCTCCACTCTACCCAAGCTTTGAGACCTCCTAGCTGCTAGGAATTTGGGGTGGGAGTAGGGAGATGGATTTTTATCAATTTTAGACTTTCATTTATTTAAACTTTAACTCACAAGGGCAGGGTAATTTGATTTCAAATTTTAATTCCTTTGGACCTTGCTGTCTTTGGACTTTAACATGCAATGTAGTTCCACTCTTTAAACTTTCATTTCTCCCTGAGAATTTATAACAGAAGTGGGGTTTATAGTCACATCTGGGGCCTCTTTAAAATGTTTACATTTTATTTTTGGAATATCTTAATGTTATTACTTGCTCTTATTGCAGAACCTCTGGTGATGGACATTGTGACTAGACCTAAATGGGGGTCAGAAACAGGAGAGGAAGTGAATTTTCAGCCTTGTGTAACAGTGACCTGGGAGCTTCATGTGCTGTTCTGACCCATTTCAGAGCCTTCTGGGGACAAACTTAAATTACCCAGCAGATTTTGTGGGGCCTGAAGCTTATATAATTTTCAAGGAGGGAGAGGTTTAAGGGAAAAAGAACATAAAACAATGAATACAAAATTAGGTATAGGGCCTTGGAAGGAGCCTGAGCAAGTGAGGGTCATGAGGCTGCAGCGCTGTGATAAATCCACCTCTCTGGCCAGCAGCAGTCTGCAGGGCACCCAGAGAAACAGGCATGGGTCTCTTCTCCCAGGATAGCCACACCCCTGGTTGACCAGGGACTTAGCAATTGCCGCAAACTCACCTAAGACAATTTGGTTATTCACAACAGACTTCTTTCATAAGTGTCTATAGCTTCCATCGTAACTTCACCCCCACCAGGTAATAAAGTAAGTCCTAGATTAAATTCTGCCACATATATAAATGTGTATTAGCAACAAGGCACAAAACAGTTCTACAACCCGTTCTGGGAACTTGGTGAAGTCCCAGCTCTGTTCTGTGCATGGAAGTTTGACTAGATGCCACTGTGACAGTGTTCTGGTGGCAGGACATAGATTCAGGCAGAAGACTCATCCAAGCCACTGGCTGAACATAGGGCAGTTTTGGAATCAATTGAACCTGGAGAACCATCCCAAGGGGAGTAGACTACTGAGAGGCTTATTAAAATTGTCAATATTAATTGTGTTTCTTTTATTGCACAGGGGTTTTTTTGGTAACTTTTAATTTTGATGTAATTTTAAGCTTTAGAATAGTACAAGGAACTCCTGTATATCCTTCATCCAGATTTAACAATTATTTACATTTTTTCCTATTTACTTTATCATTTTCTCGATGCATGCCTTTTCCTGGTCATTTGAGAGTTCATTGGAGATATCATGCCCTTTTGCCAGTAAATATTTCAGAGTCTTTTTCTAAGAACAAGGACATTCCCTTGTATAAGAGAAGTATTATATCAAAATCAGGAAATTTGACATAGATACAAACCTATTATCTAATCTACAGTCCATATTCAAATTTTGTTATTGTCCTAATGATGTGCTTTGTGGCTAGTTCTTTTTCTTGGTCGATGATCCATTCCTGGATCACACATTGCATTTAGTTATCAAGATCCTTGCATTATAGGATGTTTAGTAGCAATAAAAATAAACAACAAAAAAAGACTCTTTTGGCTCCTTTAATCTAGAACAGTTACTCAATCATATTTTCCCTTTTTAAAAATGTTTTTATAAAGATGGGGGTCTCATTATATTGCTCTGGCTGGTCTCGAACTCCTGGCCTCAAGTGATCCTCCTGCCTTGGCCTCCCAAAGTACTTGGATTACAGATGTGAACCACTGTGCCCCACCAATTTTTTGCCATTCTTGACCTTGACATTTTTGAAGAATAAATATCAGTTAGTTTGGAGAATGTTCCTCATTTGGCTTTATCTGGTATTTTCTCATTAGATTAAGGCTATGTATTTTTGGCAGGATTATCACATAAATGATGATGTGTCTCTCTCAGGGCATCATATCAGAAGGCATATGAAATTGCTTTGCCCTATATTGGTGATGTTAATTTTGATGGTTTGGTTAAGGTAGGGCACTCTAATATTTTTCACTATAGTGAGAGTTACTGCTTTCTCTTTTTGTAATTAATAAGCACTACCCAGGAACATACTATGAGACTATGTAAATATATTGTTTATTATGAAACTCTCACCCACTATTTTGGGCAACATTGATGATTTTCTAATTTCATCATTTCTTTTATATTTATTGCTGTATTTCTTTTACAGCATAAAAAATAACTTTCCTTTCTTCTCCATTTATTTACTAATTTATTTGTGTTGTATGAACTCATGCAATTTTATTTCATTCAATGGGTTATAATCCACTATCACAAAAATTTTAAACCCTGTTTAAGTAAGAGTGGGATTGCCTATAATTTCCAACCCACATCTTGGCTATACTCATTTGGACTGATGATTTCCACTTGGCTAATTAACAGAGCCTCTCTTGCTAATCAGAGATAAAGAGAGCTCAAGAATTTTTAGTGGCCTAATGAACCTGGAGTGTATATTTTCGAATTAGGAAAATTGAATACTCACAGAGTATAGATTAAAGCAAACATGCATATTTACAAAGCCTAGGCTGAAGAATTTAAAGTACTTTTAAATTATAGAATACATAACAGTGGTTAAACCTGATAGGTCAACGGAACAAAAAGTTGGGTAATATTAAGAGGAAATGTACCCACCCCCTCCTGGAGCTAAATTAGGGTGGTTTCTGCTGCCTGTCCCGTATTCAGTCTGCCCTGTGGAAGCAGCTCAGCCCCTCCCCTTCTGCTCTTGGAAACCCAGCTTGCCTGCATGGAGTTCAGGCTCTTTGCTCTCCGCCAAGCTGTATGCGTAATAACAAATATCCTGCCCTCATCAGAGAAGACCTGAGACGGTCCAGCACCTTCTGTAACTGTCTACAGTATGCTCAGATTCAGTTACAAAACCCATTTGCCCTAACACAAGGCATCCTATCCTTGACCCACGATAACGTTGATATTTTGGCCTTCATCCACATACCTCTTGTCTTATTTTTCAGCTGGTTCAGGACATGAGAGCACATGATAATAAAATACTCCAAAAATAAAATGCAAACATTATAAAGAGTTCCCAGATATAAACATAACCCTCCCTCTTCTGTTACAGATTTTCAGAGAGGAATGAGAGTTTAAATGTTTGCCCTACTTGCATGGTAAAGTCCAAAGACAAGCAAAGTCCAAATGAATTCAATTTTGAATGGTCAGTAGAAGCTAGCAAGAGCGCTGTGTCACTCAGTGGACTTTTTACTAGACTCTTTCTTTTACAATAGTGACTATCACAATCTTCTGAATCTAAAGGTCTGTCCACCCCAGTTTACAAACCCCACCAAGCACATGCCCTACCTCCCCCAGTCCCAGCCCACCTGCCACTGGCACTCACATCTGAACACAGATATTTATACCAAATACTATGTAAATAGCATGTAAATACTATGCAAATACTATGTAAAAAAATACAACTTTTTAAAACAACAGCTAAAACCCTTGGAGTTAAAGAATGGCAATAAATGTGTGCTGCTAGTGGGAAAAAAACATATACAATAGAACAAAGTTAAGAAGCTAGAAATAGGCCCCCAAGTACAGAAAAGAGGATGATAGAGTGAATTGGTGAAATCAACAAGGACTGATTCAAATATAAAGTTATTATTAACTATTTAATCATTCAACAGATGCTTATGGAGTGCCTGCAATATATTAGGCTTACATACTGCACTAGGTACGGGGATTGAGTGATGAACAAAGCAGACGCGGACCTGGGTTCACCTTGTGTTTTTGTTAAGAGACAAAAATAAAATAATGTTAACTTTTGCAGTCCTGGTGTTTAGTAAATATTAGATGCTCAATAAAAATCAGATACAACATTAATATAGGAAAAGAGAACAAGTAGAGATTATTTACTAAATAGTATTGGGATAACTAGCTAGAGATCAGGGAAAATAATTAAGTTAGAGGTACCTCTTATAAAAGACATCAAAATAAATTTCATGAGAATTTATTTAAATTTAAACATTCTATTAAAAAAGCACAAAAATAAATGGGTTATCAGATCTATGAAAGATTAACTTTCTCAGCTTTGAAGTAATAAAACCGCAAGGAAATGAATGGATCTTAATATTGAAACATTTTAAAATTCATACAAAAACAAAACAGCAAACTGGGGGAATTCTTTTCTTTCTGTGTAACTGATAAAGGGTAAACATCTAGAGAAGGCATTTCAATTTATCACCAAATCATAATGACTCCAATAAATAAATAAAGATGTTGCAATGGATAGCTATACCTTTTTTTTTTGTGGCAACTTGGCAATTGTGATAGGCAGAATAATGGTCCCTGAAAGATGTCCACGTCCTAATCCCCAGAAACTGGAAATCTGTTACATTACATGGCAAAGGGAATTGAAGGTTGCAGATGGGATTAAGTTTGCCAATCAACTGAACTTAAATAGGGAGAGCAGCCTGCGTTGTGCAGGTGGGCCCAATATAATCACGAGGGTCCTTAGAAGTGGAAGGAGGCTGAGTTCTGAGTGATGTGACATGAGGAGGACTGGATCGCTCGTTGGCTTTGAAGATGGAGGAAGAGAGCCACGTGCCAAGGAATGTGGGCAGCTTCTAGACCCTGAAAACGTCAAGGAAATGAGATTTCCCCTGGAGCAGCCTGAAAGGAACAGAGCCCTGCTGACACCTTTGAGAAGTCAGACTTCTAACTTACAGAAGAACTGTAAGATAATAAATTTGTGTTGCTTTAAACCACTAAGTTTGTGGTATCTTCGTATAGCACCAAAGGGAAACTCATACAGTTACCTACTTCTTTTTTTTTAACTCCATTCCTGTGTTTGCAGAATCTGTCACCTCATGGGGCAGAACCTTCCTTCTTCAGATGAGGCTGTCTTTTCCCAGCCTGCCTTGCAGCAAGGGCCCAGGTCCATGGCCCGTAGCTGCCAATTGTACACACCTGTGTGACTCTGGAGTAGCGGCTGATGACGTGCGGGAGGAAAGCCTGTGCAGAATCTGTCCTGGGACGGCAGCAGCGGTGACAGCCACTGCAGCAGCACGTCTTCGTCAAAGGCAGCAGTCTGCACAGCGGGTCTGCGTACAGCACGGCGTTATGGTGGGCACGTGGCAGTGTCTGAGTCCGGTGGCAAATTCAAGGAGCCCGCCCTACAGCGGGACTTTGGACTTTGTTCCCAGCTCTCTAAGCCCTAAGCCCGGTGCTCTGGCACTCCTGGAGATGCTGGGAGCCTTAATAAGTTCCTTTTCTGCTAAATTAGCCAGAGTGGGTTTTTGTGGCTTGTGGCTCAGAACCTTCAGTGAATCAAATATGAATGGACAATTCACTCAAAATGAAAAAGAAATGTCAAATACAGGAGAACAAGTTTACCTTGACTAGTAGTCAAACTCAAACCTTAAGATGCCATATTATACTTACCAAAAAAACCCACACACAAAACAATTATTTCTGTGGCAAGACCATTACAGCAGGTCCTCAAATAATATCATTTCATTCAATTTTGTTTCATTTTAACTTTGAAAAAAAAAATTAATTCCCAGCTGGGGCCATTGTCTGCTCGGGTTTTCTCCAGGTACTCTGGCTTCTTCCACATCCCAGAGATGTGCACATTTGGTAAAGCAGCGTGTCTCCGTGGCCCCAGTGTGAGTGAGCGTGTGGTGAGCGTGTGACAGGCTGGCGTCCTGGCCAGGGCTGGTTCCCGCCGTGTGCCCTCAGCTGCCAGGACAGGCTCCAGCCACTGTGACCCTGAATTGCAATAAGCGAGTCAATCACTATCTTACTTGTTTTTATTCATCTTTCTCAAATGTTTGTATAGCACACATTTATTTCAATGTTTCATATGAGAAGCGTTTTGATCTTTAGTTAGGAGTTTGGTGATGTTTTGTGACCAGAAATGTGCTGTAGGAACTTAACTCTCGTTTATATCAATTAGCCTGTGGCAAAATTGGTTTCCTTATAATTCATTTTGCTTAAAAGTTGCAGTTTCCAAGGACCTAACGACTTAAGTGAGGACTTACTGTACCCTGTTATAGCAAGTAACTATTAATAAATGGTTCGAAAGCAGTAATAGGAATAGGTAGCAAAACACTTTCGAAAGCAGTAATAGGAATAGGTAGCAAAATCTGTAAACATGTTCTTAGCTTCTCACCTACCAATTCCCAAGAAGATTGGGAGGTGTCTGGTAAAATAAAACTTCATTATTTGTGTGTTCGTGTGTGAGAGAGAAACTATCAATGTGGGCTTCAAATGTGTTAGGTTGAGGGTGATAAAATTTGCATTAGGAGCCCAGAAGATTTTAGGGAGTGAAGAGATTAGGACCAGTCTCAGTTTCCTGAAATGTGAAGTTCCTGAAGCTGCCTGAACTTCAGGCCCTGAGGCTGGGCAGGGCAACGGGTCTCCTGAGAGAAAATTTCCACAGGTAAAAGTGCTCAAGAGGTGATTAAAGGGGAGTATGGTCTGTGAAGTAGTTCATCCCTTGGCAAGAACCAAGTCAGAGCTGTAGTTGTAGGGACACAAGCCTATTTGGTGGAGAGTGATCTTATTTTAAATACCCAGTATTTGGGGAACGTTTTAAAATAACACATGCTGCATTGACCCAATCGAAAACTACACATGGATCATAAAATAAGAACCACAAAGTCTTTGTAGCAACATAGCAAAATGTTTATGATGTAAATGTAAGTAAAAATACTATGCTTACAGCTTCTTGGGATAATAAAATAAAATAAAAAAGAAAGAAATGAAAAATATTATGCAGAATAGGTACTTAGGATGTTTAACTATGTAGGATTTGATGCATGTGAGCCAGCGGAATTATTATAGAATTTAAAAAATTAAGAATGCTTTTATTGTACTATCTTTCCTATTAAAAATGTTGTATTTTATCTCTTACTAGTATGTTTCACTAAAATAATTATGAATTAACCAAATGCCTGTTTAAGAAATCGAATTTTTATTTTTTAAAATAAGGCCCCTCAAAAGATGTGATTTATCTGTTTCTCTGGGGAGTCCTGAGTGCCTAACAGTCAGAATGGATGTGGCTGGGAAACCACGTGGGTGCACACTGTCCCTGGGGGCCCGGCCCCGTGTCTGGGTGCAGCCTCCTCCCCACTCATCACCTGCTTTCTTACGAAGTCCCCCTCTCTGAGAGGGGGTTTTGAAATGCAAGGATCCTCAATCCATTTATTCCTTTAACAAATAGAAAATGAACTCTTCTGTGTGTTCACCCTTCCCCACTGCCCTTTTCTGAAAAGTGGGGGTCTCACCACCAGCGTGGCAAAGAGCCTTGTTGTTATAACTGTGCTCTCCCTACTAGTGCCTGAAAGACAGAGCTATTCTGCCCTGTTTTTTTTACAGGGCACTTTGGCTTGTAAAATGGAGCTCATGGTGAAAATGATGACTGGGCATCCAGAGCTCAGCCTTCTGTCCCAGGAAAAAGGTCTTTTTATGCTCTGTTGGAATGAAAGTTTGTAAGCTGAGGGAGGTCAGGGAAGCAGTTGTTAAAAACCTGAAGGAAGAGTCAGCTAGGCACCTGAGCCTCAGAAGATGCTTGCGCAGTTCCGAGCTTGGAGGAGAGGGGGCCACAGGGGCTGAAGGGACAGCAAGGAATCAGATGCGTGGACAGTGGGGAGAGACAGAAATCAGAGGAAAGAGGAAGGATGGAAGTCAGAGAATAAAGGGGCACTGTGGCCAGTTCAGGGAGCTAGAGTGAAAATCTGACCTATCTCAGCTGGAGCCCACCACTCCCATAGCTTGTCTTCACATCCTTTGGCTGTAAAGGAGATAAAAGGAAACCTATCCACACAGGCTGTGGGCTGAACCTCTCCTCCCTCCTTTTTAAACACCAACCAGAGGCAGGGGTTTTATGCTGAGCCATGATTTATTTTACCACATTTCAGAGGCTATGGAGTACCCAGCTGGTTGGAGGACCCTTCCACCCTACCTTCCTGTCTTCTTTCCTTCTCTCTTCTCTTTCTTACAAATATTTATTGTGTCTCCACCATGCACTCTTTATCTGAACTTCAATTTGATCCAAAAAGGACTTTAGCATGTTTTGACAGTTCAAATCTGGGCAGCTACAGATTTGTAAGGTCAGTGAATCAGGCATCAATATCCTCCAATTGCATTGCACATATCTTTGAGAGCAAAACTTGCACTTGCATATCAAAACTTATGCTCAAGGAGTCAGTGAAGAGCTGTGACTTAAAGAACTCAGGCCTGGCTGGGTCTGGAGGCTCTTGCCTATAATCCCAGCAGTTTGAGAGGCTGAGGCAGGAGGATTGCTAGAGGCCAGGAGTTTGAGGCCAGCATGGACAACATAGCGAGACTCCTGTCTCTACAAAAAATTTTTAAAAATTAGCTGGGCATGGTAGCTAAGTAGTCCTAAGATACTCAGGAGGCTGAGGCACGAGGATCACTTGAGGCCGAGAGTTGGAGGCTGCAGTGAGCTATGATCATGCCACTGCACTCCAGCCTGGGTGAGGACAGAATGAAACAGTGGGCTCTGTAGTCCTTTCCCTAAAGACCCACCATTAGGTGGCGGTTTACACACATGAAACGCCCCACCGACTGGCACTGGTTCCATCACAGTCTTTTTCAGCGCACAGAGAAGTGCTGGAAAAGAATGTAGGCGAGGGACATCAGTGGGCAGTTAGTAGAGTCCACGAGTGTGGCTTGTGGAGAGATGTGTCAGAATTCAAATCCCCAGCTGCTATTTGTACAAGCACTTAACTCCCCAGCCTTAGTTTTCTCTTTTGTACAATGAAGACAACATGACCTCGTAGCGATGCCGCGAGGATTTGAAGAGATAACCAGCTTGAGTGCACAGCACTCTGTCTGGCACAACCTCATAGCCACTGTTACCTATTACTGTTAGCAAGATGAAGGCATTCTGTCTGGAGAAGAACAAAGGGCAGAAACAAGTAAAACCGGTTGTTCAGGGTCCCATACCTAAACCACTGACTGATTTTTCCAATCAGTTGTTCTGGCACGTTCAGTTCCAGCCCGAGCTCCTCATTTCTCAAATGGAGGTGAGGCAGGGGGGCAGTCAGGCCCGGGGTCAGCCAGTCCTTGTCAGAGATTCTGCACGCTCTGAGACGCTGTGGTCTCGGCTCCACCCACCCTGGCTTGACTATCTTCTTTTTCCTGTGGTGACAGTTCTGGTCTCAGCTCTGACAATGTCTGCCTGGCAGGGCCATTGTGAGGGTTGGATGAGTTAAACATAAAGTGCCAAGGGCAGCACCTGACGTGTCAGTAGGTGCTTGGTGAATGCTGGCTGGTAGAGCCTGTGTAGAAATGGCACTCCTCTTGGCTGGGTGCCAAGTGCTACAAGGACAGCCATGGGCAGAACATGGGCCTCCACTGGTCCCCGCGCCCAAGGAGCTGAGACAGGAGGGGCCACGAGGTTCTGTCCCCACGGCGGGGACGCTCCTACTTCCTGCCTGCCTCGCAGGGGCAACTGTGATAGAGAAATGATGGACATGCCAAGTGTCAGAAAGAAAAATATAACGTAAGGGCAGGTTCATCTTTACAAACTGTTCTCCTTTGGAATTTAAATTCTTTCTCCTCCTGAGGAATGTCGGACGTTCTGCCTGCTCTCCTTTTCCAGGCACTGGCTGCACCCTCTTCCACCTGGCCCTCAGCCCTGAGGAAGTGGCTTCCTCCGGACCCTGCCTCAGCACCTCCCACCCCGTCACCCTCGGGTCTACCACAAGCACACAGGCATCCAGGACTCCCTTGACATTGAGGTCATTAATTCTTGGGTAGTTTCCTCTCCTGTCAGAGAGGAGGACTTTGTAAGAAAGCAGGTGCTGAGTGGGGAGGGAGCTGCACCCAGCCACCGGCCGGACACCCAGGGGCGGTGGGCACCCACGTGGCTGTGGCTGTTTCGAAGCTGAATGGTGATCTGTTAACTCTGGCACTTCGGGCTCCCCAAAGAAACAGATAATTAGCACCTTTTGAAGGGCCTTATTTAAAAAAAATAATTAGACTGGCATCTGGGTAACTTGTAAATGTGCAGCATCCCGGCACCACCTCCTTTTGCTGCTGAGCTGTAATAACGTCTGAAGTAACCCCCAGTGACTGCTGTAGGTGGCAGTGACTGCTGCTAGACCCTTCGAGGTCCTTCCTGCTTGTTAACCCACATCTGCTCTCTAAAGCCAGGCGTGCCCCTTCGAGGGAGGGCACAGGGGCATCAACACGTGTGAAGCCAGGGGCAGCCTTGAATACATTAGCAAGGTGCTTTCAGACAAGAGTCCCAGCCCCGCAGAATACCATGGGAGAGAAGGAACAGATTTATGGAGTGCACATTGGTCACTTCATTCAATCTCCTTTTAAAGATAAGACCAAGGCTCGGAAGAAGCAGACAGTCAGGGGTGTAGCATTTTGTAAGCACCGCAGGGGCTGTTCTGCATATCGGCTGGTGCGTAGTGGGTGCTTTGCAGAGGGGATGGGGCAATACTTGTCACAGGGCTGGAAGCTGATGGAGCCATGATTCACACCAGTCTGGCCTCAGAGCCCGAGTTCCTTCCCCAGCAGAGCAGAGGCTGAGCAAGCCGGATGAAGTCACCCAATCATGTGCACCCAGGAAAGAAAAGGCTCCTAAAATCCAAGCGGAGAGATGTGACAGATGTGTGTAACAGACGGCAGCAGGACCGGGCTGGCCTGTGCACCAGCGAGCTGGCCCCCACGCACGCTCTCTCAGGCCATCTTAATTAGGGCTGGAGGACAGTCCCCTAACGTGGAGACCCTGGATGGGAGATTTGAACCTAGAGTGACTGCTCCCTTCACAAAATCGAAGCTTGAAGAACAGCAACATTGGAAATAATTCACCAGGACAAAGACACTGAAATGGTGACTGAGAACTGAGCAGATTGCAGGTGGAAATGCTGTGAGCTAAGCCAGGGCCTAGCTCCAGAGAAAGCTCCCAGGTTCCCGCCCAGCCCCGACTCCGGAATGCAGGACGCCCCACCCAGTGGAGAAAGTCCCCTTGGGCTTATGTAAGAGAAAATTCCCTTTCCCTTTAAAGCTCCAGTTTCAGGAATCTCCAACCATGTTCTGCCTCACCCACTCCCACGCCCAGACACAATGGGCCGCTCTCCCATGTGTGATAAACATCTGAAGGGACCAGGGAAAGCCAAGTAGAAACTTGCAGAAGCCCACAGGCCCCTACGGCCCCAGCGTGGCTGCCCTTCTGGATGTCTGTGCTGGGACAAGAACACACGGAACCAGGCTCACCAGGGAGCAGCCGCAGGCCTGTGGGCACAGGGCGGGCAAGGGAGTGACCGGAGGCCCTGCCAGCTTCTCTGAGTCTCAGTACAGAGTGCTACCTATGCCTAGGTGTCCTCTTCCTGCTGTGACTCAGCCTGACTCTAAGAAAAGCAAAGCTGCCGGCTTACACCGGCTAGCTCAGGCAACCCCAGGCAGTTTTCTTCCAAGCTCCCCTGCAGAGAAGAGTCAAAAGGAGGCGTTACCTCAGAAAAACTGGAATTCCACCAAATAATTCTACCCACTATCACTAACTCTCCCAAATCAGCCCAGTTCATGGATATCAGGGGTTGGTGGAGCTTCCTCAACTTGAGTGGAAATTGCCAGAAAAGCACGGAAGAGAAGCAGTAGTGTCTCATACATCTTGATCCCTAACTTAAATGAAAGGAAAAAACAGTAGGTCTCTCTGATTCTACTTCCTGAAACCCCTCTTTTAGAAGGCTGAACTTTCACAAACAGCATTCAAAGCTCCAAATGGGATATAATATTCTTTCTCACAACCAGGTCCATCGGATTTTTATTTTACAAGTTGAAAAAAACCCATTTTTCTAGGGCAGCCTGTGTTAAGTTGGGTCTATACTTTGAAAAACTTTGCTCACATTTATTTCTCTCTTGGGAAATCTTTATTCATTTTTGAAAAGAGCACATCCCTCGAAGTACTTGACCCAGAGAATTGGCAAAAAAAAAAAAAAAAAAAAAAAAAAAAGGAGCAGAGTGGAAGCCAACTTGGTATACCATGCAGGGAGTGAGCATCAGATAATCAAAATGACCGGGATCACCAACATAAGACTGGTTAAATACACAACTATGTGTAGAACTAACTAAAATGAATGAAGGCTAAAAGAGAGCACATAGAGCAATTTGCTCTGACATTACAGATACAGTAAGACCAAAAAATGGGGTCAAAGAGGAGAATGGAAAGACCACATATAAAATGTTTTAAAAATTGTTTTCAGCATTCCCAGACATTTCTTTATACCAGAGAAAGATTTATGTTCATACAAAATTCCACACATAAATGATGATAGCAGATCTATTCATAATAGCCCCAAACTGGAAGCAACCCAGATGTCCTTCATGGAGAGAACGGCTGAACAAACTGTGGTACATCCATACCATGGGACATGATTCAGCCACAAAAAAGAACAAACTATTGATATACACAATATTACTATACTGAGTGGGGGAAAAAAGCCAATCCTAAAACATGGCATATTTTGATTCCATTTACACAACTTTCTTGAAATGACAGATTTCCATGGGTCCGCAGAGCCCAACTCATTGAAGGTACTCAATAAATATTTGTTGAAAATGACAAATTTCTAGCAATGAAGAAGATTGGTGGTTGCCAGGGGTTAAAGAGGTAGAAAGTATGGTTATAAAAGGGCAACAGAGGGACTCTTGTGATGGAAATGTTCCGTATCTTGACTATCAATGGCTATATTCTGGATGTGATATTGTACTACAGTGTTGCAAGATGTTACCACTGGGGAAAATGGGTAAAGGGGACTGCAGTATTTCTTACAACTGCATGTCAATCTGTAAGTATGGCAGAATAAAAGGTTTAATTAAAAAAGAACTGTTCTCCGTAATTACATCTGTGGTGGTAGTATTAGTATTGTTCTTCTGAGTTTGTGTGTAATATGGAATAAAGCAAATGAGTAATTACAGGATATTCTAATGTTATGCCCCCTGTATCCTTGGGAGCCAAAATTCTGAGTGAAAAAGGAGATTCTGACATAATACAGACAATGTTAAGTAAAAAACTGTGTAATCCTGAATTTGAGTATTAACTCATGAGTTATTCTTTCTTTAGCTCTATCTACTGGTATGACAAGGACCAACACATAGTGATGAGCATTCCTGGCACTCAAACTGTAGTCTTCAAATACCATTTTCAACAAGAATCCATGTGTCTTAGACAAATGGCTGATGCAGGTCTAGGGGCAAGAAATATTCTAGATGACCCTAGAACATCTTGTCATCCCAGATAGAGAGGAAGCTAACAGAGATTACTAGGGCTGTATCAAAAGGACTCTGAAGCCAACCTGAAGAGGCCATCAATAAAATATGGGACAATTTTAAGTTTCAAAAAGGATAATTTCATTGATGGATAGTGTTGGGAGATGAAAAGTCAAAGATTTCACCATGACTGCCATTGGTGAGAGAATTCTTGAGCTTTGATGTTTTTTTTTCTTCTTTTGTTTAATATCTTTTTGGGTTATAGGCCATGCTTAGAAAGGTCACTTCAAAATTAAAAAATATATTCAGCAAAAAAGGGGTATAATTTCACTTGAAAAAACTCTAATATATTTAAGCCATGAATTCATACTGACATTTTAAAAATTGCTCATCTTTAGATGATAGGAACCAATTCACTATAATACAAATTACATGAAAGTATTATAAATAAATAGTGGGAAAGACTCAAACATTTATTCTGCCTTTCCTAAATGGGCTGGATTACTACCTGAAGGAAAATATTTAAGAATTCCAACTAACAAATGAAAAGAATGTACTCAGGGGAACTACCATAGGATCTCCATACACAGCCAATTCTAAGAATGCCAGAAACTTGGTGAGATGACGATGTGCCATCGTCCAGTCTTTGATACTGCTTCATCTACTCAAGATGCCATGGATTGTAAGAAGCACCATCACTCTAAGTATTGTCAAGAAAACCACAGCCAATGCAACCAGAACCCAACACTGAAATGCCATCAGAAGATGCATCCCAACAAGAGATGTTCCAAGTGTGACAAGTGGCTTTTACTCAATCAAGAATGCTACTTTATATCCTGACAGCCTTATTTTCATTGCTTCTCATGCTTCAGATTTATACATGGGGGGGGGGCGCAGTAATATCACCAAAAATTGGAGTCAAATGGCATAGCATTACAGTAATAAAAACAAATGTGCACAATCTTCAAAATGAGATAGTGCAAGAATACATGAAAAACCTAACCTAACTATTCATCATTTGCCCTGCCAGGCTTGAAGCTTATGACCCTGTGTGGCCTGTAACTTCTGACAGTGAACACGTCTCAACTGGGGTCTTCTGACACTGTTTCTCCTCTCACAACCCATCATCTTCCACTTTCAGGCCTCAGTGCAGGTGAGCACTCAGCAGGTGCAGCGAGAGAGCAAGTACCACCCAACTGGGCTTCATAACAAGAGATCTGCAGAAATAATGCAAAATGTTCCAAGTATATGTATCTCTCATGGGATTCTGGGATTACTGGTGTGGTCTTCCTGCCACGTGCATGGCTTTGTCAAGAGTAGACTATAATTAACGATGATGGTTTCCAAGATACTCTTCTTAATTAAACATTTTGGTCTGTTGATAACTGAACAACTTGCAACCCTGAGTAAGGCAAAGGCCAAGGCCTGCCGTGGTGAGATGAATGGCCTTGGGTTCATGTGAGAAGTGGGAGAGGAGAAGATGGTGAGGCCTCAATTCATCTAGAAGAGAAAGCAGGGATGCCATTCAGCTGTGCAGCCCAGGGCTAATGCCACATTAGGAAAGGTCTTTGTGGGACAACTTACTGGATATCCATAATGCTAACATCCACTAATGCTTTATGCAAGAAAACATGCACATGGTATGGAGTCATTGTACCCAGATAACACAGGACAAGTGTAATTACTTACAAATAACCCATGACTCTATGCTGGGGTCAGCAAACTGTGGCCCATAGGCCAAATCTGGCCTGTCGCCTGTTTTTTTGGTATGATCTGTGTAAAAAAGAATTTACATTTTGAGTATTTAAAAAAATCAAAAGAATATTGTGTGACATGTGAAAACTAAATGAAATTCAAATTTGTGTCCCTAAATAGTTGTACTGGAACACACAGCCGTGCCTATTTCATTTACATGTCGTCAACAGCTACCTTTGCACTATACAACAGCAGAGTTGAGCAACAGAGACAACATGGCCTACAAAGCCTACAATACTTACTAAATCTCTATCCCTTTACGGGAAAAGGGGCCAACCCCTGCCTCAGAGCTCAGGTTTGGCCAGCTCTCCGATAACTCTTTAATAAATAAAAGATAAAATGTGAATGTGTAACTAAAACCATTCCCATTTGTTGCCCTGTCTGCTGTAGTTTTCAAAGTCGGTGCACCATACGCGCACAAAAATGCAAAAGGGAACCCAGACTGACGGTATGTTTCCCGTTGGCCATATCTCCCTTTGCAATTTCCCTACTTGGCATGGATGCGCAGCAGAGGAAAAGAGCCAATAGTCGCCGTGCTAGATTTAAAAGCATTTAATGACATAGCATATATTTAACAGATAGGGCACAAGT
>VBSM01002608.1:132424065-132440290 GCA_008086735.1 Cheirogaleus medius
AGCCTCTGAAGTTCATTCCTATCAATGTCATTTTGATTGTGCAGTAAGATGAAAATTTGTCATTACAATAGTTACAGTGACAGAGAAATGCACACTATGTATCAAATAGCAAGGTAATGAAGCAAATTATAACACAGTGTGGCAACGCACGAGCAAGTAACCATTAGAGTAACATTACTTTGTCCAGTAAATGCTTCAGTTCCACCACTTGTACACTTACCAATGATTTAAAGGGTTTATTATACATCTAGTTTTATTATACTTTGTACTAGAATTATCTCAAACATACAATATAATGTATTTCAGCAAAAAAAAAATTGAAATTACAGATTATTTAAAACAGTATCAGTTTTCTATATTCCTTCTGGTATACTGACATTCTTAACCGTCGTAGCAGTTGATGCAGAAAAGCCGCATGTCGTGTGTTAGTAAGTGATGCCAGATACAAATGGTCTGTAGAGTTAACACGGAGCTGCACTATGGCTGCAGCAAGATCAGAATACACGATCTGTTTAATAAAGGTTAGACCCATCGTGGGCACTTCTAATAGTCAAGACTCAGGGTAACCACCGGAAGTAAATGAAAGAGAATGGTGTCAGGAAATTGGTACGTTTTGTCTCTGGTGAGCTGAGCACAGGAAATATTGTTTAAGCACCGCTGCCTTGCATACCAACAGCACTAGAGGCGGGTTATTTCCAACGCAGCCTCACAAAATTGAGGAACAGTTTAAATATTGAGATCTAATCTATATAATTTCATTAAAAAAATCTGGCGTTCCCTCTGCACCTCAAACTTTTGTAACTTGGAGATAAAGTGTTTAGGTGTGTTTCCCCCACCCCCCAGAAATGCTCTATAAATTAAAAAAAAAAAAATCAACCACATTTGAGGAACATTAGGCACAGAGAGTAATGTGTTGGTTCTGAGCTTGCATGCTGGAATTTCACTGAAAAGGTAAGAGAAGGGCAGGAGGAAGGAAAGGAGTTCACTTCTTTTTGCCAAAAAGGCTGAACCGCTTCTCTTTGTCTTTCTCTTTGTCCTTCTCCCGCTTGCCGGGACTGGACTCGCTGGTGATGGTGACGACGCTGGTGGGTAAGGTCTGCGCCCGGCTGGATGCTGGCGTACTCTGGGTGCTGGCAGACACCTCATGCTTATCAGAGGAGATGGCGGAGGAGATGGCCTGGATCCATGTGTTCATTTCCTCCTGGACAGAGGAGAGGACATAGGTGAGACCTGACTAAGAGGTGTGGCCATGAGGCATTCTGGCTCCACCTGGGTGACTATCTGGGCCTCTGTTAGGAAGGCTTGAGAACGGCACATCTGGCTAACTGAGGGGGTAAGCAGAGTCACTTCTGGGTACTGCCCCCAAATGCACCTCTGCTTTATCACTACAGGAGAGTGAGCATGGTTTGAACTCTCCCAAGCATTCAGTTTTACGGTACTTGAAGGTCATCACTCTGGCATAAGGTCCTACAAATCTGTAAGACTGGTCTCAATCTATGGGATGTCAGATCCCACCATAGAGGGTGCTTTTTCAAATTTAAGGCAAATATATACATTGTTTTTTCATCAACTGACCCTCCTTCGTCAAGGTGGAGTACAACCATGAAATGGTAGACACAGGCAGGAGGGTGCAGTCGGGAGGCCACTGACTGCCCATCAGGACCCATGCCCAGTCCTGAGATCACCCCGCTGTGTCTCACCCACTGCGGCGTGGGCAAGGTGTTTCTCCATCGACTTCTAGGGACCCTGTACTAGCCCCCTCCCTCGTTAAGGGAGAGTGAGATGATATTCAGTGCCTTCTAGAGACAGGGAGGGGTGAACACCTGGTGTCAGTGACTGTGGAGCCCAGTGACAGAAGCCATCACTGGTCATTACATGAATTAACACTATGAATATAGTCTATCATCCCGCAAACACTTGAAAACTCCTATGTATTTAAGAGAAATAAAATTTAGAAACTTACATCATCTTTGGCTTGGAAAAGGTACTCATTGCCATCATTTAATCTGTAATTTCAAGGAAGAAAGTAAGTCACGATTTAACTTCAGAAAAATAAAAATCCCCCAACTCCTAAATCCTCTGTGAAATAGAGGCAGACCACAGGAATCACATCAGAATGTCAATGAGATTGCTACATACATCACCAACCATGCCTGCAAAGGCCCAGCAACGGCCCCCTGGATATCAAGAAGCCATATAGCTGTGCCAACATAATATACACAGGCAGCTTGGTGCTTCAAGCCACTGGAATGATCAAAAAGCCCTGAACACAACATTTGGCTTTCTTGTGGCAAAGACCACTTGGATGCCTAACTAATGGTCTGAAGTGAATCCAGGAGAAAGTCCTATTGAAATTCTGCTACTCAGCTTGTATCCCCTACATGTCCAAATTCCAGAGACTCAGAATAGACATACAGAAAAGGTCTCCTAGACTTTTCTTCTCATGTGTGTCTTGGAATGAAAGAAACCACACTTGCGAGGCCATCTGTGTGACTCTGCTGATGTCATGAGGAAGAGGGTATTGTTGGTGTGGCAGAGGGTCACTGCCCCGTGCCAATACCCCGTCTCTCTAAAGCGATAGAAAGGGAGTACAAAGGGGAAAGCAGCCAAAGAGTCAAGCTGTCTGTGCCTTTTCTTACAAAATGTGAAGTGTTCCAAGGCCCTACACTGCACATCAATAGGGCTTAATAAATCACACCATTTGAAACTCTCCTCCTAATGTCCTTGGCCTAGTCCAACTGGCATGAAACACACACATTAACTGAAGACCAGAGCTTTTCAGGTCCCAAAGCAAAAGAGCAAAATCAGTATGAAGCTAACGTTATCCTAACCACTGAAATGTTTTTTACATTTTTAAAAGATAAATTAATTTTTCTGCCCACTTTCAAGTATGGGGAGAACTTCCGAGCTTGGATCCACTCTGTAGGGAGGTGTGTATGTCCTACAGGGTAGAGACATTTGGAACTAGATGGTTCCAGTGGCAGCTCAAACATCCGCTGGAGAGTCAGGGGAGGACAGGACCCCAGGCCCCATCCAAGCATTTCCTGTTTGTTTCCATCTGGCTCCAGGATGACTCACTTGACCCATCTCCAGATAAGTCATGAGCAAAGAATAGCATCTCCTGGGATAAGCCGAAAACATGGAGAATCTGTTTTTCTAAGCCTCCCTTAAACTGAGAAATGTGAACAGTTCACCTTAAGTCTCAGGGAACAGTTAGTTCCAGGTTATAAAGATGAAAGTTCCTTTTTCTTCAATGCTCACCTGCACTGTTAACCACAGGGAAACTAACGGCTGGCCACAGTCCCCAAAGACCCAGCAATCCCGAAACATGTGCCAAGCTGTTTTTTCATTTTATTGGGGATTTAAAATGACAGAGGAAAGAACTAACCACAGTGTCTAAGGAAACCAACCCCAGAGCACAAATAAACCCATTCTCTGCCAGCCGTGAAGCACAGCAACTCTCACCTTAGCTTGAATACGTGTTTCTTCTTTTTGTAATCAAGGGCCACTTCACAGACGGCTTCTTTCAAACTTACAGGGACCTCGCTGTGGTAGGGAATTCCGGAAGCAGCAGTCTTTGCATCTTTGTAGAAACCCATTTCTTGGTTATTTATGACACAGTAAACATTGTGCCAGGACCTGAGCAGTAAAGAAAGGGATATCAAGGCTCTACGTCACACTCCCCTTAAAGAAGTACAAATTTGATCAATATGAAAATGATCCTCACTCAATGTGGCAGGACTCCTACTAACAGCCAACGCTCACAACGGAATAAAATTCCTCCGTGGAGATTCCTGGGACAGGGCATGTGTTGCCACAGTGGCAGGTTTGAGTGCTGCATCTTTTTCTGAATTTGGGGAAAAACACAGTACCCCCTTCTAGTAAAGAGAGGTACGCTTAGCTCATTTTCACTGGTGTTTGGTACTCTTTGCTATAGTCCCCTCTTATCGTATGGGGCACAGGCCAGGCTCCTTCCTTGTTTGAAACATGACTGTCCTCAAACAGGAGCTCTTCCAGCCTCAGCTTCATTCTTTATGTGGCCTGGCAACTTGATAGGGAGGCAGATTCACAGACATTAGCACTTATGGTACACCTTTGGGTAAATTAGAATAAGGTGGTTTTTTCCCTATTATGTGGCAAACTGTCATAATATACTAATCTTATTAGAACACCTGCCTGTATTAACACATAAATCCCTATGTCATCTCAGTGTGAACAGCAGTGCTTGGATGGCACGATCCCCTTGTACGTGACACAACCTGCACAACTGTGCATGGTCCCGGGTAGTTTGGTTTACTAGTTAAGCACACAGACTTTGGAGTCAGAAAGGGGTTTCACTCCAGCTTTGCCATTTACTAGGTTTCTACAGAAAGTAAGCTTTTTAAACTTCTCAGAGCCTCTGTTCCATCATCTGTTAATAAAATTAGGGCTACTGGGAGACAATGAATATATATAAAGTATGACACGGAGGTAAGGCCGGGGGAAATGGTGGATGTCTTTTTAAAAACCCTATAAGGGATCCTACGATGAAATCATTTCACTTCAGACTCCTCATTTTCAATCTAGCAAATTCCTTCTCAGGAGGAACTACTAAGGCCCCTTCCTGCTATTCTCAACCACACTGAGCTCTTCTTCTCTCAGTGAATAAGCAACACTCTACTCCCGCTAACATCAGTCCCAGGAAGAATGCAATGCACAGAAAGCTACCAAAAGAAGGAACCTCTGTGAGCACACACTCCTTCCCACTCGAGAGCAGCCCACGTCACCCTTTAACGGGCTGACTTCCCACCTCACAGCCCCAGCCTCTGCTGCTGTTACCTGCTTGAGGCTTTCTTGTTGTGGGCCTCCCACTCGTGCTTCCGATTCAGGAAGCCTTCCATCTGGGCTGAAGGCGTCTCCTGGGTTCTGGCCGGTAAGGTGGCGGCACTCTGGGCCGGGAGGGCAGTCTTGGCTTTGCGATCGGAGGTGGGGGAGGGGATGGGGCTGGACTCTTTAGAGCTTGTCCTCTGTTCTGTAGCGCCGTTGACCATTTCGCTGGTGTCCACTGTTTCTGCCACCTAGGGACAGCGGAGAGGCCATTCAGCTAACTCTGTGAGCCACGGGGGTGACACCACATACGCTCTAACTGACTCGCTCACGTGGCTGTGTATAAATGCCTGGCACAGATCGAGGCAGTACAGTAAAACCATTGCACACCCCACAAAGCCAGCTGGACACCAAGGACATTAGAAGGTGGGAATGGATTAATACCCGCCCGTTTATGGGGAAATGAGAAAAGCGAAATGCCAGTATGAGTTTTACTGCACTCTACTCCTCTGATCGATCCATTTTCTCTAATATAACTCCGATCATCTCCTCTTACATTTACTTTAAAACAAAAGGACAACAGTAACAATCACACATATTAAATATGAGAGAGAGTGGACGTTATACAGCAGCCACCTTACAACCAAGGATGCCACAAGAAGGGCTGAAGTTTAAGCGAAAGGGCATTCACAAACAGACCAATAGACAGCTCTATCAGAGCTACACAGCATTCCCCCAGAGTAAGACAGAGGAAAGAACTTGGGTTTCTGAAAATGCTTTCTGGCTCTCCTCCCCCACCCCTCAACACATTGTCATAAACACATGCAGAAATTAGGATGACAATCATGCATTTCACATCTACCATCCCAGTTAGACTTTGGAACTTAAGAGCTGCAAGGAAATGAGGCAAGTCAACAAACATCAATTTAACCACATCTGCCGAAGTTTGTATCGTGAGTGGGTTGTAGTTTGTGTTAAAGGAGCTGGAAAAGCCAATCACAGTCACTCAACACCACACGGCTATTTACCCCCAAACAAAGACAGAACCAGGGCCTTCCCCATCACGGGTTGGTTGATCACGGTGCCTTGCTGCACTGAGACGAGAAAGCCCAGAGACCGCCAGGCTTCCAGCGGCTCTGACCCTTCAGGCTGGAGACGTCTTCCGGAGCGTTCCTTCCCAAGCTCATTTAAATTGTAACCCTCATGGCTTTTCGGCTTTGGAAATGTAGTAGGGTCTTGATTCATTATCACTTTCAGCCTGTGTACCGTCAACTGTGTACCATTAACTGTAGCAGCCCCTGGCTGATACACCCAGGGTATGGGATTAGCGAGTTACTCAAGCTGGGTGTGGCTGACACTTTAGTGGGTTACAGACAACCTGCACCCCTCGTACACGGACAAACATGGAGGAGTCAATGGCACGCTCATTAGATACTTCCCCCACCACTGCTGCCCAGAACCAGTGACACCAAATTAGCAGCAACGACCTTGACAGGATAAACGGTAGACTGGCCACCACCACTGGAACACTCAGATCTGTCAACTCTTGGGAACTGGATTTCTCACTTATTAGGTCTTACCTAAATGGCTGGGCTCTCAACAAAAATAATTTTTTTGGGAAAAGGGCTGATAAAAACTTGGGAAGGGAGGGAGAATCATGAGTTTAAATTATGTCTATGCAAACTATCACAATTATCATTATGGTTTAGGGCGAGGCTAGTAGAGGCTATGCAATTTAAAGGTGTTTTTGACTAGAATACTTTATCTTTATGGCAATGTGGAAAATGGATTATTAGGTCAGAAAGACACCAGGGGGTGGGTGGTGGTGGTGTAGAGGTGTGTGTGCACGGTGATTATCCAGGCTTTGCAAGTGATAGCCTGTAGACACAAGCTTATGAACAAGAGCCTATTTAAATATTTCTCTCTCTCTTCGCTTTTTAAAGGAGAGTTGCAGGAGGGGAAATAACCAAAAAAACAAAACCCTGAGTCAAAAGAATGTGAGTGGACCTTAAAGTTGACAAATCTCCTTTAATGTGAGATTTCAGGAAACTTCTGGTGAGGAGGAAGTGTGAGTTTGGTCTGGAAGGCCTGAGCCAGGTGTGAGTCCAGAGAGACATGGGGTTAGTATGTACAGAAACCAGGTTAAAAAAAAATTTAGTGCTGCAGGTTTGACTTGAAAGCTGCTAGTGACAGCAATGACCTGGATAGAGAGATGTTTACTTGAAAAAGGCTAAAATTTATCATACTTGGTCAGACTTCAAGGTAGATGAAGGCCAGGGAAACCTCTTCTGAGGAAATTCTGCAGCAAAAATTTTTTCTTTAGAGTTAGAAGGAAAGAGAAAACCCCAAACCAGTATGCAGAGATAATTAATGTTTATGCAAATGAATCACTAACCAAGAAAACAAGGAAAATAAAAGAAACAAAATGAATTTTAATGGACATGTGCTTTAAGCATGCCAACAGACAACACACCACTAGAGACAAACATCAAAAGCAAATCGTAGTGCTATGATCAAATGATGGGTACATGTGAATAACCCCCCCCACCCGCCCCGCACCCTACATTGCTTCTCTTTAGCAATTAGTCCAGAGCACTTTAGTGGCCGGGCATGCCCGAGATACTTAAATCAGGAGGTGAACATAAATGTAACGTGACAACTAGTAGCACAGGAAACACCCGATTGGTTTTCAAAGTGCACCAAGCAACACTATTTTCAAGTTCATTAACTTGAGTCTCTGCGCCATCACTCAAAACAATGAAAAGGCTTTTTCTTCTTTCAGTGCAATCCAATTAAAATTTGTTCTGGCAACCTACAATTTAAAAACCTAGATAAAAATAGGCATGACAGCAAATGCCAGAAGTATCATAGCATTGCCTTTTTATGTGCTTATGTGGCTTTGGGTGTGGGGGGGTCTTCTAAATACAAAAAACATAAAATTGGGTATCTGTTCTGATGATACAAAATTTAAACACACACATATATATATATGAAAATATCACATATATACATATAGATGAATGACACACATAATGTAATTTGGAGCCAGAAATGTATGCCATGGCTTCCTAATGACCAAAGATGAAGCAGCAGTTTTTTTCTAAAATGAATTTTGGTGTGTTGTAAAGCAGAGACTCAATAATGGTGCACCCTATTCCCAGAACACAAGAAGCTTGGCATCTATCTATATACCTATCTACAGTCGCAAGTAGATAGATATGTACATAGAGATAAGGAAAAACAAACAAGATGCTATATGATGTTATCCTGACAAAAGAAAAAAAAAGACATGCATCATGAAATAAAAAGACAAATTAGACTTAACTCATGGAAAACACATATCAAAACAGGTTTCTGAGTCTACTAACACATCTAAATATGGCAAATGAGCAAGTGAATGTCTCACAAGGCTTTGATGTAATAATGGATTTGGTTTTGTTTTTATCAGTACCAGGAAATTACCCTTTCACCAGCTTTTACTTCTAAGGAAAAGGATTTCTAGTAAAATATTTTCAACCCCTGCTTGTAGCCTGATAAATGCCATCTTAAAAGACTCCTTTATCAGAGAATTCCACAAAAAGTCTTGAGCAAATGAATAATGAATCAGAAGATTCATCTGAGACGTACAACGGAGTTTCTGTCTACAGAGACACTAAATGACTTCTGCAGCCAGGCGGCATGCAAGTGCTCTTAGGCACGGTCCACCAAGTGCAATGTTCAAGTAATCAGGATGAACCAGAATGGCTTTTGTTCCATTTGTTTGAAAAATTAAAACAGTTTGACACCCTGAAGTCATTGACTGAATGGAGAGGCAACGAAGTCTGGTAGGCAGGCTTCCAAAACACACTGAGAACTGCCATCACCTGCTGCATCCCTTGTCACAATGGTACTGACAGTGACTAAGACAGAGGTGGCAGCGGCGGTCAGTCGGCACTTTACTCCTGAGGCTGGCGGCAACATCTGCTGCAAGTAAGCCTGCAGTTCTCACTTCAGGACTTGGCAGAAAAAATAAAAGAGGAACTGGTTTGTAAAAAGTATGAATGACCCAAGGGTCTCAAAATGTTTGAGATTGTGCGCCCCACATTAAAATAGCTTCCAGAGCATTTCTGACTTCCTTTTTTTTGTCATCTTCAATAAATGAATGTATCCTTCATGGAATGTTACACAGCTGACTTTAGGCTTTAATCTCAGTATTGAATGTCTCCTTCCTCATATACCAGTCTTCCTAGTTGCTAGTAAACTACTGCAGGTTAATAGCATCTCTAAAAAGGGCTACATACAGCACAGTACTGTGCCCTGTTAGTATAACTGGATGTGTCATACCTGTTAAGATTCTAGTTTTCTTCTTCATTATGCTGTAATCTCATTTAATTTCATTTCAATTACTCATGTAAGGGTTTCGCTGTAAAATCTTAATAAAGTAAAAAGCTCACAATAAATAAACAAAAAATAAGTATGCTGCCTTAAGGCAACTGGGCATCCATCAGTTAAGAGACTCAAATAAACATGAATTAAATGCAAACAAATATGGAACCAAGGAAGGCTATGAATTAAGTAAAAATTTTTAACATTTTGGGTGAAGTGGAAGCTGAAAAATCAAAACCAAGAGGATTTAGAAAGGGTGGTTCTTGACAAATGGTAGTGAACTTCACAGTCCAGACCATGGCTGGTCACTGGCTGTCCGTCTGCTATTAAAGTTTTTGTAGTTTTGGTAGGTTTGAGAGCGGTAACTAACCCGTGGAGATCCCTGTTCAGCCGGCAAACCGTTCTGGGAAACTTGTTCTCCTTTCGAAGTATCCCTGTTAGATGAGAGGGGAAAAATGGAAAAGAAGAGGGAAAGGGAGGGGGAAGAAAGGGAAGAGAAGAAGAAGGGGGAAGAGAAAGAGGAAAACAATAACAGAGGGTGGGGAGAACAACATTCCATTTTATTACAAGTTTTCTCTCACAAAAACATAAGCAATCCTTTCACATAATGTAATTTTTAAAAAAATTTAAAACTAACTTTCAAGTGTTTCAAATAAACCCTAGATAGAAAATTAAGACTACAGGAATGCCCTGTCCCCTGCCTCACACCAAATAAAGGCAGCACTGTCGTGGAGCACTTCCCATGGCAAAATAATTAGCCTTTTGGAAAGAGAAACTTCTGCCTTTGAGTGAAGTCACTCAGAACTTTCAAAAAGGATCACCACAAATCCACGGGCCTGTAGTCTGGGTGGTTCACTCCATCCATTTAGTCACAAGGAAATGCTAAGTGTTCTTGTGTGTGCGTGCACACGTGTGCAGGCAGTAGGAAGGGCGCTGTCCATACTCCACTTCTACCACCTACGGGAGCTATGTGACTATGGACAAGTCAGCGTCCTCAAGTGTTATTCAGGGGTGACTATACAGATTCTAAATAGTCTGCAGAAGCAATTAACAGGAAGATCATTTGGTTGGGCCTAGCAAAGCAAGGCATCAGGAAGATGTTCTATAAACCTCATTTGCCACCCAAGCTAAGGGAACAGCTCCTGGAGCTGCCCGTGACTCACCACTGCTGGGACTCGGCCTCCTCTGAAACCTTCGTGCTTGGCTCGGGCGAAGGCGGCCGCCTCTTCCTCTCCTCTTCCTCTTGCTGTCTGCGCACTTCCAGTAACTCCAACTGAGGGAGAACACAGGGATGTTCAGCAGAGCCCCAAACTCTGCCTCTTTTAAGGGAAGGGTTCTAGGAACCCAGGAAGTTCTCCTGTCTAGTTTTCTACACTGGACCGCACTGGACAACCAGAAGCTCTGACATCCCGAGCAGAATGGTATTAGGTTCAGAGGAACTGCAGCCACAACCTAAAACCACAGGAAATGGAGTTCTATTCCATGGGCTGGCAAAATTCCTGTGAGTTGTTTTATATGACTTCTGGGAACTTAGGTTTAATTTCTAAATTAACTACGCAGGCTCTCAACTTCGCTGAGGAGGACAGTACCTGAGCCTGAGGGCTCATGCCGGACTCCCCAGGAGAGCTCAGACAAGCACCCGAGACAGAGCTGCAGCCATTCTCAAGGAAGCTGCTTGTGCTGTGGTAGGGATCTGTGTTCAGCCAAAACCCAAATAACACATAAAAAAGCCACAGAACAGTTTAACTGAAATGAAGCCATTTCATGAGCAATATGCATGCACCAAAAGTACTCTGTTTTAACACAAAAGTATGCAGGTACATTTTAAATCCCCAGAACTGTGGAAATCATAAAGAAATACCATTATTATATATCGCAAAGAATCAGCTTTCTACCAGGAATGCAAAAATCTTGGGAGAGAAAACACTAGTGCACAACAAGCCCTTTTCAAAGGCCTTTATGTTGGGCAGAAAAGATCATCAGGAATGGGGAATTTATAATGGATTAGGATTAAGCTACTATTTGAGAATACTAATTCTGAAATTCTGAGGAAAAATTTAAGTCCACGCACCCTTGAAACCAAAGCTTCTATGAGATACAGGAGAAAGGCAGATCAAAAGAGCAATTCCCAGACAGGCAGTTATTACAAGCAATCATAAATCCAGGTGCCAAGCGGTGAATGAGAGGGCATCAGCCCTGAGCCTCTCCCAGGACCTATTCCAAGGGACCCACCAATTTCAAGAAGATGCTTACTACTTCTAAAAAACTGAGCAATTATGTGAATCCCCCAGTCTCAGAGGCAAGCAGGAAGAAAAGGCTGCCTACAGAGCCAACAGGCAAAGCACCCCAGCATCCAGCGGCCACTTACTGTCGTCAGTCTTTCCAGGGCAGAGAATCTCTCGTCCCATGTCGCTGCAGACTTTTCAAATGCCTCGTGGCGCTTGATGAGCTTCTCTACCTCGTCCACACTCTGGCCTATTTCTCGGCTGGATAGGTACGGCTCCTGTCCAAGCAGCCAGGCCTCGGCTACGCTGGCGTCTCTTGAGAACTGATGGACCTCCAAAACTGCACAGGGTACCAAGAGAAGGTGAGGCTGGCCAGTAGGTGACCTGGCCGGCCCCGCCTCCCAGCACCACTGCCCTCTGGTGGCGGCCACCTGCACAGGCAGCTTACCATCTACTCTAGATCAGCGCTGTCCAACATAAATGAAATGTGAGTCACACACGCAACTTTAACTTTCCCAGTAGCCACATTAAAAAAAGTAAATATAAACAGGTGAAATTAATTTTAATGGTATGTTTTATTTAACCCAATATATGAAAAATGATCATTTCAACATGTAATTAGTATTAAAAAACTGAGATGTTACATTCTTTCTTTTTCTAAGTCTAAATCCGATGTGAATTTTATACTGATAGCACTTACTGCACATCTCAATTTGAGAACATTTCAAGTTCTCAGGAGTCACTTGTGGGGCAGCGGCTATCACACTGCACAGCGCCGGTCTAGAATGTACACTCTGCTCACTCAGCCCTGCTTCAGAGCTCTGCAGGAATTCACAGTCCACAGGTAGCCAGCCTGTGTGGCTTGTGCAAGTGTTCATAAACTACCCCTTGTTGGAAGTAGTTCTATGTTGTATTCTGGGGGGCTGGGAGGGAGGGAAGGCTGTGGGAGCACTACAGCAGGTAGGGAACGACCTGGGCCAAGGCTTTTGCTGTTTCATTCTGTTCCTCCACATGTGAGGAGACACAAGCACTGGCTCCACCACCATTACAAGAAGGCAGGACAGAACGTGGCTTCCCGCTATTGCTAGCACGGATTCTTCACTGCGTTTTGAGCAGCAGTGCCTGGGGCTGTTGGGTAAGAAATGGGCCCCAGGCAGCAGGAGTGTCCCTGGGAGCCAGTCAGCTATCTCCTTCCAGTGTCTCATGCTGGAAGCCCCCAGCACAGCCACATGGAGGAGATGCCACCTCTGCACAAGGGACTCATCGGCTCTTCAAGGCAGGGACTGTGCAAGTCATCACTGTGTCCCCAGTGTACAACCTGGTCCTAGTTCACAGTGTGTGACACAAGTTTTGCTGAACTGAGTGAAAGTGCCCTGGAATTGTGAAGACTTACAGACCAAATCTTCATGCAAAGAATTGTCAAAAATAGGATTTCTGAGGGCTCTGGGCCTTCCTTAGAAAAGGTCCCTTGGATTCAGTTTCTACTAAGCACCCAGATGTGCATGGATGGGGTTAGAACATAATGACAGAGTCCAGAGTTCCAGCATAGAATGGCAAAGTATGGTTAACACTCCTGGACTGGGCTACTTTTAGTGTTCATACCAATTATGAAATGCTATTCCCAATAATACCCATTATAAACCCTGTGTTGGTTCAAATATTCCTTTATAAAATGAGGATTAAAAATAGAATCTAGTAGTATCTCATAGGATCACTGTGGGGAGTAAATACAGAAATACATTTAAAAAACTTAGAACAATGCCCAGTTCACAATAAAACCTTAACAGATGTTAGCTTTAATTACGTTATCAATCTTCCAATGAGAACACCAAATATCAGACTTAATCAGGCCAACTTTCCACCTTCTTGACTCTGAAATAAGAATTCTTCTTGAAGACAACTAGAGGCAGGGGCTTCTGCCTGTGCCCTCCCCAGGGATGCTGAATTGTCATTCCCATGTTGTTCCTAAAGAACCACCAAATCCCACTGATGACACTGAGATCAGTCATGGGGCAAAAAATAATGACTATGCCACAGGAAACTTCTTAAAAATAACATTTACCATGTAATGGTGAAATAGGACACTAAAAAAGCATCCAAAACTCCATAAATCATTAAGTGATAACATCACATCAATTAAAACAGAAAAATAAACTTGCATGCTTTCCATGAATACCCAAAAAGAACAGAAAGATAAGCAAAGTTTGTTCTTACTCAGTCTTAACCACTCCCATCGGTCTTCCCACTTGTCGATCATTTCTTTTCTCTTTTCTGTCAACTGCAGTAACTTTTCCTTGATCTGTATGAAAAGAAGGAACCCCAGGACATCTTAATAGAATGCACCACATCCTCTTGATGAGTCACTTCACATAACAAAAATACATTTTCTGCAAAGACCACCAGTAGGCCGGGAGATACCTTTGGACTACTCAGTCTATCTGGGTACTGGGAGAGGAGAGAGAAGCACTTCTGGAAGTGCTCCTTCCAGAAGGGGTTGGAGGATGGCGGGGGCCCTGCCCAAAGCTACTTTGTCGTGAGGAGGCTCCCTGCAGCAAACACATTCAGGAAGAGAGACAGCAAGGGGGCGAAGCCCTGACCTTTGAGAGGACATCCATTCCCATGCAGGGGGCCAACACTTAACTCATCATGTATCTCTTTACTGCCATCATCCTAACCAGAATCGGCAACCATCCACTAAAGAGCAAGCTGATCTAGGGCACATGCGACTGACAAGGGGGAACAATTAGAAAGAGTACTGATGGAGGTGGGAGAGGCCGTTTTTCAACCTGCGGCCCTCAAAAATTGTCTTCTGTGTCCTAAATTTACTGGTGCTGGGCCTGGAGTCTTGCATAATTGTATTTTTCTAGACACACAGGAAAGAAGGAATTTTGAAATATATGTATGTGCATGTGTACATGAACATAAACACAGATTTTCTGTTTTTATGTACATCTATGTACATAAACCACCCTCAAATAGAGTCATTTTATATCTTAACATGACCTACATTTTCCCCATGGCCCCAAAGCAAAGCAGTATCCTACCTCCTCAGATGCGTAGTGTTTTCTCGCCAACAGGGATTTCCCAAGTTCAATACAGGTTGTGAAACTGTCATTACGAGCATCAATTTCAGCTTTGATACCTTGATGATTATTCATCAATAGTTCAACAGATGATACATCCCTAAAATTAGACAAACATTACCTCCTTTAGGAGATCAGGCTTTTCAAATAAGTGTGTAGGTTTTAAAACACATAACTAATTTCAACAAAATTGCCTGATGGCCTTTCATATCTGATTCACTGTCTGAGCTCAGGTTGGGCCACTGGAGCCAAAGCACAATGTATGACAGCACCATTTAGGGCCAGCTATACAACCAAACATTTAGAATACGGCTACTTTTATTTTCGTGTGGGTGCCTGAATGATTCAATTCGAAATGGTTTCTAGGTGGGTGCTAGAAAAAGCATCAGATTTCTGTTTAAAATTTTACTTTGAAATGCAATTCAGAAAGACTTTCTTCAAGAAGAGAGCGTCCCAATTGTACCCTGATGAGTCAGCGGCTAAAGGTTCAGGATGTGTGTTCTAATGAGCAGCTGATACAGTCTCATTATCCAGACATGACGAGATACACAGAGTGGGAATTAGATTAGATATCAGTGACCAATATAGCTGTGAGAGCTTCCCATGCATCAAAACCTAACAATCTTGATCTAGGAAATACAATTAAAATATATATATATATATATATATATATACACAACAAAATATTTCTTCCACTTCAGCATAGTTTATTTGTCAATTACAGTGGGAACAGGAGCTGGCATAGGTGAACTGAAGATTACATATGTACCTGCTTCTTAATCTATTAACTTCTCGTTACTAATTTGCATGAAATGAAGCCAGAGCTATAGAACGAATACCAAATAATAACCCCAGGACACCATTAGAGCATATGTTGAGGATAAGAGACACCTTCAGTAATGTGTATGGAAAGGCACAGAATGGTTTTTAATCCAGACATACAAAAAGAACTCAGAAAGGCCATCTCACTGAGGCAGTTAGTTGCGCCCAAGGTATGTGGCTGCCTGAGGCATGAGGTCCTACTTCGAGCACAGACCTGGGCAGGGGGGCCCGTAAGTGTGGAACATGGGAGCTTGGCTGGGGAGAACCAGGAAGGGCTCGACAACACCAAGCCCCATGTCCCCTGGAGATGGTGTGTAGGAGACAAGTGAATGGCAGCTTCCCCAGAGCACTTCCCCAACCCTGCTCTGGCCCTGAAGCTCTCAGGCAAGAATTGCTCTCAAGGCTCCTGCTTCTCTCTGGAAGATCCCTTCTCTGTATTAACCAATGGTCAGCGAGCCTGATTTCCTCCTCTCCATGAGGCCAGGAGCATTACCTTGGCTTCTCCTGGGCTTCGATCTGTCGGATGACATCCTCCATCCAGAGCATGAGGTCACGCACCATGCTGAAGAAGCGGAATTTGTCCCCTGTGTCCACCAGCCGCACCCTGCGGCCCTCACAGGCGTCCAACAGGGACTTCCAGGCTTCCAGGACCTCATTCTCCCGCTTCTGGATGTCGTCGGCTTTGTCACCCGCATAGGCTGCCTGGAGGCGGGCTGCATCCTCTTGCAGCTGCCTCACCTGTGAAGCCACGGGGGAGACGAGCCAGGTGAGTCCACTGTGGTCTCCCACCATCACCCCATGCCCTTCTTCCCACGTGCCATATGCTGTTCTGCTCACACGCCGAAGGGAGCACCACGTCAAAACATGGCCCAGGCAGGGTGCGGTGGCTCACGCCTGTAATCCTAGCACTCTGGGAGGCCGAGG
>VBSM01002608.1:132440390-132483795 GCA_008086735.1 Cheirogaleus medius
AAAAAAAAAAAGTGATCCCGACTCCTCGAGGAGCTCTCAATTTCATGAAGATCCAAGTCATGAAAATGCAAGTTTTCTATAAATCCATTGAACTACATTATTAGGTTTTACATTATTAAGAGATGAAACAAATGAAATACCACAGCAATGCTGGCAATACAGCTTAGTCAGGAAAAGTCCCCAGTCCACCTGGAGGTGGCCTGGGATATATGAGTAGGACATGGCCAGATATATTTCTAAAAAATAAATACCTAATCTGCTCCTTCAGGGGCAAGATAAATGTTTTCATCATAGTGAGAAACTGCCATGAGGAACACATTTTGAAAATGCCTTTCCACTGATATGTAATGTTGCTGACAATGTATGAGTCGCCTATAACAGTTCTCACCATGGGACATGTACACTCAAAAAGTATAAAAACATAGCATCCAATGTGGTTAAAATTACTGACTGATGTTAAAGAAGGTGAAATTTGAACTAGCCAAATTTCAATAAACACTTTGCAAAACTGAAAATTAACAATGAGAATTGTGATTTGGTAAGAGGAGCCAATGATGCACTTCTAACTACATGGATTTTTGGTGAGCTATCTTTTCAGTTATGACAGTCACCAAAAGTAAAAGAAAAATACCAACAAACTAACACAAATTAGCATGTAGAGAAAGCTCAGAGTGCAGGAAATGAAAATGAGTCTTAAATATGAAAAGATGCTTCATGGAGATAATGTAATGTGTCATCTATTAGTTGGCAAAAACTGAAGTTTGATGATGTATTTGTTGGTGAGCTCATTCATTGTTGACAGGAGTCAGCAGGCTACAGCTCTTATAGAGGGTAGATGAGCAGTATCCATGAAAATTATAAATGCATACACCTTCTGACTTTATGATCCTACTTTGGGGAATTTGGTCTACAAATATTCTTGCATATTTAGGAAATGAAATGCACATAGATTATTTATTGCAGCACTGTCTATAAAAGTAAAAGACCAAAAATAAAGTAAATGTCCATCAATGAAGTATTGGTTAAATTAATGATGGGGTATCCAGCAAGAGACTCTGATGCAGCCATGAAAAAGAATGAAGAACTGCTCTGTGTACACATATGAACAGTGCTCCAAGATGATGGCTAAGTACAAAAAGCAAAGTGCAGATGATGTGCATAATATTCTACTTTCTATGTTAAAAAAGGGGAAAAACCCAAGAATACACTTTCACCTTTTGTGGAGGAGGGTGCAAATATGCTTTTATAACAGAAACTAATAATTACAGTTATTTTATATTTAAATTTATTTCTCATATATGCTTATATAAAGTACAAACATTAGTAGTGCCGTACATGTATATAATGTCTAATTAAAGATAGACACGTTTGGGAGAATGGACACTCAATCATTATTTACTGATGAGACTGTGTGATCAAAGAAGTCTGCAGACAGCAGTCCTGGATGGAAGGAGCTTTTAGATGTCTGTGAGAAAAATATTTGGAGAAATGCTATGTGAGGATGCAGGTGGGGTAAGGGGTGGGAACAGACAGCATCAGGGGCCGAGGAGAGGTGGATTACTGACCCCAACTGCACGAAAGGACTTTACGTGATGGTAGGTCAAAAAAAGTTACCGCAAAAGATGTAAAGAACTACCAATGGGAATTTGGTTTCCATTGTGATTTGATTTCCATACCTTAAAGAACTTTTGAAACTATTATTTAATTATGGCTCAGGTATAACTCAAGTTACAACAAGCAAGTTCCTAGGAAATTATTTGAAAAGCTAATTTTCTATACAACTAAGCAAATCTTCCCAAACACCTGCTTCTGTGCCTCTGGTTTTTTTTTGTTTGTTTGTTTTTGAGACAGAGTCTTGCTCTGTTGCACCGGCTAGAGTACAGTGGCGTCATCATAGCTCACTACAACCTCAAACTCCTGGGCTCGAGCGATCTTCCTGCCTCAGCCTCCTCTGATTGTTTTTTAATTTGCTCTCAAAACAAAAAGTAAGGTGCAAGAGGACAGCAAAAGTGAAAATTCCCACAAAAATTAACTATTGCTTTGCACAGCCACTCAAGACCACCCTTGCTGATGCTGTGTTGTTTACTCCTGGGGCTCCTGTGCAGAATGGAGGCAGGGGCAGGTCAAGCTGGCACAAGAGGAAAAGCGCTAGGAGGATGCACCACCTGCCAAGAGCCTTCCCTTCTGCTCTGTTGTTCTGTGATGATAAACATCAATATTGCAGACGGGGCACACATCCTTTTATGCCACAATGGCCTGGCCCAGCGAGTACAGTGAGGCTGCCAGATTTGAGGGGGTGGATGCCTGTCCTGGGTGTTCTTGGACCCTTGCTGGGCTCCCTCACCTCTTGAGTGTCATGAGGTAAAGGAATTCATGAAAAAAACTGGGGAGCAACTCCGCAGTCTCTCACAGCAGCGAGAGCAAATGATTTTACAGGTGCCAAAGGAAGATCTGTGCTGCTAAGGTATTTTCTAACTCCCTCTCTAGGCATCCCAAAAGTTTCCCTGAGCTTTCGTTACATAACAATAATTAGAAAGCATTTATAGAGCTCTTACTATTGTCACGTTTTGTAAGCATCATCTCAATCCTCAAAGCATTAGAAAACTGAAGCTTAGAGAGATGAATTAAACTTGCAGCCACAGAGAGTGACAAGAATTAAGAATTAGGGGAAAGAAGACAATGGCTGTCAAGGTGGTCCCTCCACAGAACAAATCCCAAAGCTGTGTGGAGGCTGAAGCACTAGATTGGGTCAGCCCGAGGCCGAGTCTGGGCTGCCTGTTTTTGTAAATGAAACTTTATTGGAACTTTTCTCACTGTCCACAGCTGCTTCGTGCTATAATGGCAGAGGGCAGAGCTGTAACTGAGACTGTATATCCCATAAAGTCAAAAATAGTTACTATCTGGCCTTTAACAGAAAAGGTTTGCCAACTCCTGTACTATTAATAGATGATCAATACATTCTTATCAGACAAGAACAAAACCCCAGACATACTCAGGGACATCTTTAATAAAATTGGCTTCTTCTCTAGGATCATGAAATTTAGGAAGAAAAAATTTATTTTTCAACTGAAAAGCATAAAACTAAACAAGAAACTATACAGAGATTAGAAAGGAAACTAGAGAGTGGTTACACTAGATTCTTACTGTTACACACTGTTATTACGTTGTCAAACATCTTTTAAACAAAGTCTTAGTGTTTACCCATTTTATGGGAGGGGGAAGACCAGGCATATTAACACATTAGAATCCTGTTTTCTCTCTTTCCAGAAACATAACTTGGACCCTGGCTGATGGAAAATAATAAGGTATCATTTTGGAAATTATTTTGGACATATATGCTTACATAATACAAACTCTAGTTGAGGCCTATAACTTACAAATGTCTGTCTATGCATCTGGTTTATTTATTTGTTTTAATCATGGGGATGCTCATCTGCTGTCTGCAAATGTGGCAAAGAGAACTTTATGGACTGAAAAGTTCTCCCAAATGAAGATTATAAGGTGTGCACATATGTGCTTAATTTGGGGCAATTCTTTGAGGCATGTTTTGAGGAGCCAAGGAATAGAGAGATACTCAGAGATGCATAAAGACACACTCTATGGAGAGAAAATCTCCCCATCGCCCGGGACAGATCCCCTACCCCTACCCACCTGAGTGCCCAGAGCCTGGATGTCATGCTCGAATGTGGTGTGCATCCTCTGTAAGGTCTCCACTGTGTTCTGATCTCTCCCAAGCTCCTCGGGGAGTTTCTTGTGTTTGTCCTGTATGCGCCCAAAGATCTCCTTGGCGTCATGGTAAAACTTATGCAGTTCATAGGAGGCGGCAAGAATCTGTGTTCTTGTGTCAATGAGCTCCAGGAGGTCAGCCCAGGCTTCGTTGAGGCCGTCCTTCCACTCGGCGACGGTGGCGGCATCCGAATGTCCAGAGTTGATGAGTTCATCTGCCATGTGATTGACTGTGTCCACACGCTCCTGCCCAATGTTCCCTGTGTCTCGGGCAAATTCCCGGAATCGTTCTTGTAACATCTGAAACGGGCATATGCATAAAGAAATCAGTGAGACTGTTGTGTACATCCTATTTCTTGATCACATGAATGTCCTTTGGAAAGAAATGGCCTCTAAGCGAGAGGTAATCATGTAGTAGTTACCTCTCATTAAGTAGTCATAACTAATACTCATGACTTAAGAACAGATCTTAGTTCTAGAACCTCTTATCAATCAGGTTTCTTTCTTGCTCAATGCAGCAGAGTAAGGCTCTGCTTCTACCTCCTTTTACTACACGGGTTGGGGGTACAGAGAGGTTAGCCAACCTCAGTCAAAGTCACCTGTTTATAAAATACACCATGTTGAAACTAAGCCCCATGCCCTTTGATGTGAGTCAGAGCATCCTCTTTGCTCACAGATTAGGAATGCAAGTGGCTTCCACACCATCGCTAACTGCACGGCCATTCACGCTCTGCCCGGGGTACTTGCCGTGACGTGCTCGTAGTCCTGCCCCAGCTCGTGGGACCCCGCGACCACCTCCCTCTCAGCGATCCACTGCTCCAGGTCGTCCACCTCCCGGTTGAGCTGGAATAACCTGTGCCTCTCGTCCAGCTTGCCTCTCCTCTCTTCGGCAAGGTCTTTCAGACCAGCGTACAGCTTATCCACTTTGGACTGCCGCATGCTAATGCGCTCACTGAAAAAGAGAGGGAGCAACAGAGGAAAAGGATCTTCAATGTCAATTTTCTTGAAGGGAAAAACAAATGAGGTGGAGATAACAGGAGAACATGTTACACTAAATTTCTCAAAGGAAATTCTGGTTAACCTACTTAGCCTGAAAAATAAAACTCATAATTGGCCTCAATTTCAAGTAACGAAGAGCCAATATGTAAACAAAACACAATAATTAAGGCTGAAGGCCATCTTGAATGTAATCAAGGAGGTTGGTGGGGTGGGGTTGCAGGGAAAAACCCTGTCTGCAGTGTTGGCTCTGCAGGTCAGGATTTGCTTTGAGTTAATGCAAAATCCACAAGTGGTCTTCCGTTCTCCGGCAAGCATTAGCCTTTACCAGCTATGGGCTGTGTGCTCTGTTCTGTCAAGAGGGCTGGACCAGATGCTCTGGTTTCTCAGGTCCCGGGTATGCAGTCAGGAGACTGTACCCCCTTCCCTCCAACTTTCTCAGAGTGACAGTCTCGAAACAGGACACCAGAGACAAGGACTTGCTTGTACCCAATGCTGGAGACTAGGAAAGCCACTTTCCTGGGAATCCTGACCATGAGCATCTTAACGACCTCCTGCACCAACACAGCCTTTGACCTTGTCTCCCTCAATCTGCCTCAGTTAAACACACAAGGCTGACTCCTTTCCTTTCTGAGTCATAAGAGGCAGTTTCAGAGAAAGCCTAAAATGACAGCTCTCAAAGTTGACATAGGAGCCTGTTACATAGTCGATGAGTACCACAATTATTTTTATTTTTTCTCCAAGGCATTCTAAGCACTTGATGTGTAAGAGTTTGGAAGTGGTATCACTTTGTTCTTCCTGGGAGCCCTTTTATTTTATGGGTCCATATATTCTTATCTACTCCTCCCTCTTAAAGCTAGTAATTAACTTTCCTAAACCAGATGACTTTTTCTATCCAAGTGTTCTGGTGATTATCTGTACCTGTGCAAATCAACTGTATTTTTCTTTCTTTTATTTTTTTTTTTATCACAGAATACCCTGAACTCACATCAACCTGTATTTCTGATTCATGACACGGATAATCTTTCAATAGGGCCTTGTCCAATAGGAGATATATTAGGAAATTGCTCTTGTGGGTTAAATAATAGTTCGCACCTTCTATTCACCATAGACCTACTGGGTCTGTTTTAAGAACGCTTCCCACAGATCTGTCTTACCAGTGATTCACGACGAATGCTGTCATTTTCTTTTTGTGTGGGTTAGTAAGAGATCCTCACTGAGAAGAAATGACAGCAGGTCTCACCTTCCCAAAACGGCACTCACCTTTCAGGATGGCTGTCGGCCACCAGCGCCCGGCTGGTTTTGGAGAGCTGATGCACTGTCTCTGCGTAGTCCTCCACAGCTTGTTCCAGGATCTGATGCTTCTTCAACATGGAGACAGCGCTCTGCTCATCCTGCAAAGAGAGGGGACTGTCACAACCACAGCTGTCCACTCTGGCCCAAAACCACCTTTAGGAGTGACACAGGCTGACTGCATGGTGGGGCAGGAAGAAGGACCAGCAAAAAGAAAGACACCAGAAGTGTGATGTGGGCAGTGGAAGAACAGATGTGTCCCGAGAGCATCCACGTGGACTAGACCACAGGAGGCCTTCGTGAAATACAAACATGAGGAAAACGCAGAATGAGGAAAAGCCCTCTGAGATAGAGAGCAAAGCTCAGGCGAACCAAGGGTGTCCTGGCTAGCTGAAACTCCTCATGGTCTATCAGGTATGCAGGCGACAGCATTCTGGAACCTTAAAATACTTTTCAATGATCTCAAAACCATCTTGTATGTTGTAAAGTTTAGGGAACCTATAAATAGAGAGCCAGGTCTCTGGCAAATTTCAAACACGACAGGATGAACCCAGGCTCAATGACATACCAGGACTCGGATAAGGAAAGTTTATGTCAAGGGGGAAACGGCAGCCAGATTTTAGACACCTTCAAGTACCATGGTGTCCCCTTAACACTCAAAGGCAACAAGGGAAATCTTCAAAAAAACAGAGCCCCCAGGAGAAAACAAGCTCAGGGTCCGAGTCTGAGGTTCTCCTGGGACAGAGACGCTTCTCACTTCCTCTCAGAAGGGAACCCTCTCTCACCTTGGCCTTCTCCTCAGACATCATGTACAGCTCCTGCTCACTCATCCACGCTTCGGCCTCGGCCGCATCAAAGTAGTACTGTTGGGCCTTGTGTGCCTCCTCCAGCCGCCTGTGGCGTTTCTCCGTCTCCTCAAAGAGGAGACCCCACAGCTGCTTTAGGTCAGCAAGCCTCTGTCTGATGGCTTCAGCGCTGGGGCTGCTGCTGTCCGTGACGATGTTCTGGCTCCTCTCAAAGATGTCGTCGATGCGAGGCTGGTGCCCCTGGATTTCTTTCTGGAGGGTCTGTGTGGGGTAGAAAACACACGAGGGCTTGCTAAATGGCAGTAGCCTGGTGTTTACGTCGAGTCATTAGGGCCAAGAAGAAATTGCCAAGCCTCCAAAGCTCTTGTGTTTTCTGTCTTGTAATTTGGAACAATTATTTATCAGACTGAACTAGCCTGAGCAGAAACACTTACCTGATTTTTCTTTATTAACAGCTGCACGGTCTGGAGGTTATGACCATGATCCGTGGAAGTGGCCAAAGGCATCCTTTCTCCAACCCACAACTGAAAAGAATTGTGAATAAGTGATCAGGACCAGTCCAAGGAACAAACATATAGTACAAACAGGAGCAGCAAGGAAGAGCTGGGGAGCCGTCTTCAGAGAGCGAGCTCGTCTGGCCCCTTTGAGGACTGAGGAAACGTGCCCTTCTGCTCGGAGACAGGGAGAGGGCTAGTCTTCCAAATTTACCTCATCCTCAAGGTCAGGCTCACTGTGAGTCCTCCTTAGTTACCTTTAATAGTATTGTTCTAGGGGCAATAAAATCCTAGAGTATCTTTAGGTAACCTGAGAGGAACAATGGAGTTGCATTTTGTGTGAAAAGGGAAAGAACCCTTAGAACATAAGCATGGGCTTAGACAGCTCAGCTCACCAACGTGGCCCAAGGCAAGTGTGACAAGTGAGAACAGGGGCTTCAGGACAGGTGAGAAGGTTCATGGCGAAGTCACACAGGCAGTGAGGGTCTACTCACGATCTCGTCCTCCACGTCCCTGTTGAACTGGTGGATCTCTTTGGAGGCCAGCAGATTATGCTTCCTTTCATTCAGGGGCTCCAGCAACTCCATGAACTTGGTCTGCACGGTGAGGCGCTTGCTGTCCACCTCGTCGGTGCTCTTCCCCTCCTGGCTCAGGGCCTGGGCTTGGCTCTGGAGCTCTTCGATCTCCTTCTTCCGCACTTCCATCTGGTTCTCCAGCATCTGAGGGCAGAGAAGAAAAGCAGGTCAACACTTGGCAAAGACTGTCTTTTGCAGGGACTGGTTCTAAGCAGAACCGCTAGGTCCACTGGGACCTGGCCACTGCAAAGCAGCCAGGGAAGCCACTGGGAGAGTCTGCACTGACTTAATTTCTCAACTTCAATGGAAGTATTTTCCCATAAATTCTGGGTAAATGCATTTGCCCTTAGAGCCTTCTATTACGATATAAAAAAAACCCTGTTACATTACTTTTGTTATCAATAAAGTACCCTGAACAACTCAGATTACCGTCACATATCAAGACCTTCTACAGCAATGTACGCAAATATTACTCCTTCGTGTAAAATGCAGAATTGAATGAAATGAATATTTACTCAATTATTAAATGGTGATAATACCCATCAGCTAAGAAAATTATATTTAAAAAAAGCATTCCCATGTACAGACATCCAATACTTCTACAAATATTGTGTTTTTCTAGTTGACTCTTGAAACATCCTATGACGCTGTCAGAGCTAGCACTTTGCTGGGCTAACAGTCTTCTCCCGGGGAAGGCAGGTGATTGGGGACACAGTGGTGAGCAAAGACTATGAGGACTATGGCTGTGAAACAGAAACAGCCCAGGTGGCCGCCTTGCCCACTTGCCTGCTGCTTTTTCAGCAGGATGTTGACGCTGGTAAGGTCTTTGCCGTAGTCATCAGATTGAATCTGACTCTCTAGGCCGTGCAGCCATTTGTCTAGATCTGCACAGCTCTGGGTGAAAAGTTCAGCCTTGTTTGCATCAAAGAGCCGCTGGGCCTTGGTCTGGGTGGTGGATTCGAGGACTTCCCACATTTTATGTAAACCAGTGAGTTTCTCCTTCACCACGGCTTCTGTCTCAGGCTTTTCTGAAATGAGCTGCATTCCTTCCTGGAAAACACAAACCAGCATGGTTATAAACAAACAGTTTGCTAGAGAAAAAAAAGTCACTGTGAAAAACAAACCTAAGATATTTGATCTGTGATTTACCCATTCATTCAACACACATGCACACAAAATACACAAACAGAATCTTTCCACGTGAAGTTACCAATCAATAAAATCAACAATGGCCTACCCCATGTACTTTACATGGATTTCATGAGAGTTGAGCAGTAAGTGCTCCATGCTGAAATAGTTTCAACTGGGGCAATGGGACAGTTAATCAAATAACCACTTTATCCCCTCCACTCCATGTCTAAAGACCATATATAACACATTATTTTAACCATTAAGAGTCTGAAACAATATAAAAAGTGTGAAGGGAGAGAAATGGGGGGGGGACTCCACATTCATCTTCAGTGAAGCTGCACAGAATCTCTTTGTGCCAAAATAATACATTATAACAATTATTATAGTGACTGGTATATAGTAGTCACATAAGAAAAATAGGGAACATTTGAAATATATAATATTTTAAAATTATATGCAACTGTATCTGATAAATCCACCACAAAGCAACATAAATAATATGATCAAGATAGTGGGGACCCTATATGGGGTCTAGCAGCAGCAGATGAGATGCACAACAGAAACTAAACACCTAGTATTCATTCTAAAATAAATAAAGCGTTTTGAAAACCACCTGGTTGGGTTTCTGCTTTTCTCCCTTCTGGTGGGTTGAAGTCAGGAACTGGTAAGTAAACTGGTAACTGCTACTGGCTGTATAACATTTGCAAATGATAAGATAAGAACCAGAAGTGTTGGAAAACGTGCTAAATAAAAAGGAGCTGTTTCCACTCTATTTGTTTTACCACAGCCATGTTGTGGACATGGGGGCCCTTAAACATTTTCACGCACCTTCTCAATTTTGTCAAGCCATTCTTTGTTGGATGCAAGTTCTGCCATAAATGCTTGATGCTTCAACCATTTACTGTGCAGATTTCTGGCTTCATCGTAAGACATGTCCTGGGCTGTAAGCATCTTTTCATTGATCCAGAGAGACAGCTAGGGGGGGAAAAAATCAAGAAGGTTTCAGAAGTCATGATCCTACCTGAAAGGGGGTGTGTTGATGTCATACTACACATGCTACATGTTTCCTGAGCAATAATCAAATATTTAACTTTATAACTGTGATCCATCATAACAGGTGTCTGTTCTATGGAGCCTGTACCTAAGCTTTGCTCCAAACTATGTGTTTAACATTCGATTCAGAAGTACACAAGTTCTATGAGCCAGCATTCAAAGAGTTTGGCACTCTTAGCCAGCTTTCTTCCCAAAGGCTTCTGTTTGAGATTCTGCTGTAACCAGTCCAAGATACAAACTTTTTCTCTTCCAAATACCTGTGTCAGCTATATCATGTTAATCATGATTGACTACGTTTTACTCTATTTGGCAATTTTCTTACTTTTTTAATTCCTTTTATTTAAACAAAACTCAAAAAATCCAACAAACTGATCTACCCGCCCTCCTCTTTCATGGGTACATCTATGGGAATGCCAAAAAGCATAAATAACTTCTCATTGTAGGGGTAAGGCAACAACGATGCCCTTTCAATGTTTCCTTCAAGTCTGAGTCACCTTTGACATCTTTTTCTGTAGCCTCTAGTTCTCTAAAGAGCCTTCCATTGAGACCAAGAACGCTTCACAGGACTTGATTTTGAGACCCGACATGTTTGCCTGGATCTGAAGTCTAGAAAGCTGGCAGCTGTGGACAGATCTGAGAAGGGAGTTCTCTTACCAGGGTCAGCTAAACACCAGGTTGGACCCACTTCTGCTGGCCTCCACCCTGACTGGGCCCTGGCTCACTACTGCCCACCTGTGATGGGCCGTGCCAGAGTCCTGATTCCTACCCCAGAAAGAACTTTCTGTTGGCCCAGGTCAAAGATAAACAAAGGAATCAGAAGCAATAATCCTTAGGGAATATGTCCCTTCTCCTAAATGACTGTGAAAAGCCCACCTTTACATGTCACTGTTATGACGAATTTGTACCTAAACTCCTTCATGGTTATATCTCCAAAGGTCTAGAAATGGAACATAAAACCAATAGAAATCCTTATCGAATCAACATTTCCGATGTCATTCACTACTGCTCTGGGCTGCTGCCAGGAAAGGCTCCCCCATAAACTCTCTTCAACAACAGAAGATCTGTTCTTTGGAAATGATGTCAAGGAGGGCAATGAGGGTCACAGGAACACCCCTGGTTCCATAAATGAGTGAACTCCTGGGCACTGTCCCTACCCTTCTCAGGCTATTCACCATGCAGGGAAATGTGGAGGGGGTTGAAAGCAAAAGTTAGAGAGATATTTGATGTCACTTGTTAAAAAACTAGCAAATTTCATAAAGTCCTTTATAATCGAAGACCATAGAGATCATTATACGATAAGGACACTAAATTTCTTATTTTAAAAGAAGTACCTATGTTCCAGTTATCTGAGTGCTAAAATCTGAGAGATTATGGCTAATCTTAGGGGAAAAAAGGTTAAAAGGAAACCAAATGACAACATTTTCCCCTGTATTCTACACACACACACACACACACACTCTCTCTCTCTCTAGAAGGCACTTTTATTCAAAGTGCCAAGGACATTCACATATTTTCACTATTCATAACCACCTACCCAAGAGGGATTAAAAAAGAGAGAGCACTACATAAAAATCAGAGGCTTATAAACAAATCTGCTCTTTGCTGAACACATCATCCTACACATAAGGCATCATGCGATATAGCACAATGAAATGATCTATGGAACTTGCTAGTTCATCAGCTCTTCATCAGCATTCTGGAACCAGAGCTACAGTTATTATTTGTGGGCATTTATAAAGGTCATTTAAGAATATACTCATTCTCTACAGAAAAGAACACTATGTGGATTAGGAAAAGATAAGAAAAAATGCTTTGATCATTGAATTAAGCTAAAAGCAAAGCACCAAACTCACATCCCTGTGCCAGACACATGTACACATACTGTCCTCCTGAAAAAAAATAATCAGTTCCAGAAAATAGGACGTATAATATGAGGGAATAAAACAATAACATGCTATATTTTAAATTATTCATTCATTTTTTAGGACATCACATTAAAATAACACTGCAAAGATTATGATGCTCTTTTTCCCCATCTATAACTGGGAACAGGTGGGTCCCTGCTCATTGCACAGTATTGCTGGTGCACTAGCTGTCCCCAGCCAGAGAGCGTTGATGGGGGTGGCAGCAGGGGCCCATCTCACAATCCACAGCTCCTCTAGCCAAGACACCCTGAGGAAGGGAATCTGAAAAAGAGACAAACCCCTGGATTCCCTGTACCTTGAGCAACAACAACTGCCAGTAAAGGTATTAAATTTGACCTCTGGGTGCTCTGTATCTATTGGAATAATAGGTAGCTTTTCCAATGTAGGGCTAGTCCATATACAAGCTCCATTCTCAGTGACTCTTAGAATGGAATGTATTTTAATGAGGCTGAATGATGGCAAGTTTACAGCCAAAGATCCTATCCCCCCTTTGCTTGTATTACTACACCAAGAGTTTTAGAGCCCCTAAACCTGACCTAAATGCCATCACCATGCAGAGACCATATGTGCTGGCGTGGAATCCTGACACCTCCCAGAAGACACTGTGGCTGTACCTACTAACTTAATAAGGCTGAAAGAGAGACAGGCACAACTAGGGAAGAAAGGATAAACCAGGGAGACTTGGTGGAGCAGTCACAAGGAGACCTGCAAATCATCTCCCAGTGGACATAAAAAAGCCCCGCCCAAATTTCCTGCATAGTTTGAGGGGAAATCACATAGGACAGAGGCCCCTGGGCATGCCTGACAGTCACTGGAACCCAGCCTACGTGTGTGTTAAGGAGAGAACTCCTTGTCATCAAGGATGCTAATTTAAAGCAAGTGGAAACAAACATCTAAAGACCTACTAAGACCATTTCCTATGACACCATCGGGAAGGACTATCATTTTACCTACTTACTTTTCTGTTTCTTTTTATGAATCTGTACATGTGTGCAAATGGAAAACAGGGGACAGGAAATTCCAAATACAAATGGGATTCCCCTTCGCCACTCAACTGCTCATCCCTGGCATTCTTTTTCTCACACTTAACCTGGGCTTCAACATGGTTAGGTGAAGGAATTTCATCTAACTTGCCCTTTAAAAGCAGGAACATGGTCCCACTGGTCCCGCAACCCCCCAGAATACGGCCTGAGGTTAAAAATGAGTCACTGATGGTGCCGCAAGGGAAACGGCAAGGTGACACAGGGACCACTAATCTGTGGAGGGCACAGCCCAGCCTATAAACACCTCCTCGACCCTTTTACTCCCTCCGATGCGAAATGGCCAATCGGCATTCACTGCAGCACAACACGCAACTCCACACAGCTAACTTTAGAGCCCATCACCCTCTGCTATGCCCTGTCTTGGGATGTGAAAGCCTCCTTAAGTGAGCATCCTATCAAATGGGTTACTAATGTTGGGATGTCACTTGGAAGAGGCACGCCTGTCTTCAGCCCGTCTGGCTCCAGGCAAATCCCCCGAAGACCTAGATTTGTCAATGTGGTGCTTAAAGCTGACAGACCCTAAGCTACACAGTTTAGGGGCTTTTCTTCTTAAGGTTTAGCTGCAAAAGCACATTGCAAGATTCACAAAAAGACAGCGGATGAATGGACATGAAGGATCGCTTCTGTCACAGATGATCTAACAGATGTCATTAGAGCCAGATTACTTTTAACACAGCCACACGTTTGCACGCAGGTTGTTTGTGATGGTTGGAGTCATATTCTGAGCACACAACCTGCCCCTGCCCCAACACTTTTAACCCCTCAAGGTCCCTGAAGCTTCATGGGGATATTCGTCACCCCATTTTTCATCTCCAAGGGTATTTATTCTAATAAACCAGAAAGGACAGAGTCTCACCATTGTTCTCTGGCAGACAGAGAAAGATGATGTTCTTAGGAACTCACACATGTGAAGTCTGCTAGATGCTTTTTTCTGGTCAATTTTAGTTTTCAAAGTTTGTTTAAGTATGTATCAGGGAACATGAAATAGTATGAGAATCATCAGATCAATACCACATGTTAAAATTTGGTGTTAGAATTAGGATTACTGCTCTTTGCATGGTAGATACACATTGAAGAGCCTGAAAGATGGTATTTTAAGGTCTTAAGTAAATAAGAAACTTAATTTGTGTTTTTAAAATCTCTACTTCTTACTTGGTAGCCAGTTACAGTTCCTTTTAGTTCTTTCCTTCTGTACCATTTAAACGTACATTGCTCTAGAGAGTTAAAACATAACACTCAAAACTTCTATGCTGCAGAATATTCTAGGACATGAAACAGAACTTTCTATGACAATGGAAATGTTCTATGTCTGTGTTGTCCAATATGGTAGCCACTAGTCATAGCTGGTAACTGAGCACTTAAAATATAGCTAGTGTAATGGAGGAACTATGCTGTTAATTTTATTTAATTAAATTAAAATGAAATAGACATATGTGGTTAGTAGCTACTATAATGGACAGTGAAGTTCTATACTCTAATGTTCTAGATTATAATAATCTAGTTACTCTAAATGGTAAGGTTGTAGGTTGGAGAACCAATAAAGTGCCACAAATCCCCACCTGCAAATCAGATGGGTGATAGGAATTTCTGGCTTCATTAATTTTATAATTCAAAAGGCTCTTCTGCTAAATGCAGGCTAGCAACTGTTGGAAACGAAGAAGGGAAGGATTAGAGGGTAACATACCTCTTGACAATCTTGCAGGAACTTCTGAAGATCCCTGTTGTCCTTCAATCTCATCAGAAGTTCACTGGCTGCCTCACGATTCTTCCTATGTCTGGTTATAAAAATAACAAAAATTATTTTTAAAAAAGAAAAGTAATCTTGAAATGCAGAATTTATAAATCAATTTCTTTCCTAGATTTGTAGGTATGCTGAAAAGAGTTAGCTTACAGTTCTTAATTATGTGAAGGAGACAAGATAAACGAGGGATTTTAGCATCCTCTAAATGAGTTAGCCATGGTACAAGAGAGACCCAAACACCTGTCCAAGCTACACAGCAGGCCAAACATACAGTCAAATGATCTGTGTCAATTTGGTGTTTCCCAATCTGGTGCTGGGAAAAAATTTTGAGTATATACTGTGTAAGTCCCCCTTTTAGGCACTGTGGGACAATTTGAAACTTATCCTCAAGAAACTCACAACTGGGTGACACATACAAGGCTAAGAAAATATATATAATCATGTAACTGGCTTTAAATAAATATTTCCTGAAAACAGATGCCCATCTTGAAACAAACTCACCAAAACCAACGAAACCAAAAGGAATAAAAATTTTTCGAACTGCTGAGATCCCACACTTACTCAATCCCACTTTGAATTAACAGATTAGGCAGGGGTCCTCAAACTTTTTAAACAGGGGGCCAGTTCACTGTCCCTCAGACCGTTGGAGAGCTGGGCTATAGTTTAAAAAAAAAACTATGAACAAATTCCTATGCACACCGCACATATCTTATTTTGAAGTAAAAAAACAAAACGGGCAAAAACACCCAGCAGGCCGGATAAATGTCCCCGGCGGGCTGCATGTGGCCCATGGGTTGTAGTTTGAGGACACCTGGATCAGGGTAACTAAGGTTCAGAGAAGTAAAAGCACAAACCCTTAAATAAAAAACTTGTAAGAATTGGAAAGAGCTGCTGAACTTGGTGAATGTTAAGGGAAATGGGGCGCTCACTCCCCAGCTCAAACACCTCATGCTGGGCTCCTTCCCCGCCTTCCGTGAAGGGGCCATCACTCTGGCAAGCTTCCTTCACGCACCAAAATAGCAGTGTGAATGTGGTGGAAACGACTGCCTTCCCATGGCTCCGCTGCAACAGGGGAGGACCCGCTGAGGGTCATGGAGCACTGCAGTGAATATACGTACCTGATATTCCTGAGTAATCTAAGCAAGAAAGCCAATCTGTGTTGAGGGTATTAAGACAGGTAAAGGAGCAGAGTGTAAACGAGGAGAGTTGGGTTTCCGCTCTGATTTTCAAAGCACTTTCTCACTGCCTGTGTCTGGACAAGGTCTCTCCTCCATTCCTGCCATCCTCTGTGGCAGGGATGAGAAAGAACACAGCCTCAGCCTCAGATTCTTGACAACACTGAGAAAGAGCAGCTCTGTGAACACGTGCTGCTGAATGATGTGTGAAGACACCGCCCCAGGAGAAAGAAAGATCTTGTAGTGATACATGTGTTATTACATGGGCCTTCAGTGAAAGCTGATGAAACCAAGGATAGCTGCAGCATCGCAGCCACCATCGGCCTGGAGAACCGAAGGAAAAAGCCCTCTGTTCTTGTGGCTCCTGCAGGTACCAGTGACTACAGAATGATAGGAATTATAAGTGTTTATATGTTACATATAAATCTTATTATATACATTTTTATTAAATGTATAAATAATTATAAATAGAAATAGTATTGTCAGATATGTTAGATACATATGCCTTTTTAATTTTTTTTTAAGTTGAAAGGGGTTCCATAGCTTCAAGAAAAGGGATCTTAATATGCTTATACCACTTAGGTAAAATGCAAACATAAAAAAAGTTATTATATAATGCTAAATGAAAAGAGCTTACGCATATTAAATGACATAAAACTCCAAGGCACAGATTAGAAAGCAAGCACTAAAATGGCATGTGCTAGAGATGGGATTAAGGGCAGTAGATCTTCCCTCAAAAATAATAGATGTTTATTGCTTTTATAACAACAAAAAATAATAAAGGCCAGAGTTACTTTATGTCATTGTTACCCATCATCCAAAACCAAAAATAATAAAAAATAAATAAAATGTAAGAGATTGTTAGTGAATCTGAGCTAAAAAGAATCAGTCATCTAAAAACATGGGTGGGTAGGTAAGGAAAGTCAAGAAAAGTTTTCGAATTCCCCTGCCCTCAAATTCCAGTTCCATTTCTAGAGGAGTATAAGAAAATAAAGCAAATCTTCAGGAGGCAGGTAACACGAGTTGTAGTTAGTGACAAAATGCAGGAGTCCTGCCTTTAATCAAAGGCCCTGAATGAAAGCTTCCATTCCTTTCTGCAAGGCATCCCACAAAAGTGCTAGGATGGTAAGGAAGAATCCCAGAGAATCTTTGATGTTCATGGAAATAATGAAAATGGAAATAATGTCAAATTCTGTCTGGGAAGATTTGCTAAGGGAGAAGTACAACCAGACAGAATCCTGAAATGTACTTCTTACATAATCAAATCTCAGGCACCCTTTCTCTTGCATGGTGTTGCTCTAAAGAGTGAAACAGCTGCGCAGGCAGCTGGGATTGTCACTGACTCAGAAAACACTCGAAAGAAGTGAGTATGGCTTAACGGTTTACTAGTGGCAACTGACTGCACTCATGGGAAGTGAAACTCAGGAAATTCTCTCAAGGTTGGATCATGGATTCAATTATAGGCAAGGGCCTGAGAAGGACCTTTTAAAACTTGGCTGTAGTTTCCATGGTCTTAAGAGTGCTCTTTGTTTGGGGCAAGGTTCTCTTGCTTTATTTCCATCTCCTGCCTCCATAACAAGACTCAAAAGCTCCCCTACCACATGAAGCAGATGCTGGGTATAACTGGTTCCTTTCGTGAAAAGCAAAGAATCTCAGGCACCTGCGTGGAATGGCTGGGTAATTTTTAAGCCTGTTTTTCTCTTGTGAGATAGGGTCTTGCTTCATGAATCTGGACACTGTTCCTTGCTCCCTAAGGACTGTGCTGTGGCTGGAATTTTCCTTTCGGCCAGGAAGTTTCCTTCCTCATCCACACTCCCTGGGCAGGCTGTTGGACAGCAGGCTCCTTTCCACTCAGTCACAGGCGCTTTGAAGGCCACTTGTGCCCCACCCACATCTACTGGAGTCAGTGTCTTTGTTCTGGTACTTTTTCATTTCAACTCAGGAGATTTCCTGAACGTAAGCACGTTATAATGACTTTACCTTCTACAAGAATAGCTCCAACCACAGCGTCAGAATGTTTCTGGGTAAGGGGATTAGATCTGAAGGTTTAGATGTTTACTTAGCTATGCTCCTACAACACCTGGAACTCACAGATGTGTATATTTTTATAACAGACAAGTATCCTCTAGGGTCAGTTCAGATCTTGAGGCCTCTGGGGATATTAAAGTGAAACCAGAATTCAGTTAACACCAGCCGAGAAAAATAAGAAAATGTAGTTCCCTTGATGGAAGATCCACAGAAAGGCCCCCTCCTTCCATCTTCCTTGAGCTTACCAATAGTATGGGATCCTCTTTACATTTCTTTTTTAAAACTGAGAGATCCTAAGGAAGCTCCGGAACTCCAGGAGCCCAGGCTTTTGGTCAAGGGCAAAAGGAAGGTTAAGCCACAACTGAGGGCTGCTGAAACATTCCCTAGTAACCAGGAGTCTCCAGTCTTGACAGCATCACCTGTTTCCAACAACCGCATGCAGCTGCAGCACTTGGGACATATAAATAAACCAAGGAAGCAGCGAGGCAGCTGCATGCCTGTCTGAATGCAAGCCTGCCTTTAGGAAACCAGCTGTGTGCATCTAACATGGAGGAACACAAGGTATCATATTTACAAAATAATGAGTTAACATTAGAAAAAAAGTAAATTTTTTTTTTAGGTAAAGAATGCCTTGCTCAACCCTTGTTTCTCACACTCATTTAAGAAAGGTTTGGTGGAAGGATTTTTTTTTCTTTTTTGTAGCTGTTTTAAAAGCAAAAGATACCGAATTATAATTAATAAGTTATGCTCTATTCCCCAGTACCACCCTTAGAACATATGGTTTAGGCTCTGAATCAGTGAAGGCAAAAAACCCCCAAAAGACTGGCAGTGGAAGTGTTAAAGCCAGGAGGCTCAATCTTTATGGGAAAAAGAGTATTTCCGCTCTCCACCCCACATCTTATTTTAAGTTAACCTGACTAAGGGTCCCAGGAGACCCTCTTGTATGTGGTAACCAAGGAATATTCTCAGCAAGAAGTTCTTCCTTTTCAATGCACTTGAAGGCCAGCAGAGAAGCCTCGAGGAAGAGCTTGTTCCTTGATGACATTAATCTCACAATCAGCTCTTAAATCCAGCCCAAACTGGGACCAGAGAGGATCAGTTGCAACATAGGCTAGTGATCCTGATGGGTCAGCCCAGGACTGATGTGACCTGCCCAGAACCAGCCCATGTTCTGGTGCATCTAACCTTCGATCTGCCCTGATCTCCACCTTTAGTAACCAGGGCGGGGCAAGAGGAAGGGGTGAGTCAAAGAGTTACGGTCAAAGGGAGTACACTGGCCTTTAGCCAGGGAGAAATCTTTCAGAATGCCAAAAAAAAAAAAAAAAAGAAAGAAATGATATGCCCTGGCAGAAGAGGAAAATGGCCTTTTCTCATCATGAAAAAGATTCTATTACAGCATTATCCAAGCCAATTTTCTAAAAAAGGCAAGATAATGGTCCTTTGAGGCTCTGCCAGGTACTGAGGACAAGCAAACCTCACCCTCCCTTTCCACTCTCTCCTGGCAGGCTTCAGAAGAGGAGTCTCATACGGATGAAGGCGAATATGGGGTTGGCTGGGAAAACGTCTGGCTCTCGGGGTCCCATCAGGTGACACGCCACGTGTCAACTCTCAAAGAGTGTTCTTACAGGTCTTTGGTTAAGGATTAGCTTGGCTTCTCAGGCTTTCTTTTCCTTTGTGGACACTTGTACATGTCTAACGAGAACCACGTTCTCAGGCAGCCACGTGCTGCTCTAATTTTCTGTGTGGGCAAATGAGACTTGGCTAGGTGTCCATGTTCTGCCCATTGGGGAATTTATGCCCACAGTCCCAAGAATCTCTGGCCAACGATTCAGAAGGTTGAGAATCCCTCCCTTAAGAGCCTCAGAAAACTGTACCTGTCATCAATAGAGTCCACCTTCTCCTGGATTCGATCCGAGTTGATGTTCCCATCGCTCACCAGCCTCCGGCCAGTCTCCACAACGGCGTTGATCTTCTCCTCATTGGCGTCCATGGTGGTCATGAAGTCCTCCTGTTTCTTAATAGCTGCTTCAGCTCCTTCCAAGGTGGTGGGCATTTCAGTATGAGCCAACACATACTCCTGATTTAAAAAGAGGGAAAAAAATCACAGAAAGATGATATATCCGTGTAAGAACTCATTTTCCTATGTTCTACATTTCCATGCAACATACTTTGCAACACTTGCTCATTATACTTACATAAAATAATCTATTAACTAGGATAAAACTAAAAGTGGGGAGGAAAAAACCAAATTTCCATAAGTGGTTAAATGCTCTAAATTTTTTTCCCAAAGTGAGTAAGGAAAGTAACCAAAGCTTTGTGTATCAGCCACAACAGCCCTCTCATGTGCCCATGAAGGCAACAGCAACATACCCTTCATACACCCTGGTTTAAGGAAGATTAACAACCCTGATGCTGGTGACCATCCTCAGCTATTTTTCTTTCTCTAATCTGCCTTGTTGTGTCCTCAGGTGAAGTCCCTGACCCTTCTAGAGCAAGAAGACAGAACCATTCAGTTAAAAAAAAAAATCCTCACTGGTATCTTTTAAAATATGAGAACACACTATGAACAGAAGAGGTCCTCAACAGTAGGTGAAATTGGACCCACTTTTGCAAGGCAAGGCAGCTCCTGCTGGAAATCTTCAATTCCTGTCCCCTACACTGTGATGAGTTTCAGTGCCTTAAGAGCCAGCGGGGGAAAAGCCTCTAAATTATCCATCTAATTTTATACAGGTGTGGTTTAAACCAGCAGCCCTGGCCAAAAGATTTCAAAAGGCAGCCAGGGCCTTCTCTAACAGAAAGGAAGTGAAGGCAATGACGAACGTTACCTGGTTGTTAAGAAAGGCCTCGGCTTGCTTTGTGTCTCTGAGGAACTGCTGGTAGGCATGCGACTGGGAGAGGAGGTTTTGTCTGTTCTCCCACATTTTGTGGAGCTCGTTCCATCCAGTGTCCAAGGCCTGCAGCCGCTGCCGCAGGAACATGTACTGGGCGTCAGTCTGTCCCTGGGTGACCATCTCGCCCATGTCCCTCATCTTCTGGTAGTCCTCCTCGTAGTTGTCGATCTCATTTTTGATGTTCTCGTGTTGTGTGAGAAGTTTCTCTGCCTCAGTCAGGGTGTTAGGCATGTCTTCTGAGGCGATGGCCGTCTGGGTCCTGGAGAGCCAGGACTGGAAGTCGTCCAAGTCCCGCAGGAACTGCTGCAGCTTGCTGGCCTCTCCCAGGGAGGCCTCTCGGTTTTTCAGGGTGGTCTTCATCTCCTCCCACACGTCGCTGATCTCGGCCAGCCGAGACAGGATGGCCTGGGCCTGGTCCGGGTGCTCCGACTCCAGCTTCTCTGCTTCCTTCTGCAGGTCGCTGAGCTTCGCCTCAATGGCCACCAAGTCCCGCTCCATGCCGGTCAGCTTGCGCTGCAGGGCCATGACGCCGGCCAGGTCATTGCCCAGGTCCTGGGTGGACTCGATAACCTTGGTCTTTTCCCGAATCCAGGATTTGGTTTCATTGCACTCGAGATGGTAGTTCTGGATGCTCAGGGCAGACAGAAGAGCATCCTTCTTTCTGTCGACCAGCTCTCTGAACTGACTCCACCTGTGAGTGTAGGGACAACAGAGCAGCATGAAGAAGGGAGATTCATTGTGGCTGGATAGTGAAATGAACAGTGATGGTTAATGCCACACATTTGTTTTCTCCATCTTTGCTTTGAATACATGTTTTCTGGAAAATCATCTCACTCCATGTGTGAATACCAAATACCCAGACATGGTTCAGGGATGTAATGTGATCTGGAAAAAGCCTGACATGAAGAGGATGTGTAAAGAGTTCCAACGTGAGCAGTTACAACAATCTGTCCCCAGAGTCAATTAATTTATGTTTGTGACATTTTAGTCACCTCTGAACTGCACCTAAGAACGCCTTCCAAATCTAAGGCTGACAGTGGCCTTCAGAACCAAGACCAGTCAGCCATCACAACCTGCTCAAACGTGTTTATTCAACACAAAGATAAGACTAGGATAAAGGTCTGCCCTGACGATCAGGACTTTCATTGGCAAAATAAGTCTTAAACATGCTAGAATCCTGTTCTAAAAATCATTTAAAAAAGGATAGCACAGGTGCCATTTTAATGCCTTCTACCATGCTGGGCTCAGGCCACATCACGGCCCTAACTTTGATGTGGGGAGGGGCAGGTGCCAGGCTGACACAGGTCATCCTCTTGCCACAAATGACATTGCCCTGAGACACTACTTGTGAAACCAGGACATGTTGAAAGGCAGATGCCAATGCCATGACATAAGCGCTGTGATGCCAGTGACCCTATGCAGGAAGTTACCAGTGACCTCACCCTCCCCAGCCCCACACGCAGGTGGCTGGCACGCTGCTGGCCTCACACTCACCTCGTGTTGAGTTTGTCCTGCTGGGCTTTGATTTCCTTCTCACTCGGGTGGCCGCTGTGCATCAGCTGGCGTGCGATCTGGTTTACCACCGCGACCCGGGAAGCCTGGTTGTTCATTTCCGGTTCTAGGCTCTCAAACCTGAAATGGCAATTCAACGGGGTGGTCAGCTCCTTGGCCACTGGTGGTCACGAGGGGAGCCAGTGCCCGGCAGCACCCCACTCACCTGTGCTGGATGACCTCCAGGTCCTCCAGCTTCTCTGGGATCTGCATGTTGTTGAGCCACTGCTCCTTCTCATCGATCCAGAGCTCACAGGCATCAGCCTCGCTGAACATTTTGTACAGGGCCAGGGTGTCCTGGAGCGCCTGCTTCCTCAGCCGCGTCAGCTCTGCCACCTCCTTGTACCGCTCCTCGATGCCCGACAGCCTGCCCCTCACGTCCGGAGACTCTGCGTGCTCCTGGGGAAGGGCGCTGGCTTGCTCGTGGAGCGTGTCGATGGTGGGTCTGTAGTTGGCGATCTCTTCCGCCACATCCTTGTGTTTCTTAACCAGAGACTGCGTGGAGTACTCGTCGTGGCCAACGTCGCTGCTGGAAACGATCTTGAGGATGTCCAGCATCCAGGCGTCGATGTCATCGGCATCCGCCTGGAACTGGTGCAGCAGTGAGGCCTCCTCCAGGCGTTTCTTCCGAATGGCCGAGAGCTGCTCCAGGTTGGCCCACTGCTCCCGGATGTAAATGATCCTTTCGCGGATCTTCTCCGACCCGAAGTGCTCCTCCGTGATCATGTCTTCGCCTTCCTTGATGGCCTGCTCGAAGTGGCCGCTGCGGCCACTCATCTCATCCTCAAATGCCCGGTGCTTGCTGAGCAGGCGCATGACGCTGGTCAGGTCTTTCCCATAATCATCGGAGGACAGGATCTTCTCCTTCTCCCGAATCCAGCCTTCCTCTTCAGCCATCTCCCAGAAGAACTTCCAGAGGCGGCGGGACTCTTCCAGACGGGCCCGGCGCTCGGCTGCCAGCTGGCAAAGCTCTTGGTAACAGAACTCCATGTGGGCCACGCGGTCTCGGATCACCTGGGGGTCGCAGGGCTTGTAACCTGTTTTACACCAAGGAAGGGATGTGGGTGTGACCAAGTTCAGCACGGATTCCTGCTCATCTGCAGGCAGTAAGCTACACCCCATGTTCTCACTCTGGGACTACCAGTTCACTTCTAAATCTAATGCAGGATGTGTAGGCCATGGAGCACCTTCTAGAATCTTGATTGGAACAGGAAGGAGGGGTAATAACCATTATTATTTTGTCCCAACCACAAAGTGATCACTTATGAATCGAGAAAGCACGTGAATCATATGAAAGAAGGCAGCTGCATTTAATTGTTTCTGAAAATATAAGCAGCAAAATCAAACCATTCTAAACATTCTCCAAACAGATACATGTGGCTAGGTGTGAAGCCAGGAGCTGCTGGAGCAGCCACACCAGGATACTGGTGCATGGCCAGAGTGTGGTCTGGCAAAGCTCCACTGCCAAACATCAAACCACTCAAAACCAAGCAGCATGTGAGTATTTAAGAAAAGGACGTGCCCATTTCAGAAAAACAAGACAGAATTTGTATTCAGAAGGCCATTCCACTGTATCTCACGCCCCATGACACAGCAGCAGACAAACCCACCAGAACCCATAGGGGTGCAGCAACTTCAAAAGCCCCATTGGCACATACAACTTATGTACTCCTATAAAGATGGATCTCTGGTGACCAGGAGGGTTAAGCTTGGAATGGGCCATCCTTACCTTCCCCGTCTGTTGCAAACTTCTGGGCAGAAGCATTGACACCTCTGACCCGCTCTGCCTGGATGCCAATGTCCGCTTCAACCAGGGCGTGCTTCTGTAACAGGTCTTCCACGCCAAGCAAGTGTTTGCCATAGTCTTGAGACAATAATAGCACCTGTGCACAAGAGGATACAGCAAGGACATCTGTGAATACAACCCTGACTTCAGCACCACACAATCTTTGGACAAGCAGAGAGCCAGCAACTGAGCTGCACCTGCCCTCTAGCCTGCCAGGGACCCTGTATCTTCCAGGGAAGATGAATGGCGAACAAACCAGAACAAAACAAATCAAACCCGAAAGCCAGCATCAGCAGAGACATAATGAACTACTGTAAGGATCATCTACCTCAGAACCAGCAAGTCAAATACACTAAAAAGTACAGAATAAAATAAAAGTGGGGAGGGGCCCACATGAGAGATTCTGAAATACAAGCTGAGGCTTCAAGAAGAAACTGCTGCAGCAACAACTTTTCAGGAAGCTAAGAGGTAAGGATAATAGACTCAGACACTTCAAAGCTTAAAAGAAATCTTTTAGAAGTTGCTGGCCCCTTAAGTGGATGCATTTCCTCTGTTAAGAGCTTACTGCTATGCCTCTACCATACTTACACAAACAGGAAAAGAATCTAGCTTAAAAGCTTATAAGCCACATCTTTAACCCAATAAGGAGAGCAGGGTCAGGTGGCTGCCATGCTTAGAAGAACCCAAGCAACTTCCTGGGTTTAAGTTTGAACCCACTGACATTTCCTTATTTCTTCTATCAATGAGCCAAATATAGGGGCCTCATCCCTATATCCTCTCCAGGTGGAATTTCTACTTCACCCTTCTAATGAAATCTCTGGACCAACCTGGATTAGCATGCGCATCCTGATTTATAAAATGAAAATCACATCTGCTACATTTTATGAACATTCTTATTTTAAGAGGTCAAGACAGACCATACATAAGAACGTCATAAATCTGGGACAATGGGAGAGAAAGCTGATCGTATCAGGTGACCTTGCCCCTCTGCCAGGAATAGTTCAAGAGCTAAGCAATAGATGAGGGCTTATGTCCTGGGAAGGAAATCTCCTGCATAAGGTCAAGCTTGGGAACATAGTGTGCTGAGACAAAGGAGGCTTCATGGGACTGTCTGAAAACTGCTCTACTCTGTTCTACCTATAAGGCTAAATGCATCCCAGCTGGAGAACTGCTTGAGAGGAATGAGTGTTCCATGGCCTGCATCAGAGGACACCAAGAGGCACAGTGCTATGGCACGAGGGCAGGTCTCTTCCTGCACGGGGGAAAGCTCAGAGCTGTCAATAATGGAAAGGGAAGCACAAACCGGCATCAGCAGCCTCTGCCATCCAGCTGGCCCTAGGATCCATACACATTACTGCACTCTATCCCTGTAACTACTGGATGTGGCAGACAGAAAGTACGATCTCTGTTTAAGTATAAAGAAAAGGAGGTGCAAAGAGATTAAGCTCTTTGGACTCTGTCCACACCACCTACCGCTCTCCCATCTGCTCACACTGCCTCCACGGGCCCTCTCCCCAAAGCAGTATCACCCACTCATACCAAGATCAATGAGACAGAAAGCTAGTTCGACCCTAAAGAATTAAAAACAAAATCACAATTTGACTGATTCCCTACAGGAATATATCTAAATTAGATCTTAATCACAGTAACAGACTTCTGGCTAATGAACTACTGCTCTTTGTTACAAGTTTTTCACATTTCACGTCTCATTTAACCTGTGAGCTAACAATCTTCCCAAGGGTAACGTGGCCCCTCTCTGGCTTTACACGTGGGCAGTTTGTCAGACAAGGAGCATGACTATACGTTGGGGGATTAGTGGATGGGTCCCGAAAAACAGAGGTCTGGTAGGACCAGCTCCAGCCTCCTTTTGGTCAGGTTTTACCTTCATTTCATCCATCCAGTCCATAATGTAGAGCATTTCCTGGAATATCTTCTGCAGCCCCAGGTTCATCTCGAGCCGCTGCCTCCGGGCCCTGAGCAGTTCTAGTAGGTATTCCCAGAGCCGGATGACATTGTCCTTCCTTGCTGTGATGCGCTTGATGTCGTGGTAATTCTCCGCCTCGAGCTCCCTGGCCACAGCTACCACAGCCTGCACACGTTCCTCGTATGCGGCAATGTCGGTCTCAATGGCCTCGTGCTTTTTTGTGGCGGCTTCAACTGCTGGAAGGTCAAACCCAAAGTTGTCCTGAAATAAAAAGAAACATGACATTAAAAAGTAACCCAACCTAAGAAAAAGAAACAGAGAACAGAGGTGAAATCCTGAGCACACCTTAATCCCTGGTGGAGCTAAAGCCAAACCTGACTCCTGAGTCTCCCACCCCATCGGTCTCTGCCTGAGCTCAGATGTCCTCTCCAAAGCAAACCAGCAGCTTCTCTTTTGGTAGAGGGGCCCAGCTCCTATCTAGCACCTGACTTAAGAGACTGAGCAGGTGATCGATGATGTCAAGCCAAGTGGAAAAGAAAGCCACTGTTGTTACTTCATGACCAGTCTAACTGCCTTAAGTGTTAGTTGGTCAAAGATTGAGGGAAAGGGAAGAACTGTTAAAACTTATATAAACGTGAATGGTTCACACACACTCACTGGCTGTAAACAAACTCTGCTTGAGCTGCTTCCAAATCTATGAAAAATTAGATAAATAGAAGAGAAAGTATATTAGAAGTTATAAACATCCTCTTCATGGGAAGTAGGCAAGATGACCTGGCAGTTACTTCAGAATACTGGACGTTGATAAGCAGCTGTTCTGTGGCCCTACGCCCCTTGGGTATGGGCTACATTTCTTGGTCACCCCAGGAATGGTTTCTTTAATAATGTCGAGAACAGAACCTGAGACACCAGACGCTGGTTTTCGCTCAGCCAAGTCTCCCGCATAGCTGCCTTGCGATCGAATCTGCGGGCGAGCTGTTCCAGTTTCTCCTGTCTTATGAGCTCATTCCGCAGGGCCAGTTCTCTCTCATGTTCCGCCTTTTCCAGTCTTTCCCAGGCCTGTAGAAATGCGGGAGAAAAAAGTTTCCTGCAATGTTCAAGGAACCTTCCTTGGCTACAGCCAACAGCTAGCATTTCTCACACAGATCTGAGAACTTGAAAGAGAAATCCCATTCCCACCCTCACTGACTCTTAACTCTTGAGAAGAAAATATTTTTCTCTCAGAGTAGCCTCACAGAAACACTCTCCCCCTATCTAAATCTAAAGATCCTGTGTTGTGCTTGGAAAACAAAACTATAGATATGAAGCAATATAGGTTATAAATCTCTTACTTTAAGAGGAAATAAATTATCTTAAATAGCTCATCATATAAAAAAGATAAATGATTTTTCTCAGAAAGAAAAACTATGAATCTCTCACTCACTCTACCCTGAGCCACTTTTTTAAAAATTTACACATCTGAATATTTCTTTCAAAATCCTGACTGACTGTCCACATTAAATCCTAGGAAATGTCTGTTTTCACGTTTTAAAAAAAATCCAAACATTCCACTCAAAGGAATCTAAGTGTGTACAACTAACCACAGAGTTCTAGATTTTTCCAACTTCTAGCTGGAAATAATGCCATTGTGAAATTTCATAATTGCCACAATAATGAAAATTGTTTACTTGAGAGCTTCTCTGATGGAAGGAGCCAACATCCTAAGCCCCACAACTTCTAGAGTTTCCAAACACATGAAGTAAGATTGTGATTTTTCCTTTCTGTAACTTATAGAGGTTTGAGATGATTGCCTGAGACAGTAAACTGATATCATTTGAGTAGCAAGGTAAATAGCCTGAGCCAAAGCTGGTTTGATAAAATCTAACACTGCTCCCCTAAAGCGCCCACCAGACTGGCCTACCTCAAGTACCTGCTTGGCGCTCTGCCACACCTGAGCACCAGCTGCCAATGATCAGATCAGCAGGCAGGGAAAGATCCTTTCAGTCTCCTGTCCTCTTAGCAATCAAGACCCACGGACAGATCCTAAAACCTATAAGAGGTCAAGGCCCCAAAAGGACCGGCTGCATTTTACCTTGTTAATATCAGAGATGAGCTTCCCTTCGCGGGGCATGTAGACCTTCTGGTTGTTGGCCCTCATCTTGCTCTGAATAGTGAAAAGCAACACTTCCAAGTTCCCCTTCTCAGTAAATCTAAGCACAGGAGAAAACAGCCATAAACATTATCTATTATAGTTTGTTCCTTCAAGGGGAAAAATTCATTTGTTACTCGAGGAAAAAAACCATTTTACACAGTCACGCAATTTTAAAAGTCATTAATCTCTGGTCTCATTTATGTGAAATGCATGTCAGAGAGACAGCAGTGGGTTAGTTATTGGGTATTACCAACCTCAAAATATGCCAAATGGTGGAATTTTTTGTGGTTGTTTGTTTGTTGTTGCTGAGATTTATATCTGAAGGTGTCAAGGGCACACAATACTCTTTTATTAATCACCTCAATCAAGGTTTAAACCCTAAGTCCTGGACAATGGACTTACTTCATTCAGAGAGCACAGCTGAATGCATTCAAGAAGGATTATTTCAAATGTCTACATGATATAATTTTTAAAAGGTTTCAGAGACCTCACCAAGGAATCCACAACTGAGCAGAGCTTTCAGAAGAAAGGAAGAATGACTCTGGAACCAGAGTAAGTGAGAGATAAAGGTCTACAATCCTTATTCTACAATTATGAACTTACAAAATATATGAAAAATCAAAATCAGCAAAATCTGATCTGAACTTACGAAACTATTATCTTTTTTATGTAACACAATGTGAATTATTATTTTGCCACAGGTATTTAGTGGGCTTGATTATCAGTTACTGCCTCAGACCCATCTGGGATCTTATACAACATATGTGCTGTGCTACTTTTCTAAAAATAAAAAAAATATGGAGTCCTGAAACACACTAGCATAAGGATTTTGGACAATGGATTGGAGACCTGTACCATTTCTTAGTATTCTCATGTGTCACATTTCTATTGGCAACTGCTCAGAGAGGGCATGATGCATAATAAATCTCAGCGACACAGAATCTGATGAAAGGAGTAAGGCCACTGGTGAGAGGCATTCAATTAAGAGATGAGATCACAGAGGTCATAAAACAGGGGTCTGTTGGCTGCAGTGACCTCTCTTCCTATATTGATGGTCACTCATTACAATCTGCATCTTACTTGGGTGGTTTCTCCACAGTGCGGTAAGTGTTGAATGCCTGAAGCTGTTGTTGAACCCCGACCAGTGAATTGGCAAATTTGCGATTGTTCAGAATGATGATGGTTTGTTCAATCCACTCCAGAAGGTCAGAGGCAAGTGATTCATACTTTTCAATCATTTTTTCTGTTTCAATAGCATTGTCAAGCACCTGTACACAAGGGTTAGAAAAATTGAAAAGACCATATCACCATGTAAAGAAAACATAATTGCAACCCTACATGAGCATACTTTTATGCACACTTTAACGACTGGCTTTGAAATGGTTCTGTCCTACTTTGGCACAAGCATTTTAACTCAAGGAACCATTTGCTAATAGGCACCCTGACTGTGGCTTTTCTTTGTGAGCAATGACAGCTTAATTCAACTGTAATTGGTTCTGTATACTCCCAACCCCCAGGCAAAGAATTTCTGAATGACTTCTGTAGCCTAACCTCCGAAATTCCTAGAGAAACAAAAAGGGCTCTCTTTAGCTTGGTCCTGTCCCATGAATTTCCCATTACATTGCATCCAGAAGACAAAGTCTTCTGATCTGAGGTGTTCTGAAAAATACAGCAGGTCGGCCAGGCACAGTGGCTCATGCCTATAATCCTAGCACTCTGGTAGGCCGAGGCAGGGGGATCACTTGGGGTCAGGAGTTTGAGACCAGCCTGAGCAAGAGTGAGATCCTATCTCTACAAAAAATAAAAAAATTAGCTGGGCAGGGTGATGTGCGCCTGTTGTCCCAGTTACTTGGGAGTCTCAGACAGGCAGGAACATCGACTGAGCCCAGAAGTTTGAGGTTGCAGTGAGCTATGATGACACTGCTGCACTCTAGCCAGCAAGAGTGAGACCCTATCTCAAAAAACAAAACCAAACAAACAAACAAAAGGCAGGTGAACATCAGCCAAATGAAAAGTGAAAGTAAAAAGCCTAATACCGAGCCTTTTCAAGTGTGTTAAGTAGGATTTCACACCCATGACGTTAGCCAACTCGGTTAGATTTCCAATACCCAATTTTCTGGAAAGGTTGAGGAGAGAGATGTGTTTTGGGGTCTGAGACCCTCCCTCAAATCTTTTCCTAAATATTTTAGCCATCACTCCTACATCTCCAGTTACCCTTCGGGATGAAGAGGCTTCTGCCTACTTCCCCACCATTTGTAGAGTCTGCCACAGACTGCTATTGGCAAGCTTCCAGAGCGCGTGGGAGAACGAGGTGCTCAGTGGCAGCACAGTAGGACAGGAACCTTCTGGGTCTCACAACTTAGAAAACTGGTGTGCACTCACCTTTCCAATTCGTTTTCCTTCAACAGCCAAGGCCTTCATCTTAGAGAAGTAGTGGTAGTAAGTCACCACGTAAGTGATAATGGACTTCTCATCGGGGTGGTCCACGCTGATGTCTGTAACCCAGAGAAGATTCTGTTCAGGGTGCTGCTCCCTGCCCCACCCAGACAGCAGGAACAAACAGAATGACCGTTTGAAGACAGTGAACAGTCCAGTATCTTCATTTTTTGTATTTGAGGGTTCTGCTCTGAGTGTATTAATTATAAGGACAATTAGGATGAAACTATCTCACCGATCCATTTATTATGAGAATGTTCATAAAATGCTGTCTATAGGCACATCACGTTCCTCCCCTTATCCCTACTTTACCAAACTGAGCTTGTGTTTCTTAAGTCCCCATTTCTGCTTATGGCACCAGCGTCTCCCCCAGTCGCTCAGTCTTTGGACATCTTTATCTCCTTGTTAACCTGTACTCAGCTAGTCACTAATCTGAGTCTGGATGGCTCTATTTATCTATTTATTTATAATTTCAGAATATTACGGGAGTACAAATGTCTTGGTTACATAAATTGCTTCGTACCGTTTGAGTCAAAGTTACAAGTGCTGGATGGCTCTCCTTATAATGGAAGCCTTATTGTCACTTGTGGTTCAGACCCTCCTGGTCCCACAACCACACCTGAAACATAGCTCCTCCTGGCATTTCCCCACTACCCAATTTGCTCACATGCTGCACCCAGACTCATCTTCCAGAAGCACAGTTGTGAACAGACTTCGTCCTAGCTCAAAATTACTCAAAAGTGCCCTTCACAGTCTGAAGAATAAAGCATAAGCCCTCTAGTCCTCTAGAATCTGGCAGTCACTTTCCTTCCCTTTTTTCCATCCTTGTATTCCACAAATATTTATTGGGCTTCTTCTATGTGTCAAGCATTGTTCTAGACATTTTAATTCTACAGCCTACTACTTCTTTTCAGGCACTATGTATCTAAACCAAACTTGACTATTCACCATTCTCCATATATACCCCACAATTTCTAACATGCCTCCTTCTACACACAACTTCTCTTTGCCTGAGATGGTCTTCCCTACCTCATCACCATCTTACCATCCTTCAAGGTCCAGCTCAAAGTTACCACCCCAACACAACCATTTATGATCCCTATAGTTATTGTCCTAGAACAGGCGTCCTCAAACTATGGCCCGCGGGCCGCATGTAGCCCGCCCAGGACATTTATCCAGCCTGCTGGGCGTTTTTGCCGCTGCTGCCTGTCTTGCTTAGCAGCGGACTCGTCCCGGGCCCACAGTGCACACTCTCCAACCGTCTGAGGGACAGTGAACTGGCCCCCTGTTTAAAAAGTTTGAGGACCCCTGTCCTAGAACTTTGTATGGACACATGGGTCACCTTCTGCCAGGTATTATAATTATTTATGCCTGCTTTATTTGTCTTACAAGACTCAGTCTCTGAGAGCAAGAAGAGTCTGTCCTGGCAAGCCCCTATGCCACTTCACCTACCACCTTCTTAGTGTGTTGTCTTGCACAAAGTGGGTGGTCAATATTTATTGAGGGAAGGAGCAAATGAACAAAAATGGCAAGTCTTTGAGGTACAGCAATATTGAGTAAAGTGCTCAACTTGGGATAGATTGAGAAGAAAAATTGTAGGATAGTTCTTAACAGACGCATCAGGCTTTTTTTCAAGATATATTCACACATGTACCTTCATTTCTACCCTTCCGACAGCCCTGTATGAAGCAAGATTGTTTCTTGTATTTTAAACGCGAGAACACTAGGGCCCAATGCTGGGCTGCTCCCTGCGTGGGGTCACCAAGTCAGCTGACAGCAACAAGGCCAGAATCACAGCTACTATTCCCACCCCAGGGCTCTTGTGTCTGCTCAGCTCCATCAAAGTGTGCCTAAGAGAGAGAGAATTGGAGGACAGCCAGAGAAAAATACCAGTCTTGTATCCCATTTAATCAATACAAAATGTCCACATAACTGCAAGGAGTGTGCAGGCAAAACTTTGTACTTGTCTACAAGTATTTTTTAAGTGATGCTCTTCGGGGCACTGGACAACTAATAATCAAGATCAAACTCAAAGGATAAGTGACATCAGCTGCCATTTTTTAGCTCTTTGGTGATCTGGGGAACATCAATCCCCTTTTCATACTGGGCAGTGATTAGAAAGCTTAACTAATGAGCAAGTTAATAAACAATTTTGTCACTGTGATAGGAAAAAAAGGTTCTTTATCAAAAGCATAGAAAGCTAAAGCTAAGGAAAAATTCCTTCCCATAAGAAGGTAGAGGTTAAACATGAAGATTTATTATAACCCAAGGAATTTTGGTTTTCTGTTTATATTGAGAAATCATTTAGTGGGTTAGCACAAAGATAATTTTATCTCAGCTTCCTGTAGCGAACATATCAGTGAATCTGATGCATTGGAAAATAGCAAGAATCCTGCTCGGCAGCCTCATGACCTCGATGTGCCCTTGGGGAGTTAAACTTCCTGTTCTATATTTATAAAAACTTTAAACTTTCACTCACATACACATGTTTTTTTCTCTCTCTAATATTTGCTCACAGCTGAGAGGATCTATAAACCTACAGCACTACAAACAAATCCTCTGATATTTTAAATGCTTCTCAATATTAGAAAAAGTTCCTATGAGAGCAGCAAGTTGAAATCAAGCCTATAATTAGGATTTTGTTAAGTAGAGAGCTATAAGCTGGGGGATTGTCCCTCACAGGCCAGCTCCATGTCATGCAGGGACCCACAGAGTAAAGGGATCAGTGCCGCACAGAGAATGGGATGTGGTCAGCCATAAAAAGGACTGACAGTGCTGTTCCTTCTCCCACTCCACACTCCCCTTTCCTGAACATGCCTTCCTCATTTAAACTCTTACTTGCTCACAAGCAAACAAAGCACAGCCTCCTAACAAGGCCTCTGCCTCCAATCTCTACCTCTGCCTCCAATCTCTACCCATCCAAAACTAACCTGCTTGCCATCTTCAGATGAATGTCAGCCAGCAAGCATTCACTGAAAGCCTGTGCCAGGTTCTCTACTTTGAGCACAGCTGCTAAGAACCTTCAATGATTCTCTATTGCCTGCTGAACAACCTCTAAAGGCTTTAGCCTGTGGGGGTCCCATTCACTTTCCAGTGGTATTCCCTGTTACTCTAAACGCCATTCCCATTGGATTGCTGGTCCTCAAACATACCTTCCTCTTTCCTGATTCTGCACCTTTGCTCATGCAAGCCTTGCTCATGCAAGCCTGCACGCCCTCTCCTTTAGACTCTGTTTAAATCATACTCATCTTTCAAGGCCTTTTTGAATATCACGCTTTCTATAAATCCTCAAATAATTCTCATAACCAAAATTAAGCTCCTCTTCCTTTGATAATTCCCAAAGCATGTTGTACAAATAAAACATACTGACACAAAGCAGAATTTATATTAATGCTTCGATGCTACAGATGCTAAAAGTCCCAGCTTTTATCCCTTGAGCCCTTACCTTCGGGGTCCAACAGTTTGGTGAGGCCCAGGTGCTGCTCTGCCAGGTTAAATGCATTCTGCAGGTTGTAGTGTGCATTGGATTTCTTTAGTTTGTCAAAATCTATCAGGTCAGGGCTGTGTAGAACAATAGTGGAACATAACAAAAATCATGGTTTGAAAAGAAATCATGTCACCAACAAGATGCAATTATTGCTCCAAAAATGTTAAAATAACCACTTAGTGGAATAAAACTCTAAAATATTATGTAATCATCAAGCAATGAAACCTCATTTCTGAATAAAACACTTCTAAGTTTATTAACACCTTTTGTACTGCATAGAAATCTCTAAGACATACGCTAGGTACCGCATGTTTTTGGGCAAACTGCATGTTATTTAAATCATCTTAACTACAGTGAAAAAACGAGAAAACTCGTGAGCGGTCCTTAACAGATGACGCGAGAAACAAGAAAAAACTCGTGAGTGGTCCTTAAGGTGTTAAGAGAAGAGATGATAATGAGTGAACTTGTTTATTTTGTTTGGGAGAATTTACATATTCTCCCGTATTTTCCTCATATGGAATGTAGGAATTTCCACCATGGTGCAACGTCCAAGGCAATGGATATGAGAATCAAAAGTCACCCAGATGTGCTATAGAAGAATGACAACATTCTGAAACCCCACAATTGCTAGCACAACTTCTATGGAATTACCGGTGTTTGTGTATCAGTGCATTGAAGGCCATGCCGTCCCTCCAGCTGGTGGTGAAATTGTGAATGTTGACATTGGGGTACCTGCCAAGGACAAAACACAAGAGAAAAACAACAGAATAACTAAATAAAGGTTTATATTTTTGCTAAATTCAGTGTTTGAAAAAAAAGTTTGTTATAAAACCTAAGGCAGCGAATATCAATAAGGACAATCAAGTCAGAACAAATATCCCGTCAACTCCAGCTTGCTATAAAATAAAAATAAAATATAAATCCATGTGGCTTTTCTTGCTTGGAAATTCAATCACACAGAAGATGTGGACTGTATCCTAGATGTAAAATACTATTCTTACTTAGGAAAAAGTGACCACAACTAGACACCTCTGAGGACTGCTTCCTCTGGCTTTCTACTCCACCTGCAAATACACCAGGACCTGTAGTCACTGAAATCCAAATTCACACATTACCTGGGACAACAAATGTGGGGATTACCTGTTCAGGTGACACTCATCTTTATTTTTTCCTTAAATCACTTAATTGGATGAAGCTTTGTAAAACAAGTACCTCCCTGAAAAACATGTTTGAAACTTATCCATAATAAATCAGACATTCTATACCATGTTGATTATTAGTAACTTTTTATCTGTGGTTGATAAAGGTTCATATCTGACTTGACCCCCTTATTAGGGCAGAAGCTATTAATAATTTATAGTTTCCACACTTCATGTTCATTACAGTTACATCTACACTTAGAGTAATTCTGACAGTAACTCTAATTAATTTGATAGAAAATTGGTTCTCAATAAGTACTTATGACCCTAAACCAATTTGATGAGAACTTTAAAGGTTTAGCATCAGTTGAGCCCTGACAGCTGCAGTGAACAACAAAAAAGATGTAGTTCTCTAAAAATATCTTCACTAAAATTTCACTGGAAGTATAAAAGGAAGGAAAACTGAGACAGATAATGTAAGAAGATTAAAGTTTACTGCACAAAGCTCCCCAAAATAGCAGAAATCAAAGGGAGGAAAAAACCCACAACTGTATTTTTAAAATGTCATGAATGTGCTTCCTAAAAATGCTTTCATGGTTTAAAAATTCAGAATATAATGCACTTGGGAGCTTCCTTAATAAAGTGAAGGAATCTGATTGTGGAGATGCAGCAGGTCCAAAATATAAAGCAGAAACCCTTCCATTCTGAGAGCTAGCTGAAAAGTCAAATAGCAACTGCTTACATGCTAACAAGACTTCTCAATGGAAGTAGTGGAAAAGATACCTGTCAACACTTTCTAAGTGATGACTACAGTGGAACTCAGTCCTGGAAGAAGCACCCGACACCCTTCAAGTTCACACTCACCCAGCTGTCTTCATCTGGCACCAGAGCAGCAAGGCATCCTTGGCAGATTTCTTCTCTTTGTTGTCTTCAGTTTCCACACTGATATCCTGGATCTAAGATTTACAAAGAAATATCATATGCTTAGGTGGGTCAGCTGCCTAACAAGAGCTACTGAAGAACAAGCCTGCATATACAAAAAGAACGAACTTGGGATGAAAGCTTTGCCCTGCAGACTATCTACCATGTCAGTGAAAACTAATTCCTGAAGTCAAGGCTTACTTCAGAAACACAACCAGAACTAGATTTTCTACTTTGCATAGAGGCAAGGTGGAAGGGAAGACTAGTTACCAGCATGAGTTCCCAGCACCTAGTAGAGGTCATGTCTGCACCCAAGATAGTCCATCTTTCCAACTACAAGCTAGCACAGTGGTTCATACAGTACATCTGAAATCTCATCAGACCCCAGAAAAATATTAAGTTTGGCTTTTCATAACCAAACATTTTTTAAACCAGGGTGCCACCTTCATTGATGAGGACACTGTGTGCACCATTTCCTGAAAGCTGACCCAAACTCTCAGAGAAAGAGTATGTTTACATGCTGTGCTTCCACAGTCTGCATTCATAAGCTACTCATAGACGGCACATTTTCAACATTATACATAAAGCCTGGTCTATTAGCACAAAAATCAAACTGCCTGGGTCTGAATCAAGGCTCTACTACCTACTGTGTGTCCTTGGGTGAGACCCTCAGTTTCCTCATCTAAGGAGTGAATAAAAACGCTGGCTACCTCACAGCACTGTTACCTGTTTAAATGAGATAAAGAACATCAAGTACTGAACTCTTCATAGTAAGGACCCATAAATATTAGTTCTTAGATTAGGAGCCAGCTACCAGCTATAAGATTTTAGACAAATGTTCCAAATACCCCTTTGTCTTTAGTTTCCTTATGTATAATAAAATGTGGGATGCGGTCGAGAGTGGATGGTGTTGGCCAGGTCACCTATCACCTTCCAGCTGTAACCATTCCAAGCTTCTCTGCCCTGCCCCCTGTCAAACCACCTCTCTCCATTCAATCTACAAATACTTCCCAGAGTTCTTCTTGAAAAAGAGAAGGAGGAAAAAATATATAAATACATTATTTAAAAGCTAGAAACTTACAACTAGGAATAATATCTAAGAATTGAAACTACACTTAAAAACATTTCTCTATTTTTAATTGTGGTTAAGAATGCGATAACTGAGTTTGCATAAACCCCAATCTCTATTATTAGGATCATTAGCTTATGTGCAGAAAAGGAATGTGAAAGAAGCACCCTCACTCAAGGGGCGAGACACAGACTCACCAGGAAAGGCAGGCTACAACTATACACAGTATCCCCCATCAGCTTTCTTATGCTTCTGTGTGAGGAAGGGTATCTGTTTGCAGATTTGCTGATACACAAAGTCTACCCTTCTGAAAAGAAGACAGCTCCCTGTCTCAACTCAAAGGCTTTCATTCCAGTTTCTCACATTGTGTTTTACTCTCTTTTAAAGGCACAGCTGCATTAACACCTGCCTGTCATCGTCAGTATTTAATGGACACCTGCTATGTACACACAGGGCAGGCTACATCCTGGGAGCTGCAGGGGTACACATGCGTGTGTGTGTGCACACATGTGCTGGCGTATAGTCAGGAGCTGGGGCAGAGGGAGATCTTTGCAGCTATGTGGGGAAACCTCACCAAGGAGACAAAACCTGAGCTGGGCCTTGGCTGATGTGGAATCTTATGTATTTGTGGAACAGGTGATAATTTAATGAAGCTGCTGGAGGAAGCTGAGTCATGTTAAGGTACCAGCACTGCAGGCCATACAGTAACAACAGCCTATGCCTCCTTTCTCAAAGGAAATGGAGAAAATACACATCAGCATTTACAGGTTGAAGTATAGAAACAAGCTGGCAGGAAGCTAATTAGTCAATGACTCAACCCAATTCATGCTGAGAATCCTGAAAAGGGACGTGTGTGCCAGCTCCCCGACACGGGCACTGACCCGCTGTCAAGAGAGGCCACGATCAGGATGCCCTTCCGTGCTCTGATGACTGCAGGCCAAAGGCAACAGAAATAGAACATTTCACTCTGCAAAAATGGGGTGAAACTCGAGGAGTTTCCTGCTAATTTCACCTCTGTTGGCATAAGACCCAAGAGCTATAATTAGTGAATTCAATGCCATCCACTCCATTTTCAAATCATTCAAGAACTAAATGACAGAAACCTACATAAGAGTTCTGTCTGGAAAAAAAAATGCCCTTGGTTGTTGTAATTAACTCCATTAATGATATCATTTTCAACAGTGGTTTCCTTTTCAAACCTACTTTCTTAGAATCACTGGGGCTGGGCCCTGGGAACCTGAATTATTAAGAAGCTTTCCCAGTGGCGTCAGATGATCAGCCAGGTTTGGGAACTAGCCAGTCAGGGAGCTGTTTCTTTCTGTAACTCCATTTTAGCCCCTACCACTTCCTCCCACACACACACCCACAGCAGTGCAGGATGAAGCCCAACACTAGGGGAAGTGAGAAGGAAAAGGGATTCGTCACAGCCTAAGTTCAGAGTTTCAATGAAAACAGAGCTTTAATTTGATTTTTCTTTTTCCCTTTTTATGCAATGTTTTTATTTACCCAGAAGAATCAAACAGATCCTTTATCAAAGAGGCAGAACGGGAAGGAAAGGCACAGAGAACACAGTACAGTCACTAAGGAGACAGGACTGTTAGAATATTTGTTTGCAGAGTAACCTGACGCTATGGTAAGAAGTTCTTCCTGCCTTTCAAATTTTAATTGAAAAGCATGATCGTGAAGCATGTGCCTGGAGAAATAACCAGTTGTTGGGCAGAGGTGCTTTACAGCCCTGAAACACTGAGTGCTCTCTCTTAGGGGGTCAGACACACTACTGTAGCCCTGACTGGCTGTGAAATCTGGGGCAAGGCTCCAAACTTCTCTGGGTCCTCAGTTTCCTTACAAAGTGAAAGAACTGGACAAAATGATCTTGAGAACATCTTCTGGCTTAAAATACTTCTCCAATTGGAGCCTTCCCCCTCAAGTATAACAAAACCCGTAAAACTGCCATCAATTCAAACAAGCATAAGGCTTTTTGTACTTTTCCCCTGAAAACTGCTTCCTCACATACAAAGGAGAATGAGAAGGTGAAAACGGAGCCCACAAACATGCCATAACCCTAAATAGCTTCTAAAAATATTCTATAATACACACCACAGTTTGGTGAAGTTCAGACAGTCTAGTGCTAGTAACCAAGCACCGGCTACATCCTTATACCTTTGCTCCTGAGAGCCAGCGGCAGAGCCCAGATGTTTAGAGGAGGTGCCAGTGAAATGGTACACTGGGTTATGCAGTGTGGAAACCCCTGCGCCATTGAGACCTGTCTGACAGGAGACCTCAGACTATCAGGGGGCTAGGAAAGCCACAGGAGGATGTGGTAGCTTCCACATGCCAACAGGGCAGCAATCAACCCTGAAGGCTGGATGTGACACGCTGCTCAGCATACTGGTCTTCCTGGTCCCTCTGGATGGGGCTCCACAAGGATACTGATACCTGGGAGGGCAGCCTAAATCCTGAGCCTCCCTGGATGGCATCCCTTACCTGGAAGCGCAGGATGATGGTCCAGATGAGGCCGAGGGTCAGCCGGTGGTTCCCATCCACGATGTCGTGGGACCCCATGTTCTCAAGATGGACTCTCTGCTCCTTCAGGAACTGAAGGGCCTTGTCCACATTCTCCAGACAGTGGATGCGCATTCGCCCCTTGGTGGGTTTAGGCTAGAAACAGGAGAGCAGAGGTGGAGACAGATCACCCAACAGGGCAGAGGCAGCCCAAGTTACTGTCCAGAGTTGCACACACCCGTTCCTGTGGCACTCTTCCACCCAAACCAGATCATTAACAAACACATGCTCATTCTGCCCAAGGACAGCACTTATCCAACAGCCACAGGAGAGAAAAGTTTACATAAGGGGATGGAAACAAATTCTTCTTTAGAGAGTGTTTAATCATGGAAGCTACACAATTTTAAAATGAGTATAGAAAGTAGAAGTTTAGAGAAGAGAGAACCCAATTTTCACTGAGAATTTCAGCGCTACTGCTGCCATCCATACAAATTTTTGCAGATGCATGACAAACCACCTGTGAGGATTTTCTGACTGCTTTACACATAAAAATAGGGTTACCACCTGCTGGTTTGGGTAATTTCCTAAGGTTGGCTCAAAAGGGAAATAGGACACAATACCAAATCAGGATAATTTCCAAGTGGTGGTTTTGCGAGGGGCATAAGGAAGAGGTTAAGCAAAAGGGTGTAACTTACTAAAAGAAAGGGAAAAGAAAAAATATATGAGAGTAGTGTAATCTATTTATACTCCATATGTTTCTTCCTTTTACCCAGTTATATCAAAATCTAAAAGAGGCTTGTGGAAGGTGAACATTTTAAACAAAGTGAAGTGTATATATATCTACTATATATATCTATACTATATCTCTATTACATCTAATATATGTATGTATCTACTATAAATATGTACTAAATTCATGCTCACACACACAGTTGATCCTTGAACAACATAGGTTTGAACCATGCAGGTCCACTTATATGCAGAATTTTTTTCAGTAAATATATTGGAAAAATTTTTTAATTTGCAACAATTAGAATAAACTCAAATGAATGGCGTAGCCTAGAAATATAGAAAAAATTAAGAAAAAGATATGTCATGAATGCATATATGTAGATGCTGGTTTATTTTATCACTTACTACCATAAAATATATACAAATACAATTTTAAAATGTATCAAAACTTACACAAACACAGACCACACTTGGCACAATTTGCAGTGGAAAGAAATGTAAACAAATGTAAAGATGTAGTATTAAGTCATAACTGCATAAATGAACTGTAGTACATACTGTACTACTGTAATAATTTCATACCACCTCCTGTTGCTATGATGGTGAGTGCAAGTGTTGTCAGGATCTGCTTGAAACACCTAAGATGCTAATCACCTCCACATTGTCTCTTCAGTAAATTGTGTATTGCAATAAAAAGTGATCTCTCGTGGTTCTTGGGTATTTTTCATCATGTTAGTATAATACCATAAACCTTGAATAATATCTTGAGACATACAAAGTGCCACTAGTGATGCTGGAAGTACACCCAAAAAGCAAAGAAAAATCATAATATTATAAGCAAAAGCTGAACTGCTTGCTAAGCATCATAGATTGCGGCCTACAACTGTGGTTGACCGCCATTTTCAAGATTAAAAATTAAAAAAATAGAAAATTTGCGAAGCCATCACTGCAGCTATGCTAGCAGGCATGAAGACCTTGCATGTTTTGTGAAATACCTTTTTACTCCATATTGAAAATGTAGCTTTTATGTGGGTGCAGGAGAGCTATAAGAAAAGCAAGCCTACAGACTAACATGATTTGAGAAAAAGCAGTCATTACATGACAACTTAAAGCAAAAGGAAGGTGAAGGATCTAAAGCTGGAGAATTTAATGCCAACAAAGGATGATTTGGTAATTTTGAAAAGAGGTTTTGGCTTAAGAAGTATCAAGGTAACAGGAGAAGTAGCTTCTGCCCATCAAGAGGCAGCAGACGAGTTCCCAGGCACCGTTAAGAAAATCACTGAGGAGAAAGGATACCTGCTTCAACAGGTTTTTAATGAAGACGAAAAGTGTCCCATTCTGGGGAAAAAAGCCTTTGTGGCTATAGTGAAGGACATTTATTAGTAAAGAAGAGAAGCAAGCACCAGGAGTTAAGGCAGAAGGGGATAGGCTAACTCTACTGTTTTCTGCTAATGAGTCAGGTTTATGATCAGGACTGCCTTTATCTATAAAGTTGCTAACCCACGAGCCTTGAAGCGAAAAGACAAACACCAGCTGCCAGTCTTTTGGTTGTACAAGAAGGCCTGGATAATGAGAACAGTATTTCCAGATTGGTTCCATCTATGCTTTGTCCCTAAAGTCAGAAAGTACCTTGCCAGCAAGGAACTGCCTATTAAAGTTCTTTTGATGTTGGACAATGTCCCTGGCCACCCAGAACCCCATGAGTTCAACACTAAACGTGTCAAAGTGGTCTACTTGCCCACAAATACAACATCTCTAGTTCAGTCTCTAGATCAGGGGGTCATAAGGACTTTAAAGGCTCATTACACACAATACTCTATGGAAAAGATTGTCAACCCTATGGAAGAAAGCCCCGATAGAGAGAACATCATGAAAGTTTGGAAGGATCACACCACTGAAGATGCCATCCTTGTTATAGAAAAAGCCATCCAGCACGAAACAGTAACTTCCTGCTGGTGAAAACTGTCCAGATGTTGTGCTTGACTTCACAGGATTTATAACTGAGCCAATCAAGGAAATCATGAAAGACAATGTGACTATGGAAAAAAAAAAAAAAGGTGGGGGGGTTGAAGGGTTTCAAGATATGAATCTTAGAGAAACTCAAGAGCTAACAGACACCACACCAGAAGAATTAACTGAAGACCACTTGATGGAGATGAGTGCTTCTGAACAAGTGCCAGCAATGAGGAAGAAGACGTACAAGCAGCAGTGCCAGAAAACAAACTGACGTTGGACAATCTGGCACAAGGGTTCTGATTATTCAAGACTGCTTTTGACTTCTTTTAGGACATGGACCCTTCTATGATACAGGCACTGTAACTACAACAGGTGGTGGAAAAAGAATTGGTACCATACAGAAACATTTCTAGAGAAATGAAAAAGCAAAAAAAGTCAGACAAATTACAATGTATTTCCATAAAATCAGACCTAGTGTACCTGTCTCTCCTGCCTCCCCCCCTCAATCCAGCTCCTTCACCTCTTCTGCCTCTGCTACCTGAGAGACAGAAAGATCAACCCCTTTTCTTCCTCAGCCTGCTCAATGTGAAGACACTGAAGATGAAGACCTTTACAATGATCCACTTCCACTTGATGAACAGTAAATACATTTTCTCTTCCTTTTCTTCATAACATTTTCCTTTCCCTACCTTACTTTATTATAAGAATATAGTATATAATACATATAACACCCAAAATATGGGTTAATCAACTGTTTATATTATGGGTAAGGCTTCTAGTCAACAGTAGGCTATTATCAGTTAAGTTTTAGGGAGTCAAAAGTTTATACATGGGCTGGGTGCGGTGGCTCACGCCTGTAATCCCAGCACTCCGGGAGGCCGAGGCGGGCGGATC
>VBSM01002608.1:132483889-132521916 GCA_008086735.1 Cheirogaleus medius
AAAAAAAAAAAAAAAGTTTATACATGAATTTTTGACAGTGGAGGTTAGCGCCCCTAACCCCTGCTTTATTCAAGGGACAACTGCATATACATATATATCCACATACATACAATTTTCAGTGAATCTCTACTATGCAAGACCAAGCTCATGCTCCCTTCCCCCAACCTGGCTCCATCTTTCTTATCTTCCTATTTCCTATCACTCCCCCTCTAGGAGAAGCTGCACCTAGAGCTGGTGTCACCATGTCACAAAGATGCTGCCAGGATGCAAACACCCACTTGACAGAAGGATACATTCAGCCTGGTTGACTTGGTGGCCATTGTCCTGGCTTCCCAGCATCTCCTCAGATACCTCCCCACACCTCACCCACCTTCCAAGGCTCAGGTCAAGGCCCGTCTTTCCTTCTTGGAGACATTTCCAACCATTCCAGTTCTCATAGGTGTCCCTTTCTTTGCGACTCTACACACTGGTCTGGACAACACAGCTCAGGAACTAATCATTATCTTATATTTTTGCTGTTATTTCATATGTTGCTTTTATTACTTCCAACTGGACTGCTGGCTTTCTGAGAGCAGCGATGATGCTTTACACTTCTATTATTAATATGTCCTCAGGGATCTTTGGTTTAGCTCTGAGCACAGAGCTTCTACAGAGTGAAATGAATGCACAGAGATGGACTGGGTTTGGTGCATGCTATGAGCTGTCCTCACCGGGACAAGGTGGCCAGGTATGCAGCAACCTGGGCACACCCAGGTAAGGGCAGCAACCATCCCTATGTTAGTATCTTACCCATTTCCCCACTTCTCCCTCTGTAGTTAAGATCCTCAGTTATTTGCTAGATGGAAAACATTCAAAAGGAAGATTACTTGGGTAACAAATGGCTATTTTAAAAGTCTGCCCAGCTAGCACTTTGGGAGGCTGAGGTGGGAGGACTGCTGGAGGCCAGGAGTTCAAGACCACCCTGAGCAAATTGAGACTCCATCTCTACAAAAAATAGAAAAATTAGCCAGGCATGGTGGCACACACCTGTAGTTCCAGCTACTTGGGAGTCTGAGACAGGAGAATTGCTTGAGTCCAGGAGTCTGCGGTTGCAGTGAGCTACGATGACACCACCATACTCTAGAGCCCAGGGGACAGACCGAGATCCTGTCTCAAAAAAAAGTCTGTCCAGTCTATGATTATTTTTTACTTTCTTTTCTCCTACAAAAAAGGATAAGCAAGTGTAAAAGAATGTGCTTTGACCCTGAGGAAATAAAGTTACAAGCAGAGGCCTACCACAAGTGGCAAATTCTATATTCAAATACAGTCATCCCTCAGTATCTGCAGGAAATTGGTTCTAGGACCTCCAAGGATACCAAAATCCCTGATGCTAAAACCCCTAATATAAAATGCTGTATTTTGCATATAACCTATACCCACTCGCTTGTATGCTTTAAATCATATCTAGATTACTTATAATACCAAATACAATGTAAATGCTATGTACATAGTTGTTATACTATTTTGCTTTTTAAATTTGTAATTTTTTTGTCATGATGTTACTTTTTGTTCTCCCTCATCCCAAATATCTTAGACCAGCAGTTGGTTAAAGACACAGATGTGGAACTCGACTGCGATAACAATGGAAAAGGAAATGTCTCTAAACATCAAGTTTTTCACATTATTATAACTTTCCTTACACCAAAGGGAGTGGGAGAATTTTCTCCCCGGAAACTTCAAAACTAATTTAATTCAGATATGTGAGAAATGCTAAGATTTGTTATTTTTGTTAATGCCAGGTGATTACATGACATCAAAATCAAGCAATCTAATGAAGTAGGAAAAAATAGATATAAAATAGAATGGGGGTGGCCTAATCTAAAATTCTGAGTCTCTGATTCTACTGCTGCCTGGGGCCACACCAGTGCTCACTCTCTCAAAGGCACACTCGTTAGCCTCCTAATGCAATGCTGGACATCATTATGCTTCTCTCCTCAACAAAGAGATGTGTCTGTGGAATCAGTGTTGTCCCTGATGAGGTGGGTAAGGCCACTCCCCTGGGGTAAGAAGTCATAGAACTCTGCATACAGTTCATATATGTGCTCCTTTGGTCTTTCCTTCTGTCTCTTGGATCATTTCTCACAGCCGGAAAAAGTGACTATTCAAAGCAGTCCCTTGTTCTTCTAATATCCAGGTGTTTTCTGGATTCTATGAAGCTCCTGGTTAAAACTTTGTTCAAAGTTGAGGGATGGAGACTGTCTTTAAGAAAGGTGTGTGAATTCTGGTCCTGGGGCTTCTGACACTTCCTTTTTGTTGTTGAGGGGCCTTTTCCTCTCATCTCTTGTCAGTTTGTGCATCTGAGTAGTAAGATAGCGAGTGGTCCACCTACACATGCTGTTTCCTTCACAAAGAAAGTGTCTTCATGCTGCGATCGCAGAGCAAAGAGGAGGGAAGCATCTTTCTAACTGCAGCAGACATTCTCATTGTCCACCTACATTTAGGAGGTCAGAAAGGATTATTTTCCAAATTGGAGGTAAGGGGAACAGTGTGGATAGAACTGGAAGAAGCTAAGGAAAGAAAGAATAAGGAACAGATAGGGGCTGTTGGTACCATCCCAGGCTCCATCTGGCATGACATAACCACCATTCTTCCAGACTTTATCCTGAAACCACGATCTCAGATAATCACTTAAGTCTGACTTACATTCAAATTATGCAGTAGAGAAAGTGGTCCTCTCAGAATCTTCTCCCCACAAACAGGAAACACATGTGAGACATTCCATGCATCTATTTTCTCTCTCTACCAAATCTCAGTGGAAAGTGTGTGCATTTCCACATGAATGTTGGGTGTGAGGGTGAGGGAGGGTGGTGACTGGGGCTCAGACATATTCCCATAGGGTGAAGAAGTCAAATGCCACATCACAGGGACTCCATGCTGATGCTGACTGGCCATGCCAGATGCAACCCAAGAACCCAGCAAGCCCCTGAATAACAAGAACAAACAAGATATGGTGAGGTTAGATGACGTACTAGTGGCACAATTCAATGGAGAGTAAGATCAAGACTAAAACTCACTTACACCAAACTCTCATGACTTGTGTTCTATCTGCCCTAGAGAGGGCTTCTATAATGCTTTAATTCATAATACTTAGACAAGTTCAGGAAGCAATAATTATGAGAAATTAATTTCAAGAGGTGATAATGATCCCAACATAGAAACATGTTGGTCATATAAACTGCACAGCTCCCAAGATCTAAAAATTCTTAGCCGCCATTTACTAAGCAACTACAGTGTTTGCCTCTCTCTGCTGGGTAGTTTATAGCTGTGATCACATCTAATCCTCACAATAACCCTGTATTATGATAATTACTGTTGTAATTTTACAGATGAGGACTCACTGGCTCAGAGAAATGAAATAATCTGTCCAGCTAGTTAGTATGTAGTGAACTGAGATTCAAAGGTCACCCCCTCTTTATGCTACAACAAGAGCCCAGGACCCAGAATACAGGGAGTATGTACAGAATACACTTCCATGTGAAAGGAAGTTAGAGGCTCGACTCCCACCTGGCAGACAGTTTTCATTTTTATAAAGAGCTATTTTTATATTACTAAACTTCATCTTCTCTAAAGGAAGAAGAGATAACAATGGAGAAAACTCAACACAATGGGCCAGGGGAGGGGAGCACCTCTCTGTGATAAACACTTTCTGAAAGCCTCGCCCCAAGAGTGGCTCATTCTGCCCAGGAAAGTGCTCCCTGTCTTGCCTCCATTAATTATCACCGGATTCCTACATGTCCGTTCCCACAGCAACATGTGTATTTCTGCCCTGTATGTCATTTCTGACAGGACAGGCTGAAATGCCACTAATGGTGGAGACAAGATCGATACCAGACTCAAGGGACCTACTCTCAAGGCGGCTGTGCAGGCAGGGAGGCAGTTCCTCCGAGGAAATGCCTATTTTTACCGATCCTCCTTTAAATCATTTTAACAAGCTTCCCTTCCCCTCCCACACCACAGTCCGTGTTCCTGTGTTTTTTTTCAGGCACTTTTCCTGTTTTCCCTTCCCAAGGTCCCTTCTAGTCTCAAATCTTTAACCAACCACACCCCTATTTCAGACCCATCTTCTTTCTGACTCCAAAGGAGGAGAGGGAATTATGGGGCTAAACAACTACCTCTAGGTTGTGAAAACAATTCTAATGGCTTATGAGAGCAGTTAGTCCAAACCCTGCCTCTGAGAAGCAGAGTGGCCTTGGGCAAACCCCCCGCCCCCCCCCGCCATGGACTCAAAACCCTTAGAGAGGAAGGAGGGAGCTGGATGGTCCCTCCCAGGTCCTCAACTGTGCCCCACCTGCATGCCCAGCCTTGAGTTTGGGTCAGTTACCCTCTGTGGGGCATCAGGATTTGGAGAACTATGGAATAATCACAGTGGCATGGGTTTTTGTCAGAGCCCAGAGATGGACAAGAGAAAACAAATGCTTCCTGGAGCTGATTTTGCTTCTTTTTTGAATAGGGGAGTAAGACACAAGGGAAGGTTTCTGACAGAGTGTTTGGGAGGTCCCTGGGGAGCTGGGCTGCCCTGGTCCACCCTGGTAATCCCTGTTTCCCCTTCCTCCACGGTTGTCCAAAGCGACCCCGGCAGCTCCCTGGAGTGACACTTCTCCAAGGGTTGTGGTGCTGGACATAGAACCAGCCCTGGGAACTGAAACAGGCTGACTAGGCCTCGGTCTGCTGCCCTAGCTGGACGGGCTTGCTGGTCACTTATTCTGACTTACACTATCTACAAAGTAAAAGGATTTAACTTAGTGGCCACTAAAGTCACTTCCAGCTATAATATACAATATACAGGTGCTGCAGGGTAGAAGATCAGCTAGTGCCCACGTTGAATTCCAAAGTGCCTGCTGATCTCTTGTTCAGGTAAAGAGGAAGTAGAGAAAAGACACTAACTAGTCCCACTGTACCAGTGCGACGGAAGCTTATCTATTTGTCTTTCAGTAAAAAATAGATTTTCACTACACACACATACAAAAATGCCTCTACTGAATACACAGGCTAGGACAGGACACACTAATTCTAAAATCTCTTTCAATACGGCATAAATACAAACTCATTTAACACCAGTCCCCCAACTCTTTCCTTCATGTCCGATTTGCAGCTTTCAGAACAGTATTAGTGATTCCTGCCCAATTAGAATTAATCAAGGAATGCCTCATCAAGTCCCATTACTTCATGCTTCCCTGGCAGGGACCCACTCCTAAGGACTCAGTGGGACAGGAGGGCGGGCTGCAGGCCACGCTGTATCACACACCAGCAATGCTGGCCTTGGGCAAGTCACTGGTAACTCTGCCTGTTTCTTCTATAAAGCAGAGTTAGTAATAGTAAGTTGCCCGCTGCATCAGACTATAAGAACTGAACGAGATAATGAGTGTGACAGTACTCTGTAAACACTGAAAGTGATACATACTGAAATTACCAATGAACGTCAATTGATATAGGAAACGTGCCCGATATCACAGTCCTGATGTCTTCCTCCAAATGCTCTCTTTACTTCATCTTAACCAGGAGCTGTCACACAAGCTTTTCTCACAGCTAACACTCAAAATTCTCTGGCTACCTATATATATGGGTCTCCATCTGTCACCTAGGCTGGAGAGTACAGTGGCATCATCATAGCTCATTGCAACTTCTAACTCCTCGGCTCAAGCGATCCTCCTTCCTCGGCCTCCTGAGAAGCTGGAATACAGATGTGTACCCACTGCGCTTGGTTAATTTTTCTATTTTTTATAGAGATGAGATCTTGCTCTTGCTCAGGCTGGTCTCAAACTCCTGGCTTCAAGTGATTCTCCTGCTTCAGCCTCCCAAAGTGCTAGGATTATACAGGTGTGAGCCACCGCGTCTGGTGAAGGCTACCTATATTTGAACCTCTCCTCCTGGACCCAGCTGGAACCCCAACCACCTACTTAAGGCTTCTTGACACCCCATCCAGGGGCTCATTTCCCCTTCTGAAATAAATACATACCAGCCTGGCTCTCTTAACAAAGGTTTTACGAAAAAAACTCAGAGCAGTTCAATGTGGGATTTAAGGCTTAACAAATCTCATGTTAAATCTATCTTCTCCACCTAGCTCAGCCTGTTTTGGAATGAATAGTGGCCAACAAAACAAAACAAAACAAAACACCCTTTTTTTGCCGCTCTCTCTTCTCAGAGATGGACTGATTGATGGAGTAAGAAGGCAGAATATCAGGAAACAACAGGCCAGCAAACGCCAGTGATAACTATGACTGTTGAGGGTTGGAAAACCTCGCTCCATCTCAGGTAGAGGTGAGGGCTTAGTCTGGCAGGAGCAAGGCAGAAAGCTGGCCATCCTGCTTAGAATCATGCTTCGCTGTGGAGGCCCACGTGGGGAGGACAGCAGGCACAGCCAAGCGTCTCTTCTGGGTTATGACCTGTGGGTGTCTCCTCACCCCAAAGCACAACAGAGCCTGGTGATATTATCCCAGAATCCCTCTCCCTCCAAAGGTCAGTGCTGCTGTGGGACAAACCTTCACCCCTTAAGTCCTATTTTAGTCTGGCCGTCAGATCTAGGTCCAATTACAAAGTGACCGGCACAGGTTCTGTGCTCACACTTTTACCTAAAGCAAGACCTTTATGAAGAGTTACAGTGCACAGTGATTTCAGAATGGGTATTGGGAAGGAATGGTTTTCCTTCTCATCAGTCCAATCAGCAGCAGCTTCCTGGCTCAGTCCCACACTTTCTCGTCACACCATGAACTGACACCTGAGAAGAGTGGGTGGCTACTTCTGGACACATCCTGCCCAGGCCAGGACCAGAGATGGGAATTTCTGCCTTCTGATGTTCCTAAGTAGATCAAATCAATTTCCCTAATAACCCAAATGCCTATCTAAAGCCTGCTCAAATTTAACTCAAATACTATTGAGCCAAAATCCACAGCAGGGTTAGAGTGGAATTGTCTGGATCACTAAACTAATGTTTCTTTGAACTTCACTCAGAAAACACACACAAACACACACAAGCTCCTCCATAAAGAAACCAGCTGTAAGAATTTATTAACAAAGTATATTTGAATCATCTAGTCCTTCAAACATTTATCGACTATCTACTGCCAAGCTGGTGGTTAAGTGCTGGGGCTGAAACGCTGGCTGGCTGTCGGCTCCAGATACAGTGCAAATGTTTATGTTACCCAGGGTTTTGGATCACTGGTGCAGAAAGCCTGACTAATGTTATCTGATGACACACTTAGCTGGGGATGTTAATTTACCCAGCCCTAGAAGCTCTAACCACCTCATTAGTTTTGGAATTTGAATATACAAGGATTCTTTGGGGCAAGCCCTCATGGAGGTCTCCTGCAGGGAAGGTCTCTAACTTGAGCCTCTCCAGCCAACAGCAGTGTGGTTTGTGTCCCTTCCAGAAAGTTCTATGAACCAAACAGACTAAGAGTTGAGAGGCTGAAAAGCTCTAGTCAAGAACAGGAGCTTTAGCTCACTCCATCTGTGGTATCCTTATTTTTGGAATAAGAAATTAATCAGACTGCTCAATCTATAATCCATGATGGCTATGAGGAATGGATAATAAAGAGTTAAGGCACTTGGGGCTTTACAAAGTACTGTGTCATCGCTCAACAAAATTCCCAGCGCTAACTGCCTAAGAGGTTGGAGACAGTAACCTTCATACCTTCTTCATCTCCACTCTCCTAGGTCTCTGGGTCACTGCAAAGAAAATTTCATTGCTAGCAAATAAAGAGGAGTGAGACACAGTCACACACAAATAGGAATTATTCTTTGCTGGCTGTTTTTTTCTCTCTACTAATATTTTTATTACCCTGTTCAGAATAAAAGGTAATGGGGCCTGATCCCATTTATTATGTGGACATTATCAAGGGCACAATCTTCTTGGTATAAAAGAATTATGGGTCTTTGAAGGTGAACAATTTACTCCCTATAGCCTAGAAGATTGGACCCTATTGGAACAAAAATAAATGTTCAAACTAATTCCTATCCACATGACCTTTAATGATTTTTTTAGCTACTTTCAAAACAACATTCCAAAAAAAAAAATCAATAAGCAATCATACTAGGTTAAACATTAAGGGGCAAAGAAAGAAAAGGTTGAGAGGTAGGGAAAAAAAAATCTGATTGTAAAAATTACATTTAAAGCTGCATATCACAATAATTCTAGCCTAGCCTCTCAAACAAGACTCACTTCAAAAAAACAAATCAAAATGCAATAAATGGCCTAGTGGTTCTCCCAACATGGGCCCACTGTCCCCTCCCCACACTACAGACCAACTCTCTTCTTGCAGCCATCATGGTTTTGAGCAGGGGCCATCTTTATTTGTCTAGTTTGACCTGCAAACTCACAGGAAAGGAGGCAACAAGACCTACACACTCACGGAACAAACAACATGGACAAAACTCGCTATGGATAAGACAGGGCTTCACTACCATTTGGAGATCCTTGTTCTTGAACAGAAGGACAGGGAAGAGAATACTCTGGCTCCATTTTCTCCCAATCAAAAAGGCAGTTCTGTCCGTGGGCTGATAACAAATACAACATATAACCTTAGCCCCTTGCCTGCAGTCAGAGGCGTGGAGCTGGTCTACACACAGGCCCTTGCGGCTGGCAAGCGACAGGGTGGAGATCAAGTTAAAAATAAGGTTTCTGGCAGCCCTGCCAACCGCCAGCATCATATTTTCCTGGTGATGTCAGTGCAGATGTGGGGCTCTATCCCTGGGCGGCGGCGGCTGCTGGCTCAGCCCCACCACCACCTATGGCACTGCGTGTGCTCTGGCAGAATACAGCATCCATTTTCAAGCCACGGCGAGACAAAACCTGCTGGGTCAGTCACAGTGACTGGTTTAAGCTTCTTTGGTTTAAGGTGCATAAACAAAAGTCACATCAGAGGGGGCCGCAGCAGGTCTGGGAAACAGAATAAGGATAAAATTTTCACTGTAGGCTGACAAATTCCCTGCCTTTTTGGAATTCATCAGAAGCTTCATTTCCAAGGAGACAACAAAATACCAGCCTCTCCCTGCACCCCCAAAATAAAGAACATGCAGGAAAGAAAACAGAAAATGTCAGAGACCACTGAATTCAATTCTTTCCACCTAGGGTTGACAGCTCAGATTTTCCAGAGAATCAAGACAAATTTAGAAAACATTCCATTATCTTATGTAGGATACAGGTTCATCTTGAAGCCAGCGCCCAAGCCTGGCCCTTCAAATTCCAACACCATGCCCTGTTTGACAGGGACAGTAGCCAAGAACTTTCTGACCAAAGGCAGTAACCTCACAAACTACCAAGATGAGGTTGCATTATTACAGGTCAAGAACATCACCCAGATGCAGAAGTAATACTGGGGCTCTTCCCAAAGCATTCACCTCACTTATCAGAGTCTCCTAAAAAATATCAATCATTAATTACAGATTTCAACAGGAGACAAGCCCACACTTTATTTTTCAATAATATCTTCCCATTTATGATGCAAGGCCCGTCATAACACCCCACTTACCAGTCTCTCTCCCGAGAGGACCTCCAGCAGCTTGATGAGCATCCGTCCATCTCGAAGGTCAGTGTACAGGTCTGTGATCCGGCAGGACACTCGGGCGAGGTGGGAATTGACCCACTTGGTGAAGGTCTTCTTCTGCACGGCCTCGCGTTCATCTGCAACCAGAACATAGCTCACTTTACCACCAACCACAGTGGCAGCAGCAGCAGGTACATGCCAGCAGGGCCCGAGAGCCCAGCCAAAGGAAGATCAGCAAAACTAAACTCCAATGAAACTGCTACTTAGCCCCTATTATTCGCGGTCATCTCTGAGAGTACAACATGGTCTCAGACTTACCACACTCAACATTTTTCAACTTTCTGATGGGGTAATTGGGACGTAACCCCATCATAAGTCAAGGAGCACATGTACAGGAATTGTACAGTCCCGGAACATGTGAGCTCCCAGGCATACTGCTGGTAGAATATCCACTGCTCACTTTCATTTCCTTTTCTCCCATCCCTGCTGAAAAGGCAGCAGGATGCAGATCACAGCAGGGTCCTTTGCAGTCCTACCCAATATTATTTGACTGATAAAGCTTCCAACATACATGTTATAGCTATTATTTCTCCAAAAGGCGAGTATGGTGGAAACCCAGAGTATATGAAAGGGTGTGGGGTAGAAAAGCTCAGGAGGCAGCAGAAAACTATTTTCTCATCTACTAAGGACTAGGTAACACCTGACAAAATAAATCTACCCATGACCTTGATTTGCAATGACCCCTTCACCTGCTCAGTCACACGTGCCATAAATCAGAAAATGGCAGGCAACATGGTAGAATGCAAGGAGATCCTGGGCATCGAGTGGGCAGGGCCCAGGCCCAGGGTTTCAACAAAAATGTGATTAGACACTAGATTCAGTGTCCTCTTCTATAAAACAAAAGGACAACTATCATCTCCAAACTTCCACCATTTGTTGAAAAGGTAACTGCTGGTTTATGGTCTGAAGTGTGTTAGTTGCACATTCAAGTCATCCTTGAAATATTGTTAAGTTTTTCAAGGCTCAGTGATCAAGTTCTGTCCAATTCAGAGCATAAAACTCTAAATACATCTGCCCAGAACTGGCCCATCACATCCCACACAAATAGGGCTTTCAAACTTTGCTTCTGCAGAATTTTCTAAACCCAGGCTGCCAAAGACCTTCAATAGACATGCACAGAATGTGCCCTGGACCCACCCATTCACACTCCTCTGTCCTCTACAGAGCCACCCTTCTGCCAATTACATATACCATTTCTAGTTCCACCAGCATGAATTTGTGCCAAAAGGATCCAAGTCCTACTTCTAGTGCAAACCCACATCCACAAAGACATTTACATGTGAACCTATAAAAAAGAAGCAGACAGCCCAACAATTTCTTATTTATCACAAAACCACTGGGTGACTAAAGAGCTACCCTTTGCTGATGGGGCATGTGCCCAGTGGCCAGAGGGATGGCCAACAGCCCAGTACCCTGGGAAGGTCTGCCCGGAGGCTCTGCTAATGTCTTCTCAACCCCACACAGGGGAGGGAGTGAGGCAGACGCCACACAGGCTTCGGCTGCCAACCTGGCAGGCAAGCCAGCCGGGGCACCTGCCAAGATGGCCGGCCACCTGCTGCAGTCAGCGGCTCCTCGAGGTCCAGCCTTTCCCTAAAGGAACAGCCCAAACAGACAGAAAGAGGGCCCTTCCCCAGGGACAAAGGCCAACCAGAAACAAAGGATCAAAAAGGACAGGATTGGGGGAAGGAGAAAAAGGCGGTGAGGGGCAGGCTGCAGACTGAAAAAGGAGCTGCACCAATAACATCATGATAGGTCCCACAGAAAAGACCACATGCATTATTAATCACACAATCATCGTGATGGATGGTAACTTTACTACAGTGACTCGAGAGCTGTAATTTTTGGCCTAAGGTTGGCTGTTTTGAAAGAGCAGGGCTAGAGCAGAATACACAAGGCACATTTCACAGATGGCCTCTAGCAGCGGGAAGAGTAACTCCCGGTTCAAATGTATTTAGGGTCAACTAATTTTTTAAAAATTATAAAATCCTTTACGAGTTACACTGGAGATAGAAAATGTCTTTAATAAAGCCCCTGATGGGTATCCTAGGCTGTTAATAAAGGGGTTAGGGCTCAAAATCACTACCACACCCAGCAAGATCAAAATGAAGAACATGCTTAAAGTATTTCTAAATAAATAAGCACAAAATGTGTTCCGCAGCCACTGTCACTCCTTTGGGTAAATTTCTCATTAAAGGAACACCGTTGTCTTCTTCCAGGTTCTGAATTAACAGGTTCCTTTATGAGGAAACTCTGAGGATTTGCTTCAAATGACTTAAACACACTCCCTCAGTCCCTTGTCCTAAAGAGTTATAGCTCTGTCCCCACCTCCTCCCCATGGAGAGGTCACCGGCAGGAACAGAGAGGACTGAGCTGAAACAAAACAGAGATCTGTGCAAGGACAGCTCCCCACGGCTGCTGTGGTCCTCAGAAACTGAAGGGAGGAGAGAAGAGGAGAAAGAGAAGTAAAAAAATAAAAAGAACAAGAGCTTTCGTTCTTGCCCTTTCTTCGGTTTTCCACCCCTACTCTCCTAAGAGTGCTAGAAAAATCACATGGGGTCTAACTTCCTCGGGCTCACATCACCACAATGGAAAAGGCACGGAAGGTTCTGTCCAGGGACCGTACCAGAATCAACACCCTTATGATATATGAGGGGCAGGAAACAGACTCAAGAGACACAAAGCCCAGCCAGCCAGCGTGTCCTCTTACAATGGAGCGCCTGGCAAATAACAAACACTTCCGAAGCCGGAAGGAGGGAGAGGGAGGAGAAAAAATCTACCTAGTGGACCCGCAGCCTCATCCTCTACTGAGGGGACTCCGTCCTTTGTTCCACCCTTCCTGGGAAGGCACCGTGACATCACCCCTGCCTGCCCCACCCAGCGAGGCCGGGGTGGGTAGGCCAGACATCTGAGGAGCAGGAGGCCCTTGGCACAGACAACAAGAGACAGCCCAGGAGCGTTTTCCAAGCTCAAGCTGCTGTCGCCGGGCCTGAGCTGTGTAAGGAGGTGGCTGGAGCAGCAGCAGGAAGCAAGATCACTTCCAGTCCTATAAACATGAGGCCACTGTGGTGATGTGAAAAGGGGAATTTACAAGCTCCATACTGGTTTGCTTATTTAGACCAGAGGTTCTCCATGAGTGGTGATTCTCCACCTGCCCCCCGGGCTGTTTGGCAACATCTACAGATGCTTTTGATGGTCATGACTGGGACAGGGGTGCTACCGGCATCCAGTGAAGAGGGCAGGGGTGCTGCTAAACATCCTACAGCACACAGGATGGCCCCCACAACAAAGAATGATCCGGCACAAATGTCAGCAGTGCCAGTGCTGAGAAACCCTGGTTTAAACATTCTGGGCTTGCGCCAACTGGAGCTGGCATTCATGGTGTCTCAGATGGCACTCCCCAGAGAGGGGCACCAAGTTGGGGTGCTATTCACTCATCATTCTCTTTGTCCACAGCAAAGATGGCTTGATCCTGATGGTCTGCAAATCGGCTTGATGGCAGCAGAAACGCCCTGCCTCAGTTCCACAAACGGCATGTCGGGGAGCAGGAGCTGTGGCGGGGCAGGGAGAACAGGACAGCCGGGTCTGGTTCAGTGTGATAGTGGGTGCTTCCTGTCCGCAGCCACTTCCATTCCCCTTTTACCTTTTCTGGGCCTGGTATTGCTATTATCACATCAAATCACTCTTGCATCTCCTCCCAAGAAGCTGATGCAGCTGAACCTGACACTGGCTTGGGTATGTTCCCATCCAGCCCTGCCCAGAGCTTGGCAGGTGGTACCTCCAAGAACAGGCCACTTTGTCCCCCCACCCCGCCCCTCTCCCTGTGCTTATCTCTCAGCTGTGTTTGCTTCCTACCTGCCATTCATTACATTAGTATTATATATTATAGGGACTCACCTAAAGGCTGCCCAGTATTAAGAGGAGATAAAGTGCACGAAGTGCCCAGCTCACTGTAACTGCTCTGAATTAGTTCCATCTCCCTTCTTCCAGCAAAGAGGCAGTCTCATTAATTCAAACCTTTTGAGAAATTTGCCAGGCATCATGGAATCACACATTCTCAGGGCTAAGCAAGCCTTCAGAAGTCATCTAAATCAACTTTCTTTCAAAATCAAAAAATCCCTTCTCTAACATCTGGGCCAGCTATTTAAAAATCTCAGAGGCAGGGAGGGGAACTACATGTACATATGTGTGACAGGATTTTGTTTAATAGTTGTATAGAGAGAAAATGACTTGTTCTTCCTTTTTTATTAAAATAATAATGGCACTCACTGAGCACTTGCCACTGTCCCAGGCACCAATCTCTCTAAGTACAATCACCCCCTGGTTATCTATGAGGGATTAGTTCCAGCACCCCCTTAGATACCAAAATCCATGGATGCTCAAGTCTCTGATATAAAACAGCATAGTATTTGCATATAACCTAAACAACACTTTAAGTCATCTCTAGATTACTTATAATACCTAATACAACATAAACATTATATAATTAGTTGCCATACTGCATTTAAAAATTTATATTTTTTATCATTTATTTTTTCAAATATGTTCAATCCATAGTCTGTTGAATCTGCAGACGTGGAACCCACAGATACAGAGGGCTAGCTGCACTTCACAATCCTCACAATGCCCCATGAGGTAGAAACTGGTAACTCTCCAGGCAGGCTGGCTTCAGGGCCTGGCTTCTCCAATCACCACACAGTAATGTCAATTGCACAACATCATAAAAAAATGTGTTTCCATGATACAAGATTTAGAATCACCCAGTCTCACCATCTTAACCTAAGTCCTTATTTTGTGAAAGGGTCTGCTCCACCCCTGGGTAACCGTATCAGTTGGGATGGTGTCTCCATGAAGACTACATCTGTCTCTGTGGCCCACTGAGGCTTGCTCCACCTTCAAAGTACAGAGAATAGGTTTCCTCACTCCCTCACACAAAAGCCTTCAGGTTTCGACACTCCTCACCAGCCCCTCTCTGCAATGACTACCCAATGTGGTATGACAAGTGGGACCCAAGATCGTACCTAAGGACACCACCACCTCTTAGCAGCCTGGACATCACACACTTAGCAATACAGCCCAGGACTCGAGGCAGCTGCAGCTCTGGCTGTCCAGAGACAGGAAACACAGGGACCCAGTGAGGGAAGGACAAAGAGAGCCAGCAGCCCTCTGCGAGAAGGGCTTGGTGCAGTGGGCTCTGTGGCAATGCAGGGGTGGGAGTCAGGAAGGAGGACTCCTAACCGTGTTCTCAAAATAAGCTTGCCAGGACCACAAATTCTACTAAAATATCCCTAGAGCCCTGGGAGCCAGAAGTGGTTCCAAGTGTGAAGACCCACCCAGCTAAGTCTTTAGTTCCACAGGCTCAGAGAGATATATTAGCCAACTACTGATTAATGAGAACTACTGAGAGGTAGATAAGAAACCCACCTTCAAGTGAGTGGCAACATTAACATCAGCTTCTGATCCCTGGAAGTAGTGAATTATAAGTGAAATGCTATTATGGTGCTCCTTTCTGCAAATAGATTTCCTAAGATGGTGTGCCTGCAAGAACAGCACCATGCATCTGAAATGCAATTCATACTTTCTCAAAACTCACTAGATCCTCTCGGCAGCTATTTGGTAGGTGAGACACAAGAGTTATCTCCAGTGAAGCCCAAGGCTCAGTGAGGTTAAGGGCCACTCAGTGTCACCAGCCAGTAGTGGTGGGGTCCTTGGGTGCTGCTGTCTCTCCCATTCTGCAGTCAGGTAAGAGGGATTAAGACGCATAGCTACACCTTCTCCTCTATGTGTTCAGATTCACTGTTTTTTGTTATTTGGTTTCTGATAAATAATGTGAAATTTTCAGAAGACGTCTTGGAAAAAAGAAATGAGATATTTAGAGCTGAGGAATACATTGGCTTAATGGTTAAAACAAAAGGATGTTATTATCTTTTCTATCATCATCCCCTTCTAAATGCAGCTCACATACTTCTTTTCTTTTTAGGGAATGACTATTATCAATGTTGGAAAGCTCTAATCCTTCAATATTTATTTACTCTGGAGAATTTGCTATAACTGAAAAAACGAACACTGTGTTAGCATGCATCAAGTTACAGGATATAGAAATAGCTAATTATTATTATTGATTACTAATGAACATCAGAGCACCATGTCATAGAAATGATTGTACAGCATCTTTCTGCAATGCCCTCTGCACAGAGTGTGCTAAATACAACCATATTCACCATATGCCACAGTTTTGGCTATGGAAAGGAATGGGAGCCAGGGATGAAGGAAGGCCTGAGGCATGAAATATCTCTGGATGGAAAACAAGGAAAATACAGAAACAGGAACTATCAAATGACCCTATTCATTATTCTCCCAAAGACTGAATATATACCTAGCTTAAGAGAACTAATCTTCCTTTCACTTTTCAAATAATCTAAACCTGAGGGTGTAACCCAAGAATATTTTCTACCACGTTCTTCTTCAATTGTGTTACGATAATAACCTACACCCTAAGTAAGAGATGAGTAATCATGCAGTTTTCGCTTTGCATAGACACATGGCTAAGTTAGGTGTAGACACGGGTTCAAAGGAGGAAAGAAAGGAGTTGAGAAAATCAAAAGATGAGGACGTAATCATCCCATGAACATCTCTCCAAAACTGGCTATTTAAATCAATAATCCTGGGTAGCTAGCTGACCAATCTGAAATTGAGAGTATTAATAAGCTCCAATATTACAAAGCACATACTGTAGGGAGTCTTTGTGTAAAAAAAGGTCTCTTGCCCTCAGGGAACTAGAAGTCTAGCTGGGGAAACAAAAAGAAAAGTTAAAAAATAATGAAAAAGTATTACAAAGAAGTACAGGATCAGTTGCCAGAATGATTTTGACAATGTATTTTTGTGTGTTTGGAAGAAAAAGCTTACCACAATAGGATAGTTTCAGGCCCTACCCACCAACAGTTACCGGAGCTCCCCAGCCTGGTGCCTCTCTCCCCATTCTAATCCACCTTAAATATCACTACCATAGTCATGTTCCCCAAATAGTAGTTTTTCAAAATTGTACCACTGTACCAAAACCTTCCATGGTCCCCAGCTATCCAGAAGACAGTCCAAATCTCTGAGCCTGGCATTCAAGGGTCCTGAGCAGCCTCTCCTAAGGCACCAGCTTCCTCTGGGAACTTTCCCGACACACCATCTTTGTGTTCCAACACAGCAGGTCTCATTCATCATGCTCTCAACTCTCACCTTGCACACGGCTTTTTCCCACCTTCGCTTACACCATTCTTCCAACCCGGAAGGCATTTTCTCTTCTCTTACCCCTTCCCCTTTAAGATGTAGCCAAGATTAGCTCTTCCAAGAGTCCTTCTCCCATTGGGGGCCAGCAATCATCATTTGATGGGATGTGGTCTTTTATCTTTTTATTTCATACCCTGTGTCCTATCTCTTCAATTTGCCTGCAGTTGCCTCAAGGGCAAGGACACAACTCTACACCTGTTTAGGACCTTAGCATACACCTGGCATAGAATAGATGCACAAGAAACATTGGCTGAATAGATTAGCAAGTCTACAGTCCCCAAGAAATATGCTCTTAATAAATCCTGCTCTTCCTGGTGGTCTCAATGAAATTGCTGAAGAGGAGACAAATTTCAAATCGCATAGACATACCCTAAGAAGTTAAATGTTATCTCATTGCATAAAATCTAAAAATCTTTCACAATCAATTGTTTCAAGTGTTCCTCAATGTCTCAAATATGATAAAAACGCAATTTTGTAATACTGTTTTTCAGATTAAAAGGGGTCCAAAACCACCAACCTAAAATGTTTGACAATTTTTTTATTTTGTTTTTTTTGGGGGGCAATTGCCACCATAGACCTCTACGGTAGAGTGAAGTTGCAAGATACACACGGGTGTAATTACAACATTATTTTAACATATTACGACATTATTTTAACATGATCCAAACAGGCCAATCTCACAAGACTTAATTTATAACAATTTTAACAATTTATCTATTAAAGCTCAATTCTTGAGTTGTTTAAAAAAGAAAAACCCAATTCCAAACAAAAGAACACATTTAGGGTGGAGTCCCCATATGTGCCTTAGCTTGAAAAAATAAATAAATCATTTCCCAGGAGCAACATACAAAATACACAGAGCAGGAAACCGGAAACAGGCAACTGGCTGTCTTGATAATAGAGAATCAAACTGTTATCTTGAGGCAGCAAGAGGAAGGAAACTAATCTTTTGACTGAAGGCCTCCCTGTGACGGCTTAGTCTAGGGGCCTTAAATTCATGTTTGTTGATTTGTATATAAATAGAACTTGAGTTGAAATATTTTTCCTAACAGTTTAACCATGAACAAAACACATGTAAACATCTGTTCTGAATGCACATGAAGTAAACATACAATTCCCTGCTAATACTTACAGACTGATAGGCATACTGTAAAACCAACTGTGACCTCTATATGACCTGCACCTGCAGTTTACATTAGTCAAATAGTCCCTGGATGCAGCTTCCAGAAGGTCTTTCTTCTGAGCAGCACAGCCCCCAATTTTTCCAACATGGAAACCAGGGCACTGCAGGGAGACCCTCCAAGAGGAGACCTACAATAATGAACTGAGGAAGCAGGCTAAATTCCTGGGGTCCTGCCTCCTTCTCAAGGTCGTACTTTAAGTTCACAATCCACAGAAGCCAAGACCGTGGAGAGGGCTGAGATTATGGTGGGGGCTTACTCCAAAAACAAATGGGCAGAGTAACACAACTAGATCCTCTAAGATGAGAACCAGTGTGAATTAACAACAGCATAAAGGGCCAAAACCAGGAGGAAAAAGAAAATTCTTTAAAGAAACAGAAATAGGATCTTATGAAAAAATATTCAGAAATTGTTCACTGTATTTGACCGAAAATAGGTGGCATACTTCAAAACTGCTTTTATATACAGGAAGCCATATCCCGAGCCTGCTAATCTGCTATTCTCCATCTCTGCAGGACAGGAACCACAGCCAGGGAGAATCAGTTAGGGTGAAGGGTGAAACAAGCCTGATCTTGTTCCTATCCACCACTGGAGGCTGTGTTAGGATCTTCACTAACTTAACCTTGTTTATTACAACGTGTCATTTTTAACTAGCTGAAGAAAGTGAGGCACAGAAAGGTTTTGGTGATTTGCCTGAGGGCATGCTGCTAGCAAAGGCGAATCCAGAGTTAGAGTCCACCTTTATCTGAACTCTAAAGAATCCCAACTGTCCAGCTCAAAGCACCATCGCACACAGGCTGAGGAAAACAAGATATTACCTCCCCAAAACAACTGGAAAAAATCATGACCATCCATTTCGGGTCAGTTCTTTGGGGTCAGCAAACTGTGTGGCCGATAGTCCTTTTGTATTGCCTGAGAGCTAGACTAGTTTTTACATTTTAAAAGGATTGTTGGGGGTGGGGGTGGAGGTGAGAGGTGGGGGGTGATGATAGCTACAGAGACCTTGAGTGGCCTGCAAAGCCTAACAATTATCTGGTCCTTTACAGAAAAAGTTTGTTGCTTTCTGGTTTAAAACATTTTAATAATATTGTTTACCCTATATCCCATTTGTTAGACTCCACTTTCAAATCAAGATCAGCTTAGCAAAACATGTACTAAGTGCTTGCTATGAACAAGGCAACATACTGGGTACCATTTTAAATTTTGCTATTACACAGTTGCCAGGTTGATGCTCAGTGGCTGCATGCATGCATGTTCTGCTAAGTTATGTCACGAGGCCTCTGACCACATTTCAGGTCAGTTGGGGGTGAACCAGGGTCCTCTCCCTCCCTAGCTCAAAGGTGTTCATCCGGCTGCCTTGACACAACAGGATGACCAGTGTGCCACCCACAGCTGTCAGGAGGGATGAACCATGGTGATCGCCACAGGCTAGAACTCAAGGTCTTCACGGTCAAAGCAGTAGGAAGAGTTGTGTGGCTTGAGGCCAGATTTCCCAACTTCCAATCCCCTCTGCACAAGCTGAAGGCTCTTCTGCTATTACTTGGATGGACACTTTACTCACCATCACCTCTCCTCCCCTAATCTTCCCTGGAAGGAGACTAAACATATTAAGTCCAAGGTAGACTGAGGGTAACTTGTAATATCCTTAAAAGTTAGAAAATGCTTGGAACTAAATGGATACCATATCCTTAATTATTAACCTCATATAGCAGAATGCTAACACTAACACAGACTAACTAGGAAAGAATTTTTTAAGGGGCAACCACCATAATAGGTACACTAAAAATAAGACTTTATAAAAGTATTTTAATTGCAATATAATGCCTGTGTGGTATTTTTTTCAAAAGAAGCAGTAAATATCACATTCTAAACCAGTTTATCATATGCTACACAAATTCACTGGTAAAGATAAAATCCTTTACTTCACTGTCAAGAGCTGAAGCTAAAAAAAAAAAAAAAAAAAAAAAAAAAAAAAAAAAAAAAAGAGCTGAAGCTAGACTTTTATTACAGGAGCCCTGGGATTAAGTGGAGGGAGTAAGAGAGAATTCAAATTTACTATGTTTCTTTTTTCATGCAATGCAAAAAGGGGAGCCTTACTGTTCTGTGCACCATGTAGCTGGACTAAGGCAATATATTAATATTAAAAATCAAATAACGTGCTCCCTGGTTCTTGCTTATGATTTTCAATCTTCTCCAGGTTTCCAGAATTGTTAAGGTCAAAAGAATTAAGTGCAAGGAGGAAATAACAGAACTCTCTTTCACTCGCTAGAGTCACCAGACATTCAAGATAGAAGAGGATTCTGCTCTACTTCAATGTTTTCACACAGATGCCTAGAGAGGGTGATGCCACCAAGATAACTGTACCAATTCTAGTGGCTTGTGACAGTTTCTGACAGCTCTCCTATTTAATGACAATGTCAGAGTTAACAGTAATTCATTGAGTCCAAAAGGCTAAAGCCTGAGGGACTTTTTTTTTTTTAAACCAGAGACAAAGACAAGAAGGAAGGAAAAGTCAAAAGACCTAAAGGCCACCACACAAAGCTCTCTACGATTCACCAGTTAAAGCATTTACTAAAATAATCATTCCCTGGATGAATTAAGTACAGAAGCTCCCACCTAAGATAATCTAAGATATCACAGAAGTCCTCCAAATAAATTTTATCTGCAAAGAACTAGCATTTTGGAATAAAAGAAGCCACAGCAATGCCAAGTTATCACTTGGAACTACAGAATTATGACATGATTCTCTACTTAGCGAAAAAAGGAACTGTATTTAAAAACGAATGAACATAAACACAAAAGAATGTAAAAATTGGCTTCTGTTCTAAAGAACATTTACAAATTAGTCACCTAAACCCTATTCTGGCCAGTGACCATGACCCACTCTAGAAATGACAGACTGATAAATTAAGTAAGACGGTCTCAACTTCCATGCCAAACTACAAAATTACAGTTGTCTACTCAAGTAAGCCACAGACTTCATGTGTGTTTGGGGAGTAGCAGTGGTAAGAAGCGTCCAAACTACACTTGGATTTCAGAAATAATAACTGTGACAAGATTGAAAAACAAAATGCATAATTTTATAATGGTGAGCTGCTCCCTGGCCTAAACTAAGAAATTTTAGAGTTTAGCATTATTTTCTAAGTGATATCTCAGTGCTTCAAACCAAAATTTTACTTCTCACAGAGTATTCTACATTCAGGAAGTAATTTACTGAATGATAGGCTCTGACCCAATCCACAATTATATATTTAACTCACCCAACTACTCCACTGCCTGAAAAATTGCTCCATGTAGAACAGCAAATGTTGTACACACACTAATACCCAGCATTTAGCCACAAAGGACGCCAGTCAGTTTTTTCATCTTGGGTTAATCAATGAGTCAATGAGCAATCATTTACTAACTGATATAAAGACACTGGGGAGGACACCTAAAAGCATTAAGAGTTCTTTCCTTAAAAAGTTGAAGAGCAATTTCTGACTGTAGATAATTAATGTACAACATATTCAACTACTATTTCATAATTTTTAAGATATATTAAAATGAAAAAGAGAAAATTACTACATACACGGTCAACACTGAAAAACAATTCTGGTAACTTCCTTTGTGGCTTTCCTCAACCTCACCCATATGATAAGTGGTTACACAAGATTTCTTTCAAAGCCAAACACGGAGTTTTGGCGGGCAGATCCTATAAGTACACAAAGTCCATCGCCTTGTTTTAATAAAGAAGGACAGAAAAATTGGAGGAGGAAATGATCTCAGATTCAACTCCATGATGACTTAGTCCTAACAGGCAGGGTAACACCATAGGATCCCGCACACTAATCAGAAGAGAGCAGGACAGTTAACAATTTATACTATTGTTGTTTTTAATCAAAACCTATTCTGCATTAATAGGAACACTAATCAAAGCTTTAACCCATTTTTATAGAAAACAATGCATAAAGCATGACCTGGGTGATACCGAATCTTCTTAGCTTAAAACTGGTCATTTATCTAAATTCAATTTTTTTTTCCAAATGAAAAAAGAAAGCTTTGAACAGAAGACAGTATAAGTGGGGAGATCAGTTTTTCTGTTCTATTTGTTTTGGAAAATTAAACCTCTTGCACAGTGTTGCTAAACTCAGAATACACATCTTTATAACGCCTGTGAGTGCGCACCCATGTGCAGGACCCCCACCACACTTCTTTCCCTTCCCTACATGCAAGGCTTTATCTCCCACTCCACAAAGTCAGGTGCTTCCAACAGGTGTGGGGACCTGGCTGTTTGTAGTTTTGCCAGTTTGGGGGTGGGGTGGGAGAGGGTAAACTAACATTGTCACAAGAGGAGTATTATTGTTTGTTACCTAGATACGGCCTAGGAAGCTTACTGCTCTAGCTGATTTGTTCTTTAGAGGCATTTTATTGTTTAATACAGACCTTGGCTGCTGCTCCTCAACAGCCTCTATAAAGATAATAATCTTGGATCTGGGTGGGAGGGGCTGGGAGCTAAGAGACATTCTTTTGGGGTAGCAGATAGAATTTACTTTCTTGACTAGGTGGAAGTAGGTGAAAATAAACTTTAACCCCATTCCTTACACTTGAAAGACAAACCCTTTCACACTTACTGAAGGTGTGGAGAAACAGGCACACTTGCATGTGCCTATTGGTGGGAGGGCAGTTAAGTGGGAATCTCAAACTTTAAAATATGTATTTCCTCCACCTACCAATCATACCTATAGATATCTATTTCCAGAAATACCTTTGCAAGAACACAAAGATGTACAGGATGTACACTACAGATTTTTAAAATAACTGTAAAAAGGAATAGCAACAAAAGCAAAACAGAAAAAGCTAGAAACAGCTAAATATACATTAATAGGTTGATTAGTTAAAAGATGGCATGTCCATATAATAGTATGTATGAATTAAAAAGAATAAGGGAAACCTGCAGCATACAGGAAGGTGGCCATATATATTACTGAATGCAAAAAGTCCCTTATAGAACAGTGTGTATGTTTAGTATGATCCTATGAATATATATATTCAAATATAAGTAGCTGCATAAAAAGGTAGGGAAGGATATTTTCCAAACTATTAACTGTAATTATCTCAAGGGATTAGAAGCAAAGACTAGAGGCATTTCTGTTTCTGTATTTCTTACACTGCTGGGCTTTCTTTTCTTTTTTTTTAAGGAGTTCCTGTAATCCTAGCACTCTGGGAGGCCGAGGCGGGTGGATAGCTCAAGGTCAGGAGTTCGAAACCAGCCTGACCAAGAGCGAGACCCCGTCTCTAAAAAAAAAAAAAAAAAAAAAAAGGAGCAAGTATCAGTTTTGAAAAATTTAAGGAGCATTTTTCCATTTGAGGGAAAATATGAAATTCTTTTTTATTTGATAAGAGAAATAAGGTTCACCATTGGGTCTGAGGTTGACGAGAAGGAATAAAAAGATACTCTCTGGAGGCATACAAATTCTCCCAGGGCACCACAAAAGGTCATATGTGAACTGCTATCTTCAATGAGTATTCCAAAATAAATAAAATGCTACCCTGAATTTTCATGTCTTCCTTCTGAGGAATACTAAATCAATATTTAACCTTATAAAACATTTATAAGCATAATATGGCAAACAAACACTAATACTTCCTCCTTTCAATAGATGGGGCCACTAAGGATATTAATTTTAAAAAAGTGACATTCATTGAAGAAACACTGAGGTCTACAGGATGCCAGAGGGGTAGTTTTCAAACCAAGTTCCCAGCAAGGGATGCAAAAGGAGCAAAGCGGAAGCCCAGAGGGCAGGCTCCAAGTACCTTCTCACCTGCACTCTGCTCAGAAAAGCTCCCATTTTATACTCCCTTATTTACTTGGGTTCCACCTCAGATTTCATGTCCAGGAAAAGTAAATTCCATTCTTAAAGTTTTTAACACCTTAAGGATCGCTCACGAGTTTTCTCCTGTTTTGCTTGACATCTGTTAAGGACCGCTCACGAGTTTTCTCATTTTTCACTGTAGTTATGATGATTTAAATAACGTGCAGTTTTGCCCAAAAACATGCAGTCCCTGGAGTATGTCTTAGAGATTTCTATGCGGTATGAAAGGTGTTAAGTTGCTGTACTGAGCAATGGGAAATAAGGGTAAGTGCAAGAGGAGTTTACAGTTCACCGACACCAGCCACGCGGGAACAGGTGGCAGCAGAGAGCACCCAGCAAAGCACGGTGGGACCAACAGAGGTGAGTCAAGGGGTCAAAGCTTCAGAGCTGAGGTCTGAGTCTCACTGACCTTATCCATCAGCTGCAGGGATAAGATCAGCACCCAATGGGGGTTAATCCACCAGCGCTTCTGCTACACAAGTGGGAAGGGCTCTGGACATGGTCATAAATGACAGAGGAATCAAATCATCATCTCCCATATCCGCCCCATAGTGGGGGTTTATTGAGTGCTTACTACGGCCAGGTATCCTTCTAAGCATCTCACTGAAACTCATTTAATCCTCACAACCACTGTGTGGGGTAGGTACTCTTACCATCAAACATATTTTGCTTAAGAGCAAAGTGGAGCCTAGAGAGGTTCAGTGATTTGCCCACAGTCACAAAGCAAGCACAGTCCCAGCAGTTTGACTCCACAGTTCCCACTACTCTAGACAGATTTCTACACTATCAAGGACCTTCAGCTGCAGTAGAGATGAAATGGGGTTCAAACCTGAATGCTAAGTTTCCCCCCACCTAAAAGGAACACACGACTAAATCTCTTAAGCGCAGGCGTCCTCAAACTACGGCCCGTGGGCCACATGTAGGTGTTTTTGCCCGTTTGTTTTTTTACTTCAAAATAAGATATGTGCAGTGTGCGTAGGAATTTGTTCATAGTTTTTTAAAACTATAGTCCGGCCCTCCAACGGTCGAGGGACAGTGAACTGGCCTCGTGTTTAAAAAGTTTGAGGACCCCTGTTAGGTATCCCACAACCTTAATTCCTGACAATTCCAAAACAGGGAGTTTAACATAATTCAATGTAGAAGCCCTCATCAGAAAGAATCTCCTATATTTCTCAGTGCTCTTTCAGTCCCACCAAGGGACATGCTCCTCTCCCTTGCCTGACACCTGGGAGGAGTGTAGTTCACCTTGCACCATCAAGGGCTCCTTGTTCTCAGACACCACTCGACCAGAGCCAAGATCAACATCTTTCTTTGTAGGTGTCACCTTTAGCCACAGTGAAACATCCCTTACTTTTCCCATCCCAACCCCCCCACATTAAAATGCTTTCTTAGACCCTGAAACCAGTGAGTCAAGAAAGCTAGCTTTGTAATTGTTTTGCCATCATGTATTTTAACAAACAGATGAAATAACTGACCATTGCATCCGTTTTAAAAAAGCACCAGTGTTGACTGACTGGAAGCTTTGAATAAGTTGCAGTTACATATAAACCAGACTTCCAGAAGTGTTTTTCCTTTACCTTGGTTTCCAGAGCCACCCTATTCTTGGCCCTGATAATTACGCGTACCCCATGCACCGAACCACAGAGCAGCATGTCTGCAGCTGGGGAAGAATGGAGTGCCTGTTGTTTGGCATGGGTAAAGGCCCCCAACAGGATCTGGAGGCAAGGAGAGCCATTAATTAATAAAAAGTATAGCTTGGGGTAATTAGCAGCAGCAACAAAAATGTTTAGCTGAGCTTCCTCTTTTTATCTTGAGGCAGTTCCTATAGACAGATGCTCAGGATTAATGAAGTTTAATGAGACCTGCAGCAGCTGGCTAATTAGTCGGTGAGGAGGAAGCAGTAATGACAAGGGAAAAAGGTTTTTACTCTTGTTATTAGCTCAGGCCTGGGACAGTTTTCTTAAACCATGGGCTGTACCTTCAGTCTCAAAGTGGCCCCAGGGCAAATAAAAGTTTCAAAAATAAATAAAAAGGCAAAGAAACCAAAGCATGAAGGCTGAATGCCAGGCTTCTTGAGGGGTTGGCCTGCCGGCCTGCCTAGGAGTAACTGACAAAGCCCAGAGGCAGTGGCAGCTCAATCCCAGCCACGAATCCCTCGAAAGTACCACCAAATTCTGTCAGCACCAAAGGACACCCATGTCCTGGGCAAGCTGGACAGTTACCGTCTTGTGTCTTTATGGAGAATACTCAATTCAGAGCATCCTCTGTTCCCCAACACTAAGAATATTCTGAAGAGGGTAATTATTAATATTACTAAGGCGGAGAAGCACTTAATGACTATATATAACCCTTTTGCTCTACATCTTACACTTTATTTCCATTAAATTTGTTATGTGTGAATTAGCTCAATTTAGCCCCCATTCCAGAATGTATATCTATATTTCAAAACAAGTTATCCATGATACATATACAATTTTGCCAATTCAAAAATAAACAAAATTTTAAAAATATTTTGTTTTGTATGTGTCTCATCTTGACTGCCCCCAATGCCTGGTACTTTTGGAAGTGTACAGTAGGAACCTAAATCTCTTTAGAATTAACTAGTTACCGGCAGTAAGTTTCTCATGCTGTCAAGACACAGTCTGATAAAGAAGACTGAAAAAGGTTTTTTTGTTAAAGTGTGAGAATACAAATATAGTAGGAATACAAACGCCCAATGCACACACAAATTTAAGCAGACAGCAATACTACTGATCTTCCCAATTCATAAGGCCTGTGCTTCAAATTGTTTCCCCAATAATGTAGATAAATCTGCTCTTTATGTATTCAAGAAACAGGCTGTGAAGAGGCAAAGTGGGCAAACAAAGTGGAAGGTGCCCAGCCTAAGTGGGCCACAAGCCTCTAAAGGTTGCTGGTTTGCTAAAAAGTTTCAGAGGCTTTCTAGTTCCACACATAGTTAGTTCTACCTTTAACCTCCACCACTCAACATACCACCAAGAAACAAAATCTACTCCTCATACAACAATAAAGTCACCCTAGAATAACCTTCAGATGGGGTTTTATAGCTCTCTCAGTCACAAAGAGGATATTCTGGGATTGTCTGACCATTTGGAAGCTTGAATTTTTTCAGCGTTGGCTTCCTTCCCCACAGAGGCCGGAGGCTGGCAGACCCAGCCTGGAAACCTTTCATATATGGCTTTAACGTAAATGAAAATATTCCCCTGTTAATTATTTACATAAAGAAGGTCACACAGGTTTGTCCTAGCAACACTAGAGAGAAGTTCATCAGCAGCTTTTATCCTGGGAAAGGAGAAAAGAAACACCTATAGTTCACCACAGAGGTTTGGGTTTATAACCTGTTTCCAAAGTCAATAGTTAACTGCTCTAGGCTATTTACTTTCAGAGTTTTGGGATTTCTCTGTCACATTGTACTTTCTGACAAACAATAGAGGCATTTTAGTCTTAATGTATTGGCTAAAACTGGTTCCTGCATTCTCATCAATTCTCCTAAGACTTATATCATACCTAAACCCAAAGGTCAGCAGTCAGGAGTTACTGGGACTCACTAAGGTACTTTTCCGAACTCCATATACATCTTTCCAGTTTACAAGCAGTACCAAACAGTAACACAGCGTTCCCTTAATGTGCCCAGCGGCAGCTATGTGCTTCAACTAAGTGGGATCTGGTCGGCCCACAGTTGTGGTATCAAGAGAGCTGTAGCAAGTAAGCAGGAAAATTGCTTACTGTGCTAACACTACTATAAAGACATAACGTGCCTACAGTTCCTACAGGTAAGTATGAAAGATAGAGTTTAAGTGTTTTCAGAAACTTTTGGTTTGTGACATTATTTGGTTTACATATATAATGGCCACACTCTAGCTGTCATCTCCACAGAGTCCAATCTCAAAAAATGGTAGTTGATACCTGGTACTATATTCTCTCTCACTGGGTGACACTCCTACACCTGACGGGTACCACAGGTCAAATGGAAATTGTTATAATTCATTCTCATCATGTGCTTGTCACAGCTCCTTCTACATTTTAAGTATATTGTGTTTCAAAGCAAAGGTAAAGGAAATCACTTGAACTATATAAAGCCATAATAAGCTTTATTCTCAAAAGGGAAAATGGGAGTATATAACATACATATTCCTACAAGAGGATTTCTCTACAGCACTCGCAAAAGAAAATTTCTTGGGAAAAAGACATATAGCAGTGACATGGCACCTTTCAGTCTAGCAATGTCAGGCCTTCCTAAGAAGGAGATTTACATTTTTCTGGACAGAGAGGGCAAAGAAGAGAACAAACCCAGCATTCACTAACCCAATAATCCTATGAGGAGTCTTGTGATTATAGATTCTCTGAACAGCAGAAATACCATTTCATACATACTCACATATATCAGGACACTTGCCTAGACCAAATAAAATCTTTTCTGGAACTAGGCAAGGTATAAACAATAAATACAATAAATGTTTCTGATGCCAACTATAGAACATAATGAACTGCAAGCAAAATCGAGTTTGTGATTTTAGTGTATAGCAAGTAAGGGTGAACTGGTGCCTCTCTTAAGCTGGTGTTTTTATATCTGCTATGGGGAAACTCAAAAGGTAGCCTATAAACAAAATGCAAATAGAATCTGGAAGGTTTTTGTTTTTAAATATTCGTGTCAGCCTTTCCAATGCTATGAAAGTCTTCACTTAAACCAGCAATAGGGATTATCTATTTTATTCACACATGGACATAACAGAACAAAAGGCCACTTAGCCTAAATACACCAACAAACACTAAAGCAGCTGAAAATATTTAAAGTCAAGAAAAATTAGTAAACTCCAAGAATCTGAACTTAAGATGTGTTTTTTCTGGCCCAACTCCATGTTCCTAGGTAATGCTGTCACCTTTGACGACTGCTCCAGGGTTACCTTCTGTGTAGCCAATTCCCAGTCCCTCAGCAGTGAACATTGTACTTTTATCTCCAAAATTCTACTTTAATACTAGTACCCTTCATTCCACGTTCTCGCAGGTGCATTACAAATAATTTATATCCTGGCAAAATACAGATCAAGAGAGTCTGTATTGACAGTTGAGTCCCTTTTATTCTGCCAGAATCACCAAAGCAAACTACCAAAGGGAATAAAGTCTTCCAAGATTAGGCAAGGCTTGAATTTTACATTGCATTTACCATACATCCCTTTGCTAACATTACCAATTAAGAGTGACAGTCTCAGCAAATCCTTTAAGATTGAAAAAGGATCAGGAACTTCTACCTCTCAGCAATTGCTTTCACCAAATCAAGGCTGTGGCCCAGGTCCTAACAAAATGCTAATCTGAGATCTACAAAAGCATCAAGCGGGAAATGCTCTTGAGAGACAGCACAGCAAAATGGTTAAGAATTCAGAGTTCCAACGCAGACTGCCCAGGTTGGAATCATGGCTCTACTTCCACCAAGTTAAGAGTCTTTAGGCAAAGCATCCTTTCTTCCTCATTTTCCTCATCCTCAAAACGGAGATAATCTCTCACAGGGATGTTGTGAGGAGCATATGAATCAATACCGCAAAATACTTAAAACAGTGCTTGCACAAGATGAGTGCCAAGAAGTCTTAGCTGCTATTACTCTTACCACCACTACCACCACCACTGGGCTAGAGTTAGGCTACTTGCCTTCTCTCTCTGCATGAGGATACATGTATCTTTTCTTTTGCTTTCCCTCTTCCTGTTAGCATGTTAGTTTACCCACAGGACTAATACTGTGAGCCCACAGAGCCAGAAGCGAAAATTACTTGGATTTTTAGCAGTGGGCATCTACCCAGCAGAACCTTGGAGGAGCATTCAGAAAAATGTAAGTAACCAGGGTGTGGCCATGCATTCATTTGCATGGGCCTTCAAATCTGTATCAGATGATCTCCAGCCCTTTCTAACAGGTGAGAACTGAGACGGCAAGTCCCTTGCCCAAGGTCATTTCACCAACATCAGCTGCTAAGCAGCACCTGATTCTCTGGACAAGTGCCAAGATTAGCTGGCTGTTGTTTAACAAAGAGACAAAAAACCCAACTAATAATAATAAGCATTAATAATTGAAATGGAAGGAAAAAAAGATGTACATAATATCCCAGGTAGACTTCTAGCCATTACCCTATACGCTCCATACTTTCATCTCCTTCTAGCACCCATCATCTTATAATCCAATCCTGGCCATACATAAAACTGCAGGTCAAACATCAATTCCTCCAAAATGCCTCTCCCACATCCCACAACCAAGGAATGTTATTTGCATGTCTCGGAACATTTACCACTTTCTACCTAGTGTTCCCTTTTAGAATGTAATTTGAGACAGTGGCTGTTCCTAACATACCTGTGTTTGTGTTTCCAGTGTGCTCAGCATTGTAAGCTGCTCACCATGACACCCACTTGCTTGAAGGTGGATGGGTTTGATTGTTCCTTCAAAGATCTTAGAGCTATAAACGTGTTTTTATAAGCTACCCATAGTACTTATTCTTGGCTAATTAGGAGGTATATGCTACTCTCTTTCCACAGCCAATATGCAATGGTGCATCAACTCAAGCACATTATAAGCAACTGGCTTCCAGGCTTTGTCAGTTGAGTTTTGGGGACAAGTTCTGGAAAGCGCTATTCCTTCACCAAAGCCAACAGCTATTTTCTCAGGCCTAAGTATACCTGCCATCAATGTTCTAGCTTTAAGTCATTAGTTGAGCCATGGCAGCAGCAGAAAGAAGAGGCAGACCTGGGTGACAATAAGAATAAAACAAAGACCATTATCATCACCTGCCTTTCCCTCAACTCTGCTGCCCTGACCGAACTGTACCAAATTCTGGGTGCTGCCCTAAGTACCTACCCAAATGTGTTTCTTTATGCTACAGGTTAATTTCTGTCTCAGTGAGGAAAGAGGAAGAAAGACAAGGTTCTCAGGACTACCTAGGCAAAGGCATGTTGGGACTCAGCTTTCCAAATGTATGCACACATTTCCCCTCTCCTTTTGGTTCAGATGTTTGTGGACAGATTCAAATGAATGAGTCCTTGATACCTTGAAGCTAAGCCATCACAGTCTGGCTGCTTCAGAGTCACCACTTCATTGCATCACAACAGATGTTTGGCTGCATGTATTTCACCCAGGATCTCAAAATCCAGAGCCCTCACAGTCACTAGTCGGTCTGTATCCACATTTCTGTGTTCAAAACGATCCTGATATGCCAATGTTCAATATCATCTGAATTTAAGCTATGGCTCAAATTATATCCTCCAAAAATACCCTTACTGCTTTTACAACACTGTATCCCACATGTGAGTGGATCTCAGTTCTGTCCTTCAAGATATGCAGATGTGTTACTCGTCCCTCCAATGTTATGCTCCTGCAATATTAATGATAAGCAAATTATATAAGCATCATTTTTAATGGAAAGATTTACTCATCGATACCAAGAGCTTTATCGGAAATTGATAGTAGAAAAACCTGATTGGTAAGCCTTCCGTTTTTCAGCTGTGTATTCAATTTGTTGCTAGGTTAAGCATGACACTTTCAAACACCTGTGAATCTGGGTGACTCCCTAATAAGAATGACACAATGCTCTGGGTTTAAAACAAAAATTAAAATTGATACAAACTACCTATGTGCTGATGATGGATGTGTACACTAAGCTTTGCTATCTGACTCCACCTATTTAGACAAAGCACATACTTTAGGTTCAAAGAAATGATGAAAATGGCCCGCTCTTGCTGCAGAAGTTCAGTCGCCCCTTTTGTCACTTGTTGGCTAAATGACTCTGCCACCTCATTTCACCTTTCTGGTTCTCAAGTTCCTCAATCCACAGAGCAGATACCACCTAACTCACATAAACAATACATGTGTGACGGTACCTGGTTTATACCTGGCTTATGCTGGAAAGCCCCCATAAACTTTTTTAGAACTCATGCTCAATGCAGGAGAAAGAAGTTTGTGGTTTAACTTTTACATCACAGGCATCAGTAGACTGATGAGCAATGTGGTGGGAAGGGTGTGGCCTCAGATTTCAAATCAGTCTGCGCTCATCACTGCGCTGCCTTCACAGGAAGGCTGGTTCACCAAGCGACTGACACGGGCATGACCCATCCCAAACACAGGGCAGCACAGAGTGACTTGAACTAGCTAGCACAGCAGCTTATCAGCAACCTGTGGGCTTCTGACCCTGGGTAAGTTGACTGCTAGAGGCAGGAGGAAGGAAACCACATCAGAAGTATCACCACTCTGAGGGCAGGATGCTTTCTGAGCAGCTGGGGGTTAGGAAACTGCTTCAAAATAGACTCATGAAACGGTGCAGGCTGCTGTTAGAAGACTTTGGTCCAACTGCTCCCTCCACACCCAGCCACACCTAAATCCTCCCAAGAAGATAACTATCTCTGGAGAGGCAGTGTGAAGTAATGGTTTAATGCTAGGGCTTTGTGAACAGACAGCCAGGTGCGAAGGCTGACTCTACCACTAAGCAGGGGCATGACATTTGGCAAGGGATTTCATCTCTCCAGCCTTGTTTTCCTCATCCTTAAACAGAGATAATGCCTGACCCTATCTCTAGCATTCTGAGCAGGGAAAATGAGATAATGCATATAATAAATAGCACAGAGTCTGGTACATAATTGTTCGATAAATGCTGGCTATTGTTACTGGAAAGGTGTGTTTCCTTCATCAAACAGACATCAAACCAGTTGAGTGGGCCTGAGAACAAAGACAGCCTCCACATTTGTTTCTCCCCATAAAAATTTCTTGGATTTAATTATGAGTTTGTGTTTTTCATAGAGGTCATACACATTGTTGTAATTGATTCTCACAGCAACTCCAGAGAGGGCAGGTGTTCTCCATTTTGCAGGTATATAAAGCAAAAGCTAATACAAAAACTGTATCTGTTTCCCTGTCTCTTTACTTGTTTGTGAGCTTAAGGGCAAAGGTAGAATATATGCCCTGTAACCCTAGTGCCTAGCAAAGAGCTACAGACAGAAGCTCTCCATCAGCCCTTCTGAATACCGTGTTTCCCTGAAAATAAGACCTACCTGTAAAATAAGCCCTAGCAGAATTTCTAAGCATTTGCACAATATAAGCCCTACCCCAAAAATAAGACCTAGTGATGGGCGTGGCTACACAGTGTATCTGCACAACCCATGCATTTCCTCGCAGAGCGGTAAAGAACAAGAACAGCCCTTCTCATCTGCCCCATCATGACAGCTACTATCCCAGAGGTGACCGGAAAGGTGCGGGCAGCCCCATCAACAAGGTTGGCTCCCCCTGTCAGGTCCCGGCCATCCTGTGTGTGCTGCAAGCTGAGGCTTTGAGGGGAAAGTCTCCTCAGTGAAGTGAGGAGTGGGACGCTCAGCTTTAGGTATTGTGTGTCCCCAGGGGGAAGAAGGAAAGCTGTGGCTGCCATTTTACTCAGCACTGTGGGCCTCTCTCACCCCCTACAAACACCGGGGGATAGGGGAAAAGCTTCAGCAAGCAGCCTCCTACTGAGCCCAGAGAGAACAACACATCCCCTGAAAATAAGCCCTAGAGTGTCTTCTTGAGGAAAAATAAATATAAGACCCTGTCTTATTTTCGGGGAAACACTGTATTAAAAAGGGGTTGAGTCATGCTAAGAATCATAATTATCCTAATAACTAGGTCTCCCAGTCCAGTAAGAGTTTTGTTAGCTTGTAATACAAGAAACCCTAGCAAACGAGTTACACTGTGAATTCCCACTGGGAGAGGAAGAACAAAGAGAGGAGATTCCAAATCAACTGCTGAATCCCTCCCGACCTGTGCCTCACTTTCCTCTTCCAGAAACACTGAGCAAAAGAACCACTCCTTATCAAACAAAAAGGGAGCAAGGATCAATGACATAATTCATGTTTGCAGACTACTATGAGCTCACAGGAAAATGAGGTAAGAAAGGTCATTTCAGAATCGCTTGACGACAATGATGGCTGAGATGTGTATCTGCTGGGATCTGAGCCAGCCTCCCCATTGACACCCAGCACACTGGTGGCAAACACTAACCAAGACAGCCAGCTTCCAGAGCCCCTTCCTGCCATGCTGTTCCAGACTTAAGCCCAGCAGGCAACCACTCCAGTGCCCTTCCCTGGACTCCAGCCCTCCCCCTTTCCAGAAAACCATCTGAATTTACTCCCCTGATAAAGACTGCAGTTTCTGTGGTCAGAAACTCCCAGTCAAGCTGGCTACAGTCAAGCCCACTTATGAATGAGTATGACTTTTAAAAATTGCTTCCTTGTGTTTCAAGTGAAAAAATAACCTCCTGTCTCAAATGCGATTGAAATCATATACGTATATTTGCAGAGGAAAAACAAAGATTTTTTTTTTTTAAAAGGGGGTGGAGATTGGGAGGCACCAAGGACTGGGAAATAGTTCATGGGCCAAAATTAGTTTTCTTTCAGCTATTTCTTCAGCTTGAAAGTCCAAGTTTGCGCATTAATGCTTTATCTAAGTTTCTGAGGACTTGCCTCTGTTTGCTCAGAGTGTGATTTAACTGCCTGGCTTCTAGAACAGCATTACTCATGCTGTTATCTCTGTGAGCAAAGACACATTTGCGGTTAGAAAAGTTGTGTTCATTTTATGGTCATACAATATAAAAATCTACCACACCTAGAAGAATAGATTTCAGTTTCATAGCGTACATTTTCTACATTTTTTTGCTATGTAACTAGATTACGTTAGTGTAACCCTAAAACCTTCTCCTGGTCCAACTATTCTTGACCCATCCCACTTAGGAAAAAAAGACACAATCTGATGTCTAATTTCTAGGGAACTGTTGTTTCTATCTAAGTACTTTAGGACAGATGGCTTCCCTCTCCTTCCCTCCCCACCAAAGTCAAGTTTCCAGCACCCTGCAGAGTTCCAGAAAATACGTCCGGGAGTCCATATGCTGGAGCTCCCTACATCAGAGCTTTTGGGTGGGGTGGTTGTCACTGGGGTCACATTAAAGTCCACTTATCAAAAAAGTAGACAGGCCCAGCTTAAACCTTTCTGAAGTTATAGTTTAGCCACATCACAGACAAAATCATTTTCATGAGTGATTCATTCTTTCATTCAGTGCATCATTTAAGTGGCTCTTTCCTCTCTTTTCAGGGGAGAAAAGACAACTGGCAGGAAGATGTGCAAACTCACTTTAAAACAACTACATACGTATTGCTGCTTCCATTACTTTATATATCATGAAACATTTACTTACATGCTAAGCACTAGGAAGGAATACAGAGATGAACACACACACACACGCTGTCCTCCTGGGAGTTCACAAATACCAACCAATTTTCTGGTACACAGTGAAAGGTACCTTCATATATAATTAGGGTGACCCACTGCCCACTGTGCCAGGGACTGAGGGAGACCCCCTGGATGTGGAACGTTTGGTGCTAAAACCTGAAAACTCTCTAGCAAACCAGGAGGAGTTGGTTACTAATACAATTACAACATACCTAATTTAATCTTCACAACCACCCCAAGGGCTATTTATTCTTCCCAGATGAAGAAAATGAGGCTGAGTGAAGTCACTGGTAGAGTCAAGATTTGGTTGGTTGATGTGAATCCACAGCCCATGTGCTTCCCACTACCCTTGTTTCTGAAATGGGATACCATGAAATGAAATGAAATGAAATACCATGTCTGAAATGAAATACCATGTCCAACAGCTGTTGGCAGCCTCCTCACCACGGGTTCGGAACTACTTTCCTTCCACAGCTCCCCTGGCCACCCCCTCTACTCCCCACCACAGACTTGGTGCAGCTGGGGTTTCACTGCTTGGCAGTTGTCTGCAGTGGGTAATCTCCCTGTACCACTCCAAGACTGAATTTTACAGCAAGTCATTTAAACTTTTAGAGGAATACGTGTCTCCCTCAATAGAAATCAGGGCACCATTTTCAAGCACCAGAAATACACTTTGCACTAGACTTTATTCACATCTCAAATACTATACACTCAAGCTACTAGCAATCTACAGGAATTCATTGGCATTTAACAGTTCAACAGACCAGACAGACTTTCAAGGACACTGTACACTTTAAAATATACCTTCAAAACATAAATAAAAATAAAACAGACCTTCAAAATTTCTCTTAGTTAAAAAAATAAATATAATTCAAAATGCCAAGGCCGGCAGGGTAAGGTGGCTCACACCTGTAATCCTAGCACTCTGGGAGGCCGAGGCGGGAGGATGGCTTGACACCGGGAGCTTGAGACCAGCTTGAGCATAAGCCAGACCCCGTCTCTACAAAAAATCAGACAGGTGTGGTGGCGCATGCCTGTAGTCCCAGCTACTCAGGAGGCTGGGGCAGGAGGATCGCTTGAGCACAGGAGTTGGAGGTTGCAGTGAGCTATGATGACACCACTGCACTCTAGCCTGGGTGACAGAGCAGACCCTATCTCAAAAACAAAACAATACAAAAAATGCCAAGGCCACATTCCAAGAGAATGGTCTTCTAGTCTTGGTTGTAACCACTATATGCATGTCAATGACACCAAAATAATGTCTACGGTTTGTACAGATTTCAGGCAAAACACACACACCTCTGCAACACGTCTGTGCATATAACAATAGCTCTAACTCCAAAATTCCCTCACAATTGCACTCTGGGAGGTGGTGGTGGTGAATTCACCCCAATAATTTCCTTGCCACCAGAGAAGAACAGAGCCTCCAGACTTTTTATTTATGTTTTGCTCACATTCTTCATGAATAAAGTATGCCTCGGGGATCCTCAAATTAACTTTCCATTTGCATCATTTCAGCCTTAAAAAAGGACTTTAAGGCCTGATCTTTCACAAGGCCTTTGTGAAACCAAATATAGGCCAGCCTGTGTCCCCATGCTACTGTGATTACTGTATTTGCTACTTAAAGGTCTTGTGCCTTTTGAAAATGGGGTTGGGGGAGAGAAAGAAAGGCTAAGAAGGGCCTTTCAAAAGCAAACACAGTAGAGGCATTCACCATATCCATGGAGGACGGTTAATATTAGTTTGGCTACAGTAGTGCTCTCTAACAAAGGCGGCTCTCTGACAGTGCTAGAGGCTCCAGCTTCAGCAGTAGTTACTCCAGATGCTTTTTATGAACTTGGGAGAAACACCACCATTGTGACCTTCAACCTACATCAAAAGTCACATCAGGCCCAAGTGACTGAACTTCGTGTTTTTTTGAAAGGAGGTTTCAGTTGGGTGCATTTTCAGGCAAACTAAACACTCTTCTAACATGCTGAAGGAAACCACACCCAGAACAGGTTTCAGGGGTGGGGGCTGAGGCACTCCACTCAAGTTCAAAAGGCGCTGGGCGCTGCTGGCCGCTGCTTCACCATTTAACCAGGACCTGTAACAGTAAGCCTGCTGTGGATTACCAAGCCCTTACTATGTACCAGCGACTGTGCCAAATCAGTTTCCATAGACAATCTTGCTTAATTCTTAGAATAATCTTATTATATAGAATTCCTATTACCTCTACCCTATAGATAAGGAAACAGGCTCAGATTGGTAAATAAATTGCACGGATTTGAAAAGCAAATTGGCAATATTTGGCAAGAGGCATAGAAATTAAACATATATGAAAAGCTTAAGATACGTTAAATAAAAAATAAAAACAAGAAGCCAAGAAAAAATTGAATCAGTATCATGATTATAACAGTTTTAAGCTGTATATGTGCTTATATATAAACTATCAGAAAGTTAAATTTGCTGGAATTGCAGGATCTTAGAACTATTCTTTCATTTTTATTTCTTTTGAGGCTGTGAAATAAAAAATATATTAGAAGTTTTTGTAGTAGTACAAAGGAACAGCTAAAAATTTAACTTAGCCCATTAATGACCTTCAACCTGCCTTTGAAAGCACATCACCCCATTCAACTCCTGACTACTACTGCTTTTGCTGCCTGCACCCTCCTTCCATCAGGAAGGTTCTGGAGTGGTGCAAGTCAAGAACAGAAGTTCCTTATCTCCCTCACCCCTTTCTTTTTCTAAGGGGCAAAAACTTCCAGCCAACAAGTTTCTGCAGGTGCTTTTTCTCCCCTACCTAATCAATAAGCAATAATTTTAAAGCTTCACTTGCAGACTCAGAGGAAATGAGCACTTACCAAGTAACAGATATTGCACATATTTCAAATCCACTTTTTTTTTTTTTTTTTTT